>CM042840.1:94456456-94981456 GCA_023653725.1 Bungarus multicinctus | reverse complement strand
GCATACACATACACACATACACACATATATATATATACACACACACATACACACACACACACATATATATAGACAGATAGATAAATAGATAGATATAGATAATTAGCATTGCAGGTCTTGGCATGTTCGAGTCTTTTCCCATGTAAAATTGAAAGTATTTTGGCGACGTTTCGACGAGGTCCCACTCATCCCACTAGCAAAGATACTCTCAATCTTACATGGGTAAAGACCCAAACACGCCAAAACCTTCATACGTATACCTGTGAAAATCTATGAAAACAAATAATTATCATTGAATCTACATATACAAGTGGAACTATATCCATTACAATTTATTTTTATAATAGATTTGTATAACAAATTCTATGGCAGCAATAGTAATTATGACATAAATACCGTTCATGTGAAACGTATATTACATATTAACTACAATAGTTTCCCAACACATGAAAATGTACTATGAATCTCTCAAGAAATTGATATCAAACAAATGAGTTTAGTGATTAAAAATGTAATTATTTGTATTTAATTCCTGTTACAGTCTTTGTATAGCATCTGGCATTAAAAACAGTACAATAGAGCTCTCAAAATCCCGGACCATGGACTGGGTGTATCATGCGCAGGCCACGCCCATGCCCAGTTTAGCAAAGGGGAAAAAAGATCCAATGCATCTCATGATATTGCCATAAGGACGTTAGTTTGACACCTCTGCAGTACAAGCATAATAATATCTTACCTTACAATTGTAGATGAGATTGTCCTAAACTCATTGGGGAACATCTATTAAAATTTGTGCCATATGCAACCTATAGTTAAATATGATATACAATTTCTGTGCTACAGGAGAGTATAGGATCCCTAACTCCCCTTTTGCCCTTTCTTTAAATATGTGGTATTTTAATTCCCAGTATAGAGAATATTATTAATATATTATTATTACAGAACATATTATTAGTATAGGATTTATGAATATTGAGATGAATTGCTAATTATTACTTAGTAAATTACAAATCTCTTATACAGAAAATAATATTATAACTATTGAGTATTACATACATAGATAAGTTAATTACAGAACGCATAGCTGACAGTTTCATTTATCAAACTACACTATCTATTTCTGAATCTCTAGTTCTTTCTTGTTTTTTCAGTATTCATTTTTCCTTTTGGTTATGAATACGTATAAGGACTCTAAGTCACTCTATAATGTTATTTTAATGAAATGTGCATTTGACCTTATGGTCTGTATAAAACATAAACTCATAAGATAAAGAATATTTCTCTTAAATCACATTTTCATCCAGAAAACAAATTAAATATTTTGAGGCATCGGTTCCCCAGCAATATCTATCGTTCACTCTTTTCTATTTCAGTTTCCCTATGTTCTGCCATTGAGTGTGAAAAATATGCAGATATACTTTTTGTTGAGTGTTTATTTCATGTCAATTGTCCAATTGTCCATGTTTTATTATACAAGGCAATATGATACATCACAACCACACACTATGTCCACGGAAGCATTTCAAAAGGATGGAAAAGGTGAGGTACATTTGTTAACCATTTGAAGTTTTGTAGCAAGGCTTTGGTCCAGAGCAGTTTTAAACTATCAAGGAGAAAAAAAATCTCATTCTTACAAATGAATGCTGCATAAAGCAATGAGTTCACAGGATTAAATGGCCAAATAGCAGTTATCCGTTCCCTTGGCAATGATGATTTTGAACAGCTATGTTTACGAGGTTACCATAGCAAAATAAGAATATTATAAGCTTGCCCTGGAGATCCTACTTTGTTTCATTAGTCTAACTGACATTCATAAACATAGCAAACATAAGTTGACCAGACTTTTTAAAGCAAAACCCATGACAAGTTAATTCATATAAATGTAAATGTTGTAATGTTTGCCAAGTGCCCTGGAAAATAATATAGTAATACAATCCTCCCCCCATAAGATTGGAGATTATAAGTTCCTTCAAATAAAGCAGCTTTCAGAAATTCCAAATAGTTCATATTCCCTGTTTGTACCAAAGGAAGTCCTGATCAAACTAACTTCATGGTTGAAAAACAAGAAAGAATTGAATTTTCTAGCTCTCAGTGGGAAAATGAAGTAAATTTTCTCTTCTATCCCTATTTTTCATTCCAAGAAGTATCTCTAAACTTCATGAAAGAAAAGCCATGCATTCAATTTCAAGAAACTTGAAGTCCTCGTTTAGCAACCACAAATGGGAATGGCAAACCAGTCACTAAGTGAAGCAGTTGCTAAGTGGAAGTGTGACTGTGCTTATAATCTTACTTTCCTTTACAGATGTATAAAGATCATAAATGCAAAAATTGATTGCTTAGTTACTTTGTTCATTCCTTATAACTGTGAACAGCCCCTAAACAAAGACAATATATATCTGATTTTTTTATCTCTTTGTTTCCATGCCAGTTTCACCTCAAGTCCTTGACTTAGGCAGACCTTCCCAAACTTTTTCTTTAATCTAAAATTGTTTATCAAAAAGTCCTTTTAACCCAAAGTAAAGCATTTTAAGTCAATTTAAATATATCTCTTATAATTGGATAATGGTTTGTGTGTAGCTATCCAAACCAAAAAAAAACACTTACCCAAATTAGGGTAATTTACCTAGGTTTGGGAAGTACTGAGTTAAGATAGTATTAATATTCTATATCTTGTTGCAGTCATATAGTGATAGCTTGGAATTTTGCCGCTGAACTGCAGCTAATCCATGCTCAAGTCCGAATGGTGGGAAGGTAGGTGGAAAGGGGAAAATATGGAAGTTACTATCTTCCATCTCTCACCACTTATGCAAAGGGGGAGGATGCTTCAACTGTTCTCATTGTTCCTACCAGAAAAGGGTTCTGAAAACCCAAGTACTCAGGACTCTGCTACAAGATTATAGACAGTTTCAACAACCTAGGCAGGCTGGTTTTCAAAGAGATAAGAACTATACATATAGTGCTACTATGCAGCAGCAGCATACTTTGAATTAGCACAAGAGAAGCAGGGGCAGGAAACAAATTTTGCAATCACTATCAGTTCCAAAGGTTACGATTGTAAAAACAATCATGAAACCAGGGGAAAGCCAGCTAATTCTTCGGAAGTCGGATTATGATTTCTACTAGGAACAATAAGCTTTTCCATATTATAATATACCACATTTTGTCCCTCAACACCATCATTCCCAAAATATGAATTAAAATTGGGAGTTTCCTCAACCTCAGAAAAATTGCTGTTTTTTGTGCTTCTGATTTAGAGAAACTGCCTGGCCCTTTTCTATGAAATATGGCGTAACTGTTGGCGTAACTATTAAACTTATCTTTTTTTTAACTGCTATACAAAACAGTATATCACATAATAATACAACCGCAATATAAAAATTAAAAATGTGTATACAAAAATAATTCTTAAAATTATAATAGACTATAAACAATATAACCATAATGAAACATTATATAACTCATGAAGATATAACAATCTCCTGATACTCAATTTCAGCTGTACAGATGGGATACAAATATTGAATAATGATCATATATATACATACACCCTAACTAAAGAATACAACAAAATACTATTATATTTTCATATCACAAGTAATCCTTAATTTATTACCCATTCCTTAGGAAATGTTTAAAATTGTACCAGAACTCCTAGGACTTCTTACAACCTGGATTTGAAATTTCCACAGCCAGCTGTCCTGCCTTCCAATGGTCACATAATCATATTTGGGATATTCTGCAACCAGCCTGCATTTACAGCCATTTAAACTGTGGTAACAGGACCCTGATTTACTATTTGTTTCTGACACCATTGCAGACAATACATTTGCTTGATGATCAATGTTTACTTAACAGCTGTGGTGTTCACTTAACAACCACAGTCATTCACTTAATTGACTCCAGAAAAATAGTCATGAAATCAGGAGCAGTAACATGATGACCCACTTATTGAATGGCATAACTTACAACAGTCAGTATAGTATAGTATAGTATAGTATGATATGGTATGGTAATAATATAGTATAGTATGGTAATAATATAGTATGGTGTGGTGTGGTGTGGTGTGGTAGTGGCGTGGCGTGGCATGGCGTGGCGTGGCATGGTATGGTTTAGTTAGTCCTGGACTTACTATTATAATTGAGTTAAACAAAATATAAATAATTTGAATATAATTTAAGAGTAGTTAGTACAGTAAAACAATTCATCTTACTCCTCTTATTTTTAATGCTTTTTCTGGATATCACTTTGACTTACTGTCATGTTAAAGCTACCATAAGTTACAAAACTGTATGGATCATTTGTATTGTACAAGAATGTCAAAAGAAAATCTTTATCCAGTACAAAATTAATGTGATGTCCAGGTTTCTAGTAGTTCGTATTCTTATTTTATTCTGGAAAAATATATTAAATATAAGGAATTAACCATACTGACAGAAATTTTAAAATAAATGAAGAGAAAAAGCTTGTAACTAACCCAAAATGTATTGTTATGAGAATTAAGCAGGATTTGAAGGTTTTAGTCTACTATCAAGAGAGGATCTTAGTGACTGAGTAGAATTGAATGATATTAAATCACAATTAAAATTCCTGATTATACATTTATGTGGCAATATATTAAATGTTCTAAAACTACACTTACCTTTGTCATATATACTTTACTGCTACATTATAGTATAAACTTTACAGTGAACACAAGCTGATTTCTATTCCTCAGGAGTAGTAATACAAATGAGGATCTTTCTCAGTAAGTCCTAAGATGTTTCTAAACTGTCCTAGAGAACATTTATTGATCATTCTGATTTTTCTTGTTCTATTATTTACATTGTTATTTTTATTTATACATTTATTCTGTGCTAGCATTATCTATTCTGTGAGAGATAGATATGGGATGGATGGATGGTTGGATGGACAGAGAGAGAGAGGAGAGGAAGGGAGAGAGGAAGAAGGAGTGGGGATTCAGAAGATTTGGAACTTTTTTTCATGCCAATGCATAAGAAATTGCTTTTCCTATCACTAAAAAAGTGATAAATAGGAAAATTGTACTTTTCTATTCATAGGGTGAATACCTTAGATAAATACCTTGGATTATTAAATACTGAAGACACGAAGGCAAACATTTTCTGTACTGTAGAAAATTATAGATTTGTAATAATAAAGCCATAATACAAACAAACCAACAAAATATACAATCAATATACTAGTTGAATTTCCTCATCGGACTGTAATTCAACAGGTACTAGAAATTTCTGAATGACTATAATTAGCGCTTTAGTACATCTTGGCAAATAATTTGTAATAAATTATTTAGATATCAAAAAAGATTTGGCCACCTTCATATACATTCCGAAGAGACAAATTAAAGACAATATGAGAATAATTTTAGACACACTGGAATACTATGAGGCACATCCCAAAAAACAAATGGCTTTGATGTTGTTAGATGCACAAAAAGCTTTTGATAATGTGAATTGGCATTTTATGCTGCTACAATTGGACCAAATGGGCTTTGGTAAAAAATTTACTCAAGCCATAGAAACGATATATTGTAAACAAACTGCAAAGTTTATGATAAATTGAGAGTTAACAGACTTTATAGAAATAAGAAAAGGGACTAGACAGGGCTGTCCACTGTCGCCTCTGTTGTTTGTGTTAACACTGGAAGTGCTGAATAGGAACATCAGAGAAGAAAAAGAAATAAAAGAAATGAAAATTAAAAAAGAAGAATATAAATTGCAAGCTTTTGCAGATGACCTGGTATTCATATTAGAGGATCCATTGGAGTCAGCACCTAAACTGATAGAAAAGATAGATGAGTATGGGAAAGTAGCAGATCTGAAAATAAATAAAGATAAAACAAAGATTTTAACAAAGAACATATTAGCAAAACGAAAGAAAGAATTGGAGAAGGTTTTGGGGATCCAGGTCACAAACAAGGTTAAGTATTTAGGGATACACATAATACTAAGATGTTGCACACTTAAGGAGGACAATTATTTTAAACTCAAATAACAGATTGCGACAGATTTGATAAAATGGGAAAATTTACAATTATCATTGATTAGGAAAATATCTACAATTAAGATGAATGTATTGCCTAGAATCTTATATTTATTCCAGACAATTCCAATTAGACTAGGAAAAGAATTTTTTATGATCTAAATAAAATAGTGCTAAAATACATTTGGCAGGGGAAGAAAGTGAGAATAAAACTTAAACTGTTACAAGATGCAAGAATAAGAGGAGAATTTGCTTTGCCAAATTGGGAATTATATTACCAAGTGACGAGTTTGATGTGGGTAAAGGAGTGGATATCACTAAGGAATACTAGACTTGAATTTAGAAGGACACGACTTGCTGTTAGGGTGGCATGCCTTCCTCTGGCATAAGGGAACTAAAATGCAGGGGTATTTTAGAAGACATTATATTCGAGAAGCATCGTTTTTAAACTGGGAGAAGATAAAAAAGCAATATTATCTAAAAATTCCACTATGGTTATCTACTATTGAAGCTTTTTCTTATCCAATAATATATAAAAAGGAACAAACAATTAGATATGGTGAGATATTGAATGAAAAGGGTGAACTTAAATCTATGCAAGCGTTTGGAAGAACAAGGTGTAAAAATGAATTGGCTTTCATATTTGCAAATATAATCTAGATTTGATAAAGATATTAAAACAGAAGGTATCTATGATAAGTTGACCAACTTAGATAAAATTTTGACAGGTACTGATGAAAAAGTAATTAAAAAACTTTATGGACATTTGCTGGAATTTAAATTAGAGGAAGAACAAGTTAAAAAAACAATGATTGCGTGGGGGAAAAATTTTGGATATGGGATTGACCTAGATAAATGGCAAAAATTGTGGTCTCAAAATTATAAAAATGACAATGTCAACTGCATATAAAGAAAATTTTTATAAGATGTTTTACAGGTGGCATCTACCCCCGACAAGGATTGCACGAATCTTCAAGAATAAATCAGATAAATGTTGGAAATGTCTTCAGATACCTGGTTCATATTACCATGCTCGGATGCAAAATGATACTGGACTATAATCCAGACACGGTTGGAAAAAATGATAAAACAACACATAGACTTTAAATCTGAGATATTCTTATTGGGAATTATTATTATTATTATTATTAATTAAACTTTTATACCGCTCCCTCTCCCAAAAAGGGACTCGGGGCGGTGTACAGCCTACTAAAAACACACAATAAATATACAATAAATACAATTAAAAATACATTAAACAATTTGGTCCGGCTGTGTCCATCCAAGGGATTCAATTAAAAATTAAAACTAATAAAACCCCAATTAAAATTGAATTAAAAATCGAAACACAGTTACTGGGCCAGACCAGCCTGTTTAAAAAATAGGGTTCTCACTGCGCGCCGGAAGGTCAGGATATCCGTCATAGCCCGTATCTCCGGGGGAAGATCATTCCATAGGGAGGGACCTCCCACAGAGAAAGCCCGAACTCTCGGGGCCGTCAGCCGACAACGGCCAGGCGGCGGTACCCCAAGTAGGGCGATCCTGTGGGAGCGTACTGGGCGGCGGGAGGTTGACGATGGCAGTAGGCGGTCCCGTAAGTACCCAGGTCCCGAGCCATGGAGCACTTTAAATACCATCAGTACCACCTTGAATCGAATCAGGTAGGCCACAGGAAGCCAGTGCAGCCTGCGGAGAAGCAGTGTAATGTGGGAGCTCCGAGGGGCACCCACAATCACCCGCGCGGCTGCATTCTGGACCAACTGTAACCTCCGGAGACTTTTCAAGGGGAGCCCCATGTAGAGAGCATTGCAATAATCCAGGCGGGAGATAACGAGGGCGGAAGTGACTGTGCGAAGTGCGCCCAAATCCAGAAAGGGCCGCAACTGGTGGATCAGACGAATCTGATAAAAAGCCCCCCTGGCTACGGCCGCAATGTGCTCTTCTAAGGACAGCCGTACATCCAGGAGGACGCCCAGATTGCGCGCCCTTTCCCCCCACGGCCAGCGAAGGAACCAGCTGGCTGTATCTGGGCGCAGGAAACCACAGCCACTCGGTTTTGGTCGGGTTGAGATGAAGCCTGTTACGACCCATCCAACTCCGCACGGCCTCCAGGCATCGGGACATCACTTCGACAGCTTCGTTGGGGTGGCCCGGGGTGGAGATGTACAGCTGAGTGTCATCAGCATACTGATGGAACTCCACCCCAAAGCCACGGATGATCTCGCCCAGCGGCTTCACATAAATGTTGAACAGCAGGGGCGAGAGCACCGACCCCTGAGGCACCCCACACAGTAGGGGCCTCGGGGCCGACCTCTGCCCCCGTCAACACGAATTGCGAACGGTTGGAGAGGAAGGAGGTGAACCACCACAACACGGAGCCCCCCACTCCCAACCCCTCCAACCACCGCAATAAGATACTGTGGTCGACAGTATCAAAAGCCGTTGAGAGATCTAACAGGACCAGGACAGAGGAACAACCCCTGTCCCGAGCCCTCCAGAGATCATCAACCAACGCGACCAAAGCCATCTCCGTGCTGTGCCCGGGCCTGAAACCCGATTGGAGGGGGTCAAGATAACTCGCTTCATCCAGGTACTGCGGGAGCTGACGTGCCACCACACTCTCAACAACCTTCGCAACAAAACGAAGGTTGGAGACAGGACGATAATTAGATAACAATGCTGGGTCCAGGGATGGTTTCTTGAGGAGGGGCCGCACCACCGCCTCTTTCAAGGCAGCAGGCAGCAGCCCCTCTCTCAAGGAAGCGTTTATAATGCCCTGGAACCAGCCTCGTGTCACCTCCCGAGTGGCCAAAAACAGCCAGGAGGGACACGGGTCCAACAAACAGGTGGTGGCATTAAGCCCCCCCAGTATCCTGTCCACGTCCTCCAAAGTAACAGGGTCGAACTCAACCCAATTGACCTCACCGATATCCACCCCCACCCCCCCGCCCAGAGATGCCCAATCGGAGTCCAGCTCGTCCCGGATCTGAGCGATTTTGTCCTGCAGAAACCTAGAAAACTCCTCAGCCCGCCCCTGCAAGGGGTCCTCCCACGCTCCCACCTCAAGGAGGGAGCGGGTCACCCTAAACAGGGCGCCTGGGCGGTTTTCCGCGGACGCAATAAGGGTGGAGAGGTAAGACCTCCTCGCCATCCTTATCGCCACTAAATACGTCTTAATATAAGATCGTAGTAGTGTTCGGTCAGATCCGGAGCGGCTAGCCCTCCAATTACTCTCTAGGCATCTTTTCCGGCGCTTCATCTCCCTTAGCTCCTCAGAAAACCAAGGAGCCACATGGGATCGGCACCGGGTCAGAGGCCGCAAGGGCACGATTTGGTCGAGGGCTCCAGCAGCCACCCTATCCCAGGTGGCAACCAAGCCCTCAACCGAGTCGTGTGTATGAGCTTCGGGGAATGGCCCAAGCTCCGTCAGGAACCTATCAGGGTCCATCAGGCGCCTGGGGCGGTACCATTTTACTGGCCCCGTCTCCCTGCGGTCAGGGGGTGCGGAATGGAAGTCGAGCTTCAGGAGCGAGTGATCCGTCCATGACAAGGGTTCTATAACTATATCCCCTATACCCAGATCACTCTGCCACTGATCAGAGACAAAAACCAAATCCAAGGTGTGACCTCCCACGTGAGTAGGGTCCCGAATTAACTGGGTCAGGCCCAAGGCCGTCATGGAAGCCACGAACTCTTGAGCAACCCCCGAGGCACCGCCGGAAGAAGGCAAGTTGAAATCCCCCATGACCATAAGCCTGGGAGTCCCAACTGCCACGCCAGCTATGACCTCAAGGAGCTCAAGCAGGATAGCAGGGAGCCAGGTATGCGACCAGCAGGCCCACCTGAACCCTGGGACCAAACTTCACGAAAAGGAGCTCACACCCGGTCGTCTGAGACACAGTGGCTTCCCTCGGACACAGATCTTCCTTAATAACCACTGCAACCCCCCCTCCCCTCCCCTGGGCCCTCGGCTGATGAAAAACCCGAAACCCGGCTGGGCACATCTCCACCAGAGGGACTCCCCCCTCCTGGCCCAGCCAGGTTTCGGTGACCCCCACTAGGTCCGCGCCCCCCTCACAGATCAAATCGTGGATGAGAGGGGCCTTATTAACAACGGACCTGGCGTTACATAACATCAGCCGAAGGCCCAGGGCCCGATCGCTCAGACCCCCTGGGGAACGGGAAATAACAAGGGGGTCGGAGCGTGCCACAGCAAACAAACAGCGGGGACGCGCTCCCAATACAGGGTATGGCCCCCTATAACCGCCAAATCTGCCTCTCCCGCTCACTGTACTAATAGATTTAATTCCACCCTCCCTGGCAACCCCCCCCCATCCTTAATACAGACTTATCCGGACCCTGACTCTCCCGGCCACACCCAACCCACGGCCTGGTCCCAGTCCCCGGCGAGTTGTCCCCCAACCCCCGCCCGGACATTCCTAACCCCTCTAAAAACTTGACTAAAAATTTATTTAAACATCCCTCCCTCCCACGCTTCCTGCAACCCCACCATCTCTCCGGATCCCAAGATCCGTCCTTGAGATGGGCCTTTGAGAGAGCAGAGGGCCATTCCTGAGACAGGGGGACACATCTCAGGGCCCATAGATCTTTCACAGAGTAAGAAAGCGTCCCGGACTGGGTCTTCTCCTTTAGCTGATCGGCCCCGAGTCCAGGCTGCCCCCGCCGCCTCTGAATAGATGAAAAACGGAAGAAAGGCTCCCACCGCGGCGGCAGTCCTCCAGCCGCGGGTCCAACCGAGGTGGTAGTTCTCCAATCGCAGCTCCCACAACGGTGGCAGACCTTCAGCCGCCCCGGTTCCAATCGCGGCTCCAGTCGTGGAGGCAGTCTTCCAACCCCGGCTCCAGCCGCGGGGGCAGTTCTCCGGCCCAGGCTCCGATAGCGGCAACAGTCCTCCAGCCGCCCCGGCTCAACCGCGGTGGCCATCTTCCGACCCCAGCTCTGGCCGCTCGAACCGCGGCGATAACTCTGACTCCGGCCGGGGCCCTTGCAGTGGCCCCAGCCCCAGCTCCAGCGGCAGTCCTCCAGCCGCCGCAGCGACAGTCCTCCAGCCGCCCCGGCGGTTGTCCTCCGAGCCCGGCTCCAGCCGCCCGAACCGCGGCGGTAACTCTGACTCCGGCCGGGGCCCTTGCAGTGGCCCCAGCCCCAGCTCCAGCGGCAGTCCTCCAGCCGCCGCAGCGACAGTCCTCAAGCCGCCCCGGCAGTTGTCCTCCGACCCCGGCTCCAGCCGCCCGAACCGCGGCGGTAATTCCGACTCCGACTCCGGCTGGGGCCCTTCCAATGGCCCCAGCCCCAGCCCCAGCGGCAGTCCTCCAGCCGCCACGACGACAGTCCCCTAACCGCCCGGGCAGCCGCCCTCCAGCTTCGGCTCCAGCCGCTCGAAGCGCGGCGGTAGCTCTGACTTCGGCTGGGGCCTTTACAACGGCCCCAGCCCCAGTTCCGGCGGCAAACCTCCAGTCGCCGCGGCGACAGTCGCCGCAGCGATAATCCTCCAGCCGCTCAGGCGGCCGTCTTACCGCTTCGACTCCAGCCGCCCAAAGCGCGGCGGCAACTCCGACTTCGGCTGGGGCCCTTGCAACGGCCCCAGCCCCAGCGATGATCTTCCAGCGTCGCGGGCCGCCAGGCGCGATCCTCCAGCACCATCTTCCAGCATCGTGGGCCGCTGGCCGCCGGGCGCAGCACCAGACCCGCCACGCCATGGCCTCGGGGGCTGCCCACCCCCCCCACGGGTCCTCTCGCCACCCCTGCCACAGGTGAGGAGGACCCGGGGGGGGAACTCAACGCCCTATCCGGGCCGCTGGACGCCGGGCCGCCAGGCGCCGAGCGCGATCCTCCAGCACCGCCTCCCAACATCGCGAGCTGCCAGCCGCCGGGCACAGCGCCAGACCCGCCGCGCCATGGCCTCGGGGGCTGCCCACCCCCCACGGGTCCCCTCGCCACCCCTGCCACAGGTGAGGAGGATCCAGGGGGGGAACTCACCGCCCCATTCGGCCGTCGCGGAGGAGCTCTTCCAGCCGACCTCCTCCGGTCACCATCTTAGCTCAATTATACTGGAAATATACAGTAAAGAATTGAAATATTTGATTGTAAATGTTTTAACAGTGGCTAGAATTGTATTTGCTAAGAATTTGAAAAATGAAAAAATACCTATGCAGGAGGAAATTATTAAGAAAATCATGGACTGTGCTGAAATGAGTAAATTGACATTTGAAATCAGAGAACAAGAAGACAAACAATTTTATATGATATGGGATTTATTTTATCAATGGTTAGATAAAAAGACATGCTAAAGAAATAGATTAGGAAGTTTTACAATAAAAAGTTAATATATTGATATAGAATACAATATAAAATATATAACCATTGGATGAATGTATAAGGTTAAATTATAATGAAATTTAGAATATCTTGTATAGAATGATGGAAAAATAGTTTAGTCAAATTAATGATTAATGATTGATATTACATAAGCACATGTTAGATTGATAAGGTGAGAATTTATGCAACTTGTGAGTAATGGTAAAAAAAAGGATAGCACAAAAGATTGTAACCAACTGACACACTGTATGTATATAATTGAAAGATAGTTTTATGTTTTTATGTTTTGCTTGTACGTTTGTTGTAAAAAATAAAAACTTTATAAAAATATATACAATCAATATACTAGTTGAATTTCCTCACTGGACTGTAATTCAACAGGTACTAGAAACTTCTAAATGACTATAATTAGTGCTTTAGTATATCTTGGCAAATAATTTGTAATAAATTATTTATATATCAAAAAAGATTTGGCCACCTTCATATTCCTAATCCTATATTCAATATTACTTTAGAAAAAAAAATATTGTCCATAATTTTATAACCAGACAATTCTTGGTTCCACCTTAAATTCTTTTCCAGTCCTACCCAGAGGTTAAGGGAATTGGAGGTCAGATATTTTGCATTTAAAGTATATGCTTATCATACATACATACATACATACATACATACATACATACATACATACATACATACATACAATTATTTTTCTATGTCACCAGGAAAGTCAACAACTGGTATAGGAAAGGAATAGGTAGACTAATATATGTCATCCATTAAAGGGTATATTTAACAAATGTACTTCAACAGCATTCCTCTAAAAATCTGAATATTTACTAACATGACAGATAAGAGGTGTTAATGAATGATTCATCCTTGATATTTGTATAGGCACCACTAATTTAGTACTACAGCTCTTCATACAAACCATTACAAACAGTGTGATTATATTGCCCATGCAAGAACAGGTGGAAGAGCTTGAGAAAATAATTTTACTTTGACTATGTAAATACATTTATGCAAATTGTGTCATCTACATATTCCTTTTGCTAAGAAAAAATGAATTATTTGCATTCAGCCATCCTTCATTCTGAACATCAGCTCAAAATAGTTATTCTGAATAGAAAAAAATCAAATAATATGAAAATATAAATAAATCTTACCACTCCAATTGAAAAGTAATTATTGATGATGCTGTAAGGCACGGGATCTCCTTTTTCCTCTTTATCATTAGGTATGACTTCAAATTTCCACCTGTCCAGCAAGATTTCAGTACTATTCTCAATATCTTTTAAAATCTTAAGAAGATTCTCCCCTTCATATCCTTTTGGAAAAAAAAATAAAGCACAGTGATTTGAAATGGCAGATTTAGGAACTAGGTCAGCACCTCACATTAATACATAAAGGATGCATTTAACCTAGGCCAGACCATTAGCACCTATCTGTATCCCCTGGTTCTACTTTAATGACTTGCCACCATTTCAGACACTGGAACTAAAAGTATGGATTTAGCATCTTCTCCCTAATTAGGTAGCTGAATTGGGAATCAGACATTTTACTGCAAAACATAAAACAAACCACTAGCCCACCACAATTTTTATTAATAATCACTTAACTCCCTGTTTATTGCTGAATAATTGCAAAATAATTGTCTGCTGTCTTAATTGCCCAATGCACAGTAACAGTAAGTGGTTGAAGAAGTGGCAGAGGTGCTGAAGCAAGTGATAGCAAAGCAAAGTTCATTAATGGCATTATGTTAAGGAATATTCCAAGATAAAGTTTCAGAAAAAAAACCTTTAGGGACTTTGATTCAATGGATTTCTGTATATCATAACATGACTTGGATAACTTTGTCATCGTTCATAAGGTCCTACCTATCAGAACATTCATACTCAATACAAAACGAAAGGCCTAATCAATGTAATATTATAGCTGGGTTTCATTATGTTAATTTTAGAATATATTTATGCATCAATAAATATTGTCATAAATCTAAATTATTTGAATGTAGAAATACAACTTTTCTGGAGGAGTCATCACTGGGATGTGTTTTGTTGGCATGTGATACAATCTGACCAATAGTTATATGTCTGTATGCTGTATCTGTATATGATTTTGAACATGCCAGATAGCCAGCTTTCTCAGTCTTTGGGAACAGTCTTATTATTATATTCATATGGGATTGATGATAGTGTGTGTGTGTGTGTATGTGTGTTAGGTTTTGAGCTGATAAATAATTAAACAAGGGAGACTAGGATAGATCTATTTCGAGCTATTTAGCTCTCATCAGCTATCCTTCCTGGGATTCGAACCAGGGAAGTGTTACATGTGAGGCAGTTGTAATTGCCATTAGACCACTGGTTCTTATCCAGATCACTGGTTCCTATCTATCTATCTATCTATCTATCTATCTATCTATCTATCTATCTATCTGTGGATCTTTGGTAATTCGGGTTTTCTCCTGCGTAAAATTGGAAGTATCTAGGCGACGTTTCGATGAAACGTCGCCTAGATACTTCCAATTTTACGCAGGAGAAAACCCGAATTACCAAAGATCCACATATAAATACCTGCGAAAACCTCAGGAAAAAAAAAATATATATATATATATATGTTTAGGTTTCTTCAGGTATTTTCCCACGTCTTAATATTTGTGCTTTTATTATAGCCACGTTTCAGCAGAATCTCACCTGCCATCCTCAGGCAGATTCTGCCGAAACTTCGCTATAATAAAAGCACAAATATTAAGACGTGGGAAAATACCCAAAGAAACCTAAATACCATACATATAAATACCCACGAAAGCATAAGAAAACATATATATAAAAAACGGCTGCCAAGCCTGACAAACAAAATTAAAAAGAACCTAATACACAAGCCTGAGGATGGCAGATGAGATTCTGCCAAAACATCGCTATAATAAAAGCACAAATATTAGGTGCGAAAATACCCAAAGAAACCTAAATACTATACATATACATGTACACGTACATATACATATACACACACACACACACATACACACACATATATGCAGGTCTTGGCATGTTAGGGTCTTTTCCTGTGTAAGATTGAGACTATCTTGACAACGTTTCGACGAGATCTCACTCACCATCTTCAGGCTGGTGTTTTCGGCTTTGTGTTTGTGCAAGCAAAGCGTGATCTGAGCTGCTGTCTCCCTATATATACTGGTGGGCAGGTTGGCTGTGTTGTCATTTCTTGATTGGTTGATGGAGTTGATGTTTGCAGGTTGGCTGGCTTTTTCTTAAGAACACGTGTGGCTGAGGTATTGGCTGTGTGATTATCAGCTTCCTGTGTTGTAACGACTTGGGTAATGGGCTGTGTGATGACCTTCTATTGTTTTGACATCCTGGGTCTTGTGCTGTAATCTCCTGGGTCGTAATGACCTGTGTGATGACCTTCTGAGTTCTAATCTTGTGACATCCTGGGTCTTGTATTGTAATCTCCTGGGTCGTTGGCTGTGTTGCAACATCCTGAGGTTTTGTGGTGTAGCCTCCTGAATTCTGTGATGGGATATCTTGAGCGGGTGGCTGTGATGTGACGTTCCAGGTTTTAGTTAGGCTCCAAGTTTGAGGTCTGGCTCTGTGTTTATGGCGTGTGTCAGTTTGCTTGGTTTGGGGGTCGGGGTGTGTGGCAGCTTGCAAACAAACAACTACCTTTCCTAGATGTACTAATCTACAAAAAAACAGATGGCACACTAGGACACACCATATACCAGAAGAAAACACAACTGCTACCTAAATGCTCAATCCCACCACCATCCAGCACAAATAAATTCTGTAGCCCAAACACTAATTACCAGAACCAAACACCTGGCAGACAAGGAACACATAAACACTGAACTATGCACCCTGACCAAAATACTGATAGCTAACGGCTTCCACAAAAATAAAATCACAAACCTGATCCACAAAAACATACTGAAACACAATAGAGACCCGAAAGATGAACAAACCTATGGAACAGCTGTCCTGCCCTACATAAGAGGAACAACAGACAAAATTAGCAAGATACTACGTAGGCACCACATCAAGACTGCCTTCAAAATGAACAAAAAATAGCAGCCATCCTAAGAAACCCCAAAGATAAAATTTACCTAGAAAACCAAGGCATATATGAAGTCCCCTGCGCATCATGCCCTGCCACATACATAGGACAAACCAACAGAAGAATAAGTACCCACTTTGAAGAACATAAGAATGCAATAAAAAAGCTGGAACACACTTCCTCACTAGTCCAACATATGAAAGCCACAGGTCACAGCATTGATATCAATGGCACCAAAACCCCGGCTACAGAATCATCAGAGAAGCCATAGAAATTGATAAAAGACCTAATAGTATGAATAAAAGAAATGACTTCACCAGATAATCAATCACCTGGAAGCCCGCACTCACCAACAAAAAAAATCTCTATACCACAATTCAGGCAAACTCCTAGACACAAACAGATCCCCCCCCCCAATACCTCCATCCCAAACATGCCTCAGCCAGCTACCCAAATAAAACCTAGCTTCCTAATAAATAATTATCAGCCATTTACCAGAAACCAAGCTGCATTAAGAAACCCCAATGCACAAAACACAATGTTGCCAACCAATCAAAAAAACAGCAACTCGAAGACCAATAAAAACAGACCTAGACTCCCAGCCAATCAAGATGAGGAAAAAACCATTCAAATATAACAGAAAGCCAGCACCAAATTCAAACAAAAAATGACTGCCAAGCCTGGCACACAAAATTAAAAAGAACCTAATACATAAGTCTGAGGATGGTTGATGAGATTCTGCTGAAACATCGCTATAATAAAAGACAAATATTATGTGGGAAATACCCTAAGAAACCTAAATACCATATATATAAATACCCACAAAAACATAGAAAACCTATTTCATTTCTGTATACACAGGGGTTGGATCCTACCAGCATAACAATTGGTTCGGAGGGCCTGCACTGCGCATACATACATATTGTTTACAAATCACCGGCTTCTGCAAGCATTCACCTTCTCCTGCAATGCTCAGCACTCAGCTGTGCCACACAAGCAGCTGAGGTGGAAAAATCAGGGAATAAAGCACAGCCTAGAGCCCAGGCAGGCGGGTGGGCCAAACAGAAGACTAAAAGATCATTACAGCGAACTGGTTCAGTCTCAGCCTCTCTTTGGAGCTATTGGTTCAACAGAACAGGGAAGAACCGGTAGAATCCCACCCCTGATAGCTTTATTCCTGCAATATTATATATTTATTTTGTAAGAGCTCCGGATGTTGAAATATTAGTCACTCCTACCAGTTGGCTAGTATACAAGATTTGCAAGTTCTTGCCCCTAATGTTTCATGCCTCTCTTGATAGATATCAGCTGGCACCTCTTTGCTCATTCTTTGGCCTCTTACAATGCCTTTCTTCTTTTCTTTTTGCTAATGGAAGCAGATATCTTTTGGGTGTGGAAATGCAGGAAGCCTACATACAGCCTTATAGTCCTTCTTTCTCAGAATAATTTTAATGGTATGTATGTGAGTGTATGTCTTTGCTTATGTATATCAACATGAGTACTAATGTCTATAAAATAAGATTCATAGATATTATGAATAGGTGTGTGAAACAGCAAAAATATGACGGGAGAACTAGTATATGACACACACATACATATATATATGACACACACACAGAGATTGATTTGGTTCCCTCAAAATTAATTTCATCTCCAATACAGAATACTTCAACAAGAAAATAATCAGGGAAGCCATTGAAACAGAGAAACCCCCCATAACATGAATAAATGGGATGATACCTCCCGCCTACCAGACATCTGGAAACTAGCCCTTATCAACAAATGAGTCCCAGCCATGAAAACCAACACCAGACCCAAAACAACATATGACGCCATCACCAATCTCCCTCACCAGACTCAAACCCAACCATAGACAAAAGGCAACCACCGTCCAGAAACCAGACCATGGCTGCATCACGAGCTGCCACACACCCCGATCCCCAAACCAAGCAAACTGACACATGCCACGAACACATAGCCAGCCCTCACACTTGGAGCCAAACCAAAACCTGGAACATCAATCACAGCCACCCGCTCAGGATATCACATCAAGGATCTTAGGAGGTTATACCACAAAACCTCAGGATGTTACAACACAGCCAAGGACCCAGGAGATTACAGCACAAGACCCAGGAACTCATAAGGTCATCACACAGCCCATTACCCAGGTCATTACAACCCAGGAGGCTGATAGACACACAGCCAATACCTCACCCATACATGTTCTTATGAAAAAGCCAGCCAATCTGCAAACATCAACTCCATCAACCAATCAAGAAATGACAACACAGCCAACCTCCCACCAGTATTTATAGAGAGACGGCAGCTCCGATCACGCTTTGCTCGCACAAGCACAAAGCCGAAAGCACTAACCTGAAGATGGCGAGTGGGACCTCATTGAAACATCGCCAAAATATTCTCAATCTTACATGGGAAAAGACCCGAACATGCCAAGACCTGCATACCTGTACCTGTGAAAATCTACGAAAACACACACACACACACACGATATTAAAGCTTCTTTAATATCATAGTAAAAATCCATTTGTAGGAAACTATTTGTGGGTTCAGCAACAATTTTTTGTAGTATTCTTTGTATTTGTATTTATAGCACTTTTGATGGAAATTGCAGAAAAAGGAAGACAAGAAAGGAGCAGGATATTTTTTTCAACACTTAAATAACAATTACTTCTTCAGCAACGAGAGACAAATTTTCTAAGTCCTCACCAAGGAAGCATTCTGTTTTATAGAGATTTTTATTTCAACTATAATAACAATTTATCACTAAGCAAGCTTCCAGTTACATGATGCCATGAAAACACACAGCAGCAATCATACCATTATTGGACATATCCTGACAATCTCAATCGTGCTACAACTTTTATTGTATTTAACAATATAGTTTCAATTGTTTGTACACAATGCTGTGTTGGTTGAATAGTGGAGAGGAAAAAACAGACTTAGTACATTGTTTCCTATTATAAGATGCTAAATTAGAATTGCTAAGCAACATATTCAGCAGCAATCGAGTAAGTTCAGTGTATGCTAAAGGTTATTTGTTTAATAATTCATAATCCATGCAAAAAGTCTATGTCACTGAGAAGGAAAAAAACTACTTACCAGCATAAAAAAGTGTTATCCCTTCTGGTCTCCAATCCTATGAAAAGTTTCAGAGAAAAAAAATCAATCTTGTGGCATCAGCTACCAGGAAGGAGGCAAAGAATGGTGAAAGAATTTTTCTAGGATTAACAGAGGGCTTGTAAAGTGATTGAGCCCTAATCCAGAATGGATAGTCCATAAAGAAAAGAATTTCAGTAATAGCATCAGAGAACATGAGTTCTGAAAAAAACTGAATCGTGTTTTATTATGTGGCTTCACTTTCTTCTACTCTGCAGAAGATTCCAGACAATCAGGGAATTCAAAAAGAAGTTCTAGAGAAGAGCTTAAGGAATCCAATGAAGAATATTCTGCTGTTCATATATCCTAGTGGTAAAATAGTGTGCACCGAACATAAATATAGTTGACTTCAGTCTAAAATATTAAATTACATATATATTCAAGAAGTACTTTTGTATGAATTCTATCAGATTTTTGTCATTTCTGGATAAAAAAGGTCAAAGTTTTCTTAAAGAAATCTATCGTTCTATTGAACATGTGAGCTGAAATATTTTCGATTATAATGAATAAATCAGAAGATAGAACATTATTAAGTATTAAATATTTGAGGGGTTCTTAAATACACCTAGAAAATCAAATATATTTTATAAATGTAGAACGTGCACATGAAATGAGCTGCACCTTATATAAAAATAGCAGGATCTTCTTAGAATTTTTGGAAAAGTTAAGATTTTTAATTTGAATTCTGTAGAGTACAATTATTAACTATTGTTTAACTATTTTAGGCAAATGTATGCATTGAAATTCAAACATATCCCTGAACTGAGTAGTTACAAAAATACTATTAATGAAGTGTGGGTTTTTTGCTAGTAGAAGATTTAATATGCCATTGATCTAAGATGCAGAAAGCTAATTGCAAATTAAAATTAATTTAAGTAAATAATACAAATTTGCTTAATGTTTTATTAGTTTACTTTAATAGAAGTAATCTGAATTGGGCAGTCAGTAGAAACTAAATTTCAAAAAGAAAAACATTCAAGAAAATGCCTTCAAATTAAGCAATGTAAGAAATGAAATGTTACAGATCATATAAAATTGAACTAAGTCAGAATTTAGTGCTGCCTCCTAAATGAACTCCACTTAGTACAACAATATGTCATCATTCTAATAATTATGTTCTATAACAAGCTTCTACATATGGCATTTGCAAAAATAATACCTCTTCTAAATATCGTTTATTTTACAGGAAACAATTCACAAAATGTGAGATAGATATGTGAAAATAAAAAAAGATCAAAAATAAAGTGATTTTACTTTATTTTCAAAAATCAAGAATAATAGAGTCAAGATGTATTCTCTCAAATTTCCAGTCATTTGTTATTAAGATCGATTAAGAGTAAAAATAACATTATTTTTCTTGATTTTGCTTTTTTATTATTAGAAGTTTAGAGAATAAGGATTAACTTTAATAAAACTGTACAAAATAATGTATTAATTGGAACAAAAACTAAGATGTGAGTTAGAAAGACATCTAAAAATATTTACAAGGAAAAGATCCAAACATGCATAAACATCCATGATCTTTAGCAGGCAAAAGTAAGAGATGTAGAAAGTGTCAAAGAATGCTATAACAACATAGAACTGGGAACATGGAATTAGAAGACACTACTGCACATGGAACCAGAAGGACAAACAATTGATTATATAGTGGAACTGCTTTATAAGCTATGATTTGTTTTTTCTAAAGCTGTTAAAAACTACTTTCAAGGTGTGGCTCATACAAAGGAATACATAATGCTAAATATATCATATGTTATAGATATATAGATATGTTAGATATGTCCTTATAAGAACAAAGATGATACTGATTTCCTAAAAAAGCAGTGAAAAAAATCTTAAATCTTTGTCTTGAAGGATTTCATTGTTAACCAAGATGGGAGCTCAAAAACTGTGGGGGCACAATTCAATACACAGGTCTAATTTGATATATGCCATCCTAATCCATTTTTCCAGCAGAAAAAAAAGATGCATAGTAGCTCTGAGAATATGTACAGAATTGTAGATGAAGTAATGTAATTCTAAGTTTATTTATGTTTTATCATTTTGAAATCTCTGGATAATTTTCATAGTTTTTTATGGTTTCTTGTTCATGGACTAATCAGGTACATACTAATTTATTTTAAAAGAAAAAGTATACAGGTTATCTTAAAGGTTAGAAGAAGCACAAGAGAAATTAAAGGAATACATAATAAAATGTTTCAGTGAGGGATCACTAAAGTGGCAATAAATTATGAATTAGAATCTTCTGCAGATAACTATAATAAAAGTCATTTTGAGACTTCACTGGCATCTTAAAGCAGCAGGACTTACAACATCAAAGCTCCTGTTTCCTTGGCTTATCTTTACATAACATCTTGGGCAGGTTTTCATTCTCCTTCCTTGCGAAATCTCACAAATCAAGTACTGGAACAAAAAAATAGATCTGGTCTTCATATTTTGAAGTATGGAGACAAGGTTGCAGGAGACTTGTTTTAAATGAAATACTTTTTTAATTTGTTCTTTGCCTCCATGGATCCTGGTAGAGAGCACCATAAGACTGATTGTCTGAAATCTACTGCTGGATGGGAGAAGAAGGAAATAACTATATTTATATCTTGATACTTGCTTTGAAAGATATCCAAATATTAACAAATACCTATAAGTAAATTACATTTGATATTAAATAGGAATAATTTGGTATATGAACAATTCTCTTTAGGAAAATAATACTATAGTTCATATTTTGATTTTCTTTTACTATATCATACTCAATGAAACTCATAAAACTTCTTGACTTCACACTGTGAAAACAATATATCCAAAGAATAAAATATGTGGAAAATCGTATCTATTGGTCTCAGGGTCTAAATATATGAATGGATGAATATTACATATGTCAAAGATGAGAGCAAATTAACATGATTTATATATTCTCCACATATAAATTCTTCTAATATGTTATCTATTAAAGGGACATGTAAAGTGGCATTGCTAACTGGCCACTGAATAAGATCACTGATGTAATACACTGTTTTTATATAAAGTACTGTATAAAATTATTATTGATTTACAACAACAACAAAATGTGGAATTTTTGCTTAGGAAGTGAACACAATCAGTATTTCTGCTTAGGAAGTAAACACAATCAGTTTTTCTCAATCAGAAAAAATGTGAGTTTTTCTCACATTTCCGCAGTCCAACTATACAGTAGCTACGTAAGATAATGCAAAGCATTCTGGGAGCTTACAAACCTTCCAGAAGAATTACACAAAGTAAATTAGCTGACACGGCTATAATATGCAGAAGCTGAGACAGACATTTATAGTAGCCAATAACAATTTGGATTCCTTCATTTAATCCACTGAATTTCTACCTAATTGAATTATGTTAAATATCAGATCATAAAGAATTTTTAAAAGAAATACATTTAAAAATTTTATAATGATACAGTTTTACATATGTGATGCTTTTGGAGAAAAAGAAATTAATGATTAAAATGTGAAAATGGATAAAATAAAACACTTTATATTTTAAGTAGGTTTATTTTTGTTTACCTCCTCCCCATTTTAGGCATCTGGCTAAATCATTCCCAGTTCCAAGAGGGAGAATAGCAACAGGAGGATGCTTAATCAAATTTGCTTTCTCTGTAAATAAAAAAATGTAGGCATAATTTAAGATAAATAGCAGCTGAGACAGCACATAGATATAAAAATATACTGTATTAATATTATGGTTAGATATTGTTTTAATAAAAATATGTCCTTAAAATCTATCTACACATTTCAACTGAGAAGGAATATGCCAGTAGCCTACAAGAGGAAATTAGTATCTCGCAAAAACTAATTTTCCCCATTTAGGATGCAGAAGATTATGAAACTAATTATTATGAGCTAAAATCAATGGGGGGGGGGGGAATAAGTGATTATGGTAACTGATGACTCATCAAGATAAATGCACCCTAGCAATATATTGCATTTTGAATTGAGAACTGTAGATAATTTACAAGACAGTCTATGATAAATTATCAGTGTTTCCATTATCCATAGACCAAAGGGTAAAAAATATCGGTGAAATTATTCAGAAATTAAGAAGAAGTAGAAAACTATATACAGAAACAGCATTTAGTGCACAGCAGAAGTCAAAAAATTTTGAACTAGTCCTATTTTTATAAGGTACAGTTATTTTGTCATTGACAGTTAATGTCCATACAGACCATACTGGGCATTGATTGGCTACAAACACATAATACAGGCATTTTCTAGAAGCAATAGATGGTTTGTTTGCCATCTGAATAGCATTTCAGATTTTTCAAAGTTATTCTTCCTCTTCCCCAGTTCAGCTCTCTAAATTCTCTCCCTTGCCATAAAAAGTTTGCTAATTTTTTTTGTGGGGGAGGGGAAGAATCAAGTACATGGTGTTGTCATCAGCTACTGACTGAATCATTATCTTGAAGTCAGAAGTCCCCCTCTCTCCCCAACTTTTCCCATTCAGATGGATGGGAAAAAGAATATGTAGTAGAACGGATTCTATATTATAGAAGCAAGAGGAAATGTATAATTCATTGTTCCCTTGAATCCGAATGGCCATGGCAATGTGTAGCAAATGCCCACGCCCTAAACTAAGTTAGCAAGGTACATCTGAAATTCCCACACAAGTCCTGTCTCTGTGATTGGCATTGCTATTAATAGAATGAAACCGAATAGATTTGGTGGGTCCTGCTACAATAGACTATAGTACTAGTTGTTTCCAAGCAGGGGTGGAATTCAAATTTTTAACAACTGGTTCTATGGGCATGGCTTAGTTGGTGGGCGTGGGTTGGTGGTCATGTGATTGGGTGGACATGGCTTGGTGGTCATGTTATTGGCTGGGCATGGCCAACTCAATATCACTCACTTCCAGGCATGCATCTCGCCTGGCCTCTTATGACGATGGGGATGCTGCAACAGTCGTAAGTGTGAAAAATGGTCATAAGTCACTTTTTTCAGTGCCATTGTAACTTTGAATGGTCACTCTACACAAGCAAAGTACCAGCAAAGGAAGGGGAAAAAACTCCAGAGACATTCCTGAGACAGGAAGTCTAGTACTGCCAAGAATGTTAATAAGGGCTAACGGAGAGGCAGTTTCTGTAAGCAACATCAGAATGTTTCCTTCCTGCCTTCCTTACAGGATTAGATCAGTAATTTCTTCTAACAATTGGTTTTCCAAACTGCTTAGAATGTTAACAACTGGTTCTAGCGAATAGGTGCGAACTGGTAGAAACCCACCCCTGCTTCCAAGCAAGGATAAGAGAGTCTGTAGTCATTTGACAAGGATCTTCACCTGAAGAAAAAGAGGATAGTTCTAAGTGGAGATACTGTACAGGAAAACAGAAAACAGATAAATCAAGAGCTATTGCAGATAAAGCACAATAAACAATACTTCAGAAGGGAAGAGGTTTGAGAAAGAGTTTTCCATTCCACTTTTTGAGACTGTTATGGCATAAGAGAAGGTGGTAGAAAATCTTGACAGAATATTTTAAGATTCTTAAAGAATCTTAAGATTCTGGAATTATATTCTGCAATAATGAGATTAAATTTCAGTAGCCTTTGCAATCTCTGTTTCCTGATTTGGGCTACCTTATAGAATTGACAACTTTCTCTGCTGGCAGATATCTGAAAAAAGTCACTAATAAATGGCCTAGATCTCAAGTGAGATTGTATTATAAAGAGTAGAACTAAATCTAGCACTTTTATGGCAATAGAGGATACCTAAATAGGCTACAGGTTTTTTTGAGAAATGCTTATGCAGCTTTTTCCAGTTAGTTGCAATTTTCCTCTCAAGGGAGGTATTTCTTTTTCAATGAAGTTTGGTTTTCAGGAATATTGGTGATTACTGTGTCTCATGATCTGTAGATAGAAATTACCTAAATTCTGCATTTTTAAAACAGTATTTACCAAACCAAGGCTTAGAATTATTCTACAAAGGAGTGTAACTGGACTTTAAACATGCTCACACAGAGCAAGTACTTTATTGGGAACTATCTCAATTTCCTATACATTTTTGCAGGACTAATAACAGAGTTTAATCTTTAAGTAAATATTTATGGTTCCAAACATTCAGCTAATCCTTTCTAATGTTACATTTTATATATAATTATCATTTAATAAACATTAAAACAGGCAGAACACCACCCAGCATGAAAAATTAAATATAAGAAACAAAAAAGTTTAAAAGTAATTTGTCTTAAATCAAAAATCCTAACATATTTATAAAAACTGTTATTCTGTATTCTGCTTTAAATCTTATACTTATTTCTATTTACATTTTAAATTTAATTTACTGACATAAAATTTTTGCATGTCTATCCTTAATTGCTAATCTTTATTTCTATATTGTATTATTTCTATCTTCCTCTCAAAATAATGATTTCATGCACGTCACAGATCACAAACCATTTCTAATTGAAAGGATTATTTATCTTTCTTAATAGTACCTAAGATATAGATAAGCACTTCAATTTAAAAATACATCTAAAAGGTAAATAGCACAAGGATTTAGTAAGGCTCCTGGTCCAAATTTAAAAAAAATGAATTAAATTTGCATTTTGCATCAGCTGGCCATGACAGTTCTCCTGGTTTTTCACTTTGAGGCAGATAGTGAAAAGATTTATCAAATCTTTGTAAAATATTAATTTCATAAAATATTATAATTTTAGGGTTGGACTAGGTTCTATCACTTCTATACAATTTTTATTAGAAAGAGGAAAACAAATAAATAAATAATCATTCATTCATCCAATCAGTCAAGATAATATCTACACACACATACATACACACACACACACACACACTTCTTATTATTCATAGTATCTCTGCAAATCAAACAAATCCTTAGCTTATGCTTTGGATGCTTATGCCTTTGCTGTAACAGCAGCAACGTGACCAGATATCTTTCAGATTCTCCCATTGGTTGTAACCAGATCCTTCTGTCCAAAATTTTATCAAACTTCCATTCATGGATCCATCAGTTATATAAATTATAACAGCAGATCTGGACAATTTTCACCCAGTATTGAACATTCCCTTTTTAGAGAAAATGGTTGGCTTTCAACTCCAGAGGACCATGGAATAATAATAAGAATAAGAATAATCTGGATCCTTTTCAGTTAGGATTCCTGCTCCCACTTGATCTCTCAATAGCTTTAATACCATCAATCATAGCATCTTTCTGACCTGCTTTTGGGGATTGGAGTGAGAGGCACTGCGTTGCAATGGTTCTCCTTCCTTTTCAAGGCCATTTTCAGATAGTGTTGGGTGATGGAGAAGTTGAACCCAAGGCTCCAGTTTGTGGGACGCCTTAGAATCCTTCTCTCTCCCCACCCCTATTTACCTGAGCACCTGGGTTAGATCATCCATTCCCATATGTGTGACATAATCAGTATGTTAATAATACCCAGTTGCACACCTTGGGCCAACCAAGGAATAACACCAAAGACCACTCTTGATGTCTGGAGATATGAGGATCTACATGGGAGGAAAGGCTTTTGCTCAATCCTGGAAAGATTAACTGCCTCTGACATCCAATGGGAGGAGAAAAGCAGAACCATGAGGACCCAAAAGGGTGGGAAGCAGAGGAAATAATATCTAAAGGGTGGAGAGGTCCAGGAAAAGCAGGTCTGGACCTATGCTTGATCTTCTAGGTCTTCCTCACCCCTGAGGCTCCACTTAATGATTAATGCGGTCAATGAACAAGCACATTAAGGAGAACAAGGATGAGAATCATTAAACAAGTTGATTATATGGTTACTTTGCTTAATGATTGCCAGAATTTGTAATATAATGAGCAGGAGCCATTACAGTTATAGGTCAAGAATTTGCTTTATGCAGTTGTATACATAAACATGTATTGTTTCATAAATATTAATATATTGATCTATATAAAATATCTAATATATTAATCTTACATAAAATTTGTATTATGCATCCAGATCAGATTATCTATTTAGCAAATCTTAATAGGTAAAAATAATAGGGGATCTGAAAGCTAATCATATGATGAACAGTGCAGGAACTAGATATGCCTAGAATAACAAAGAGAAGATCTAGAGAGAGATCTAGAATAACAAAGAGAAGATAATGGCAATATTCCAATATATGGACTGTAATAGACAAGAGATGGTCACCCTATTCTCCAAAGCATCTTAGGCCAAGACAAGAAGTATCAGGTGGAAGATTATCAAAGAGAGATGCAATCTAGAATTAAGAATAAATTTTCTGACAGTGAGAATAATAATCAAAAATTGAGGGTACTCTCTCATAGGAGATTTTCAACAAGAGACTAGACAGTAATTTGTCTGGAATGATATGTCCTGCTTGAACATGGGGTTGAACTAGAAGACATCCAAGCTCCCTTCAAACAGATGTATAAACTGTCTTACATCTCTTCAATCTTGAGGTATAAGGTCATTTTGTAGGATATTACCGTTTGATGAACTGTACCCTATTTCATTGACAAAAAAATCAGTGTATTAACGAAGAATTACAATAACATTAAACATTCCCTATCAGCAATATATGAAAGCATTTTAACTAAAAATATCTATTTCATAATTTCCCCGAACTTTCATAACCAACTTCTTTTCTGTAACCTCCCTTCTTTTAATTACTCCAATATGAAGCAAATAAAATTTAGCGCCTTCTGATGAATTTTGAATTATTTATACAAAAAGAGCAAATTTCAGACATTACTTATTAGTTTTATGTAAAACAAAAATGCATGTTACCTATGCAGTCTAAAATCCAACCTACGGTTCCATCACCACCACATGCCAATACTCTAAAGTCAGAAACATCTCAAAAAAAATTTAATCTGAAAAAGTAAAAATAAAATGAAATTATATTCCAGAAGTTTGCTTTATTAACACATTGAACAGAATATTTACACAGCAGTTACCCTTGCTTGCTGTGAAAAAAAACTAGCTAAATTTGGCTTGCAGCAGGATGGTATATAGTTCATAGTAATTATAATTTTCAAATACGATGGTCTATGTTATATGGGCATGTTATATAAGTCTTAAGATGGTAATTAATGCAAAGGGATATAATAAAATTAGTTTCATTATAGCATGCAGTTTATTATGGTGAGCAATAAAATATTAATCTCCTGGGAAACTATACTTTAAGATATAACGATTAACTGGTATGTAGATGCCAACTAGTTGTAAAGATCATCATTTTCAGATGGGGATATTTGTTAACTGTAACAGTTTTTAAACAGAACCAAATTAAATCTGCACTATACAGTAGACATAATGTACTCCCACTGCAAAATAATTCTGTAATGTAATGAAGGTGTCTACTTTTAAAAAAATATCTTAGTTAATAATTCTTAATTTAAATTATATCAAAAGTTTATTATATACATATACATATATATCCCCCAGCAACTGAGACTAACCTGAGTACAATCAAACCCCCACCAGAACAGAACACACCCCCAGCCAATCAGAACATAGCCAACCCCCCAACCAATCAGAACACAGACTAGCCCCCAACCAATGAGAACACAACCAATGAGAACACACCCCCACCCAATCAGAACACAGCCAAGCCCCCAACCAATCAAGTCACACCCCCACTAGCAGTTAAAAGGAAGAAGCAGCTGCAAGCTCACATTACTCTGAGAAGCACAAAGCCAAAGACACAAGCCTAAAGATGATGAATGAGACTTCATCGAAACGTCGCCTAGATATTTCCAATTCTACGCGGGAGAAAATCCGAAGAACCAAAGATCCACATACAAATACCCGCGAAAACCTCCGAAAACATATATATATATATATATATATATATATATATATATATATATACAACACCTTAACAGGGTGTTGTAATACAAAGTATATACTTATTCCCCTGCCTCTGCTGATAAGGATAGAGCCAGTGGTGTAGTGGCAATTACAACTGCCTCACATGTAATACTTCCCTGGTTCGAATCCCAGTAAGGGTATGGCTAGCTGAAGAGAGCTAACTAGCTCGAAATAGATCTATACTAGTCTCCCTTATTTATTATTTAAAATTATCAGCTTAAAAACCTTACACACATGTAAAGAAAAGACAACGAAACAAATAGCTTTCTGTCAGTATGGTCTCTGGTGATGAAAGACAGAAAAGAAAGCAATATGCTTTCTCCCTTAATTGGGGCTTAACAGGGTGTTGTAATACAAAGTATATATATATATATATATATATATATATATATATATATATATATATATATATATATATTAGCACATTATAAGAATTTTCATTTTTGGTAAATTGTTTGGACTATTCAAAATGGAGGTATATTTCTAATAGATGAGTAACAAATGTTTGCAGTTTATAATCCCAGTTAATGACAAACAGATTTAGGCATAAAATAGTAACTATTTTTTTAAAAAACACATGAAAACACTAGGTATGAAAGCAAAGTAGGCCATCGCTTCCAGAAGCATTATGCTCACAGGTCACTGAAGTATTGCTGCAGACGTAAAATCGAAAACACCCTTCAATGGCAGTCAAAAGCATAACACGCTGGAAAAAAGTATCTATTCTATACCTAAGACAGAACTAGTATTCATAGAATAATCATAGAATAACAGAGTTGGAAGGGACCTTGGAGGTCATCTAGTTCAACCCCCTGCTCAAGCAGGAGCAAATATTAGCCTCTACCTGGGATCAAACTCACAGCCTCCTGATTGTGAGGCAAGAGCTTCACCTCTAGGCCACCACATCTAGAATTGAAACACTATTGGAAGATCCACTGGCCAATGGGGAAATTTTAATAATATGGTTTATAATAAATATTTAAATCAGATATCAGAAGTGATCTTTATTTATTTAAAAAAGCTCATTTCTAGTTCAGTAATAAGAAACATTAAAATAAAACCAAAAAGTAAGCAGCTATGTTTTGAAGAAGCAGTTCTACTCATCCCTGCATGGGAAACTAAATACTTAAAAGCCTTTGAGATAGTTATCCATAACTTGCTTTCTCCTAGAAGTGCTGGATCTTGGTAAGGATTTTGCTAGGGACTGAAAAAAATTCAAGTACAATAGAACTAAAAGAAAGAAGCTATGCAGGATCTTTACCTATGCAATTCAAATTTATTCTTCCTTTCCCCAAATATCTACTGATAATGTTTACAGTTATAGTTACCATTATAGTCAGATTATGAACTGCTTTGGTTACTAAAGAATTTAAAGTGACAACATAATAAGTATTTTAGCAGGCAATCTTGCATCATGAGAGGCATCAAATCAGAAGTACTAATTTCAGGCAAAAGACTATATTAGATATCTCAGGATATTGTTGTGATCAGTATAAAAACTAGATTGAATTACCTGCTACAATGTTTATTACTCTCTTTAAACTGGCTAGTTTCTGGGAATGCATTTTCTTGATAGATGTGAACATTTCAGAGAGCAACATTCCTATATTCATCTATTCAGGAATAGCAATCTACCCAGATTGTAGAGACTGGACAGCCACTTTCTAGAATGTATATAGGATCTCCTGCTCATGCAGGGGATTGGAGGAAAAGACTACAAAGTACCTTCCAATTTCATTATTCTGTTAACTGTAGCAATGGTGAGTAGGAACAGGTATTGTAATAGCTTAGAGAGAGTGCTTGCAACTATGGGTTCCCAAACCAAATTTTAAATTTTCCGGGGTTCAGGTGGGCCTATTGATCACATACCTGGCTCCCTGCTATGTGACTTCGGCCCTGCCTGAGCTCCTTGAGGTTATAGCCGGCTTGGCAGTTGAGACCCCAGGCTTATGGTCATGGGGGACTTCAACCTACCCTCTGCCGGCGGGATCTCGGGGATGGCGTTCAGGAGTTCATGGCTTCCATGACAGCCTTGGGCCTGACCCAATTAATTCGGGACCCCACACACATTGGGGGTCACATCTTGGATCTGGTTTTTGTCTCTGATCAGTGGAAGGATGATCTAGGTATGGGGGATGTTTGTATAGAGCCCCTGTCATGGTCGGATCATTCGCTCCTTAGGCTGGACTTCCATGCCGCACCCCCTCATCGCAGGGAGGCGGGACGAACAAAATGGTTCCGCCCCTGGCGCCTGATGGACCCGGACAGATTCCTGATGGAGCTTGGGCCGTTTCCCAAGACTTGCACACACGACTCAGTGGGGGACTTGGTGGCCACCTGGTATAGGGTGGCTGCCGAGGCCCTTAACTGAGTCGTGCCCTTGCAGCCTCTGACCCGGTGCCGATCCCAATTGGCTCCTTGGTTCTCCAAGGAACTGAGGGAGATGAAGCGCCAGAAAAGACGCCTAGAGAGTGGTTGGAGGACCAGTCGCTCTGGATCTGACCGAACACTTTTACGGTCCCATATTACGATGTATTTAATGGCGATAAGGACGGCAAAGCGATCTTACTTTTCTGCCCTTATTGCATCCGCAGAAAATCTCCCGGCCATCCTTTTTAGGGTGATCTGCTCCCTTTTGGATGTGGGAGCGCGGGACAATCCCATGCAAGGACGGGCCGAAGATTTTTCTCGATATCTGCAGGACAAAATCACTCAGATCCGGGATGGGCTGGACTCTGACTGGGCATCTCTGGAAAGGCGGGCAGGGGCGGATGTTGGTGAGGTCATGTGGCTTGAGTTCGATCCTGTGACCCTGGAAGACGTGAACAGGATTCTGGGTGGGCTTAATGCCACATGTTTATTGGATCCGTGGCTGGTTTTGGCCATTCGGGAGGTGACACGAGGTTGGTTCTAGGGGATTATTAACGCTTCCTTGAGAGAGGGGCTTTTACCCACCACCTTGAAAGAGGCGGTGGTGAGGCCCCTCCTCAAGAAACCGTTCCTGGATCCAACACTATTGTCGAATTATCGTCTGGTCTCCAACCTTCGCTTTGTGGCGAAGCTTTCTGAGAGTGGTGGCAAGACAGCTCCCTAAGCAGCTGGATGAAGCAGTATATCTAGATCCTCTCCAATCAGGTTTCAGGCCCGGGCACAGCACGGAGATGGCGTTGGTCGCGTTGGTGGATGATCTCTGGTGGCCTGGGACTAGGGGTTGTTCCTCTGTCCTGGTCATGTTAGATCTCTCAGGGGCTTTTGATACTGTCGACCACAGTATCTTATTGCGGCAGTTGAGGGGGCTGGGAGCGGGAGGTACTGTGTTACAATGGTTCTCCTCCCTCCTCTCCGACCACTCACAATTTGTGTTGGCGGGGGGCAGAGGTCGGCCTCAAGGCCCTTGTTTTGTGGGGTGCCTCAGAGGTTGGTTCTCTTGCCCCTTCTGTTCAACATTTATGTGAAGCCTCTGGGCGAGATCATCTGCGGTTTTGGGGTAGAATTCCACCTGTATGCTGATGATACTCAGCTATACATCTCTACCCCAGGCCACCCCAACGAAGCCATGTGATGACCCAGTGCCTGGAAGCCGTGCGGAGTTGGATGGGTCTTAACAGGCTTCGTCTCAACCCGACCAAAACCAAGTGGCTGTAGTTTCCTGCGCCCAGATATAGCTAGCTCATTTCATCACTGGCTGTGGGGGCAGAGATTTTGACCCCCATGGAGAGGGCACGCAATCTGGGTGTCCTCCTGGATGTACGGCTGTCATTAAAAGATCATATTGCAGTTGTTGCTAGGGGGGCCTTTTGTCAGGTCTGGCGGATCTGCAAGTTGCAGCCCATTCTGGATCGGGGCGCTCTTCGCACGGTCACTTCTGCCCTCGTCATCTCCCGCCTAGATTACTGCAATGCTCTCTACATGGGGCTCCCCTTGAAGAGCATCCGGAGGCTTCAGCTGGTGCAGAGTGTGGCCGCATGGGTGATTTTGGGAGCTTCTCGGAGCTCCCATGTTACACTGCTCCTGCGCGAGGTTCACTGGCTTCCGATGGCCTTCTGGGTGCGATTCAAGGTGTTGGTAGTCACCTTTAAAGCGCTTCATGGCTTGGGACCCGGGTACTTATGACACTGCCTGCTGCCACCATCGGCCTCCCGCCGGCCAGTGCGCTCCCACAGGGTGGGCCTCCTTGGAGTGTCGTTGGCTGGACGATGCCGGCTGGCAGCCCCGAGGGTGCGGGCCTTCTCTGCGGGGGCACCCTCCCTCTGGAACGAATTACCTCCGGAGATATGAGCCATTACTGACCTGCAAACCTTCCGGCGTGCACTAAAAACCCATCTTTTCCAACAGGCCGTTCTGGCCTAGTACCAATTATTAGGGTTTTAAAAAAAAATTTAAAAAATTTTCTGGTTATTTTAACTTTTCTATTTTGTTTTTACTGTTTTTGTCAGCCATTAATTTATTTCTTTTAAACCTTTTTTAAATTCTATTTATTGTGGAGTTTTTTATCTTGGCTGTACACTGCCCTGAGTCCCATTGCGGGAGAGGGGGCGGTATAAAAATTTATTAAAATAAATAAATAAAGAACTGTCCAGTGTGCCTATATTTATTATATATCCTCACAAAAAACATTCTCACTATCAGAAAAGGAAAACCAGAAAATGAATTTTGTTTTTCATCTTGCTCAGCAACCATAACAGTGACAACATATTCAAAATGTAATTTCTGAAGCATCAAAATTATCATGTTTTGTATATTTTTGCAAATTAGTAAAAGCAATGCTTTGAAAAATAAACTAAGAATTGCATAAATACCCTATCACAGCTTTAAAAAACATAATATGAATGTAAGATATGAGAAAGTTGAAGAAAAAAATTGCAGGATTTCAAAATAGCATAATTTAGAAGTATTTCCTTGCCAGGAAAAGTGACCTTTCTGCTTTTTCACAGAGACATGCCACTAAAATACTATTTACACAATTGTTTATTTATAATATGAATATTGCCTGAATTTCAGATCATTCTATGTAACTAAATAAAGTGTAGCAGTTGTGGATGAAATAGTTTGCTCCTACAGTGAACAGTGAACAGTGAAACTCTTTTTAAAAGTAAAACAGGTGCATATTACAAACTGCATAGTGTACCAGAATGGCAATTTTCATGTCACTTTGTTAAGTAAGACTTTTTTCAAAATGTATTGTTTTATTTTACATTTACATTCAGCTGCAGAGCCTGCCTGGTCTCTCCAATTTACACTCGTTTTCTCTTGTGGAATTTTAATATCAAGGTAATATTAACCAAATAATATATTTTTTTCAATCAAATTATTGATGGAAAAAATAAATGCACAAAAGAAATACTTAAGGTTAAGCTTCAAGAAAATATATTCAAGCATTGCAAAGACATATATTTGATTTTACAGAAGAAACTGGCTTACTGTTTCATTAAGGTTGAATGGAATTTAGTCCTTAGAGAAATAAGATGTATTGAAGAATAGGAAGCAAAATACTCTTGCAATTCTCTTTTTTTCACTCCCATCATCACTCCCACTTTTTTATTTTATTTTTTTAATTTATATATTTGGTAAATATACAGAGCAGATCTTCACAAAAAGGATGCCATCAAGTTGTAAATTTGCATGTGACAAAAGCAGAAATTTCATGAGGAATAATTATACTAAATTAAGTAATAATATAATTAAAATGTAATTTCAGCAATATTAAAGTAATTAATTTGATATAAATTTAAATGTAATCAAATATATTGTTTATCCTGCTCCTTCTCAATTTCTTGCCCTGCTCTACTTGTTTTTTGGAATGTGACTTCTTGCCTGCCACACAAAGACAAATGCCACCTCAAAGGAATTGTATACTGTAGTCTTTGTACAAAAATTTTGAAACAAAAGGTACTTGCTTTTGTCGTGGATTGCAACAAGATACACCTTAAAGCTGCTTTGTTCAAATAGAAATATGACTAGTTGGCTTCAGATTGCTCTGTTTCAGTCTGTTTTAAAATTTCTAGTACTTGAGAAAAAAGCTCAAAAGAACTTTTTAAAATAACTGCTATAGGAAGAGAGATGTTTTTAGAATTTAGAATTTATTTGATTTGTCAATCGCTTACAACATAATAGGTATAAGTATATATATAGTTATGAATACATGAAATGGGTACATATAAGAAAAATAAAAGAAACAATAGGACAGGGACGGTAGCCATGTTGGTGCGCTTATGCACACCCCCTATAGATCCCATAGGAAAGCGGTGAGGTCAATAGCAGACAGTCAAAGGTTAAAATTTTTGGGGTTTGGGGAAGAAACCACAGAGTCAGGTAGAGTATTCCAGACATTGACCACTCTGTTGCTGACGTCGTATTTCCTGCAATCAAGTTTGGTGCGATTAACCTTGAGTTTGTATCTATTGTGTGCTCTTGTGTTGTTATGGTTGAAGCTGAAGTATTCATTGACAGATAAGTCATTGCAATGCATGATTTTATATACCATACTTAGATCAGACCAAAGATGGCGTAATTCAAGGTTTTCTAGGTCTAGAATTTCAAGTCTGGTGGCATAAGGTATTGTACTACGAGCAGAGGAGTGGAGAACTCTTCTTGTGAAATATTTCTGGACTTTCTCAACTGTGCTAATATTAGATACGTAATGTGGGTTCCAGACTGATGAGCTGTATTCGAGTATTGGTCTAGCAAATGTTTTGTATGCTCTAGTTAGTAGTGTGATATTACCAGAGAAAAAGCTACGTAGGCTTAGGTTAACAACTCTTAATGCCTTTTTGGCTATGTAGTTACAGTGGGCTCTAGCAGATCATTAGAGATGAATATTCCAAGGTCCTTTACAGAGGTTGGATCATTAACAAGGTCTTGACTATTCAGCTTGTATTTTATTTTCTGATTTTTTTTGCCAATATGTAAGACAGAGCATTTATTTGTTGAGATTTGAAGTTGCCATTTGTTTGACCATCCTGATACATAGTCAAGATCTTTTTGAAGGGTAGCAGTATTGTCTGTGGTATTGAACAGCTTTACATCATCAGCGAAGAGAACACAGTTGCTCTTAATATGATCACAGAGATTATTTTTTATTATTATTTTTTAATTATTATTATTATTAATTGCACTGTTATACTACCCCCTCTCCCAAATAGGGACTCGGAGCCATTGATAAAAATATGTAGAGTATGAAGAAGGTTGGCTCTAGAACACTGCCTTAGGGGACACTACTATTGACAGGTACAGAATTTGATAGGACACTCCCAATTTTGACCATTTGTTGTCTGTTTGACAGGAATGCTTCAATCCAGTTATGCAGTTTTCCAGAGATGCCATAAGATTTTAGTTTTAGGAGTAGTTTGTCGTGTACCACTGAATCAAAGGCTTTACAGAAGTCTATGTAGATTGCGTCTATTGTTTTTCCTGATCAAGTTGTATAGTCCATATGTTTTTGCAGTGTAAGAGTTGCAGATTACAGGATAGTTTTTTTCTGAAAGCAAATTGTTTATTAGAGAATAGGTTGTTTGTCTCCAAGTGGAGGATAATGGATTGATTAATAATTGATTCCATGACTTTACAGGTGACGCAGCATAAGGAGATTGGACTGTAATTTTCAACTAGGCTGGGGTCTCCCTTTTTGAAGATGGGAATGACCATGGCTTGTGACCGTAGGTTAGGCAAGGAGCTGGTCCTTAAAGATTTTTCAAAGATTATGCTTAGAGGTTCTGTTATGGCAGTGGATAGCTTTTTTAAGAAGTAGGCACATATTCCGTCCGGTCCAATAGATAGAGATGGTTTTAGATTGCGTAGTGCTTTTTCAACATTGTCTTCTGTAAAATCAATATGTATTAGATCATTGTAGTTTTCTGTAGTTCAGCTAGGAAATATTGGGCATGATCCATTGCTGTTTACAAATACTGAGCCAAAGAATGTGTTAAAGATGTTGACTTTAATGGTGTCATTGTTGCAGTCTTTACCATTAGGTCCTATCAGGGGTGGGACCTTGAGTCTTTTAGTTTGTTGTTTACAAAATTGTAAAAAGCACGGGTGGAATTGGTGCGTAGAAGGTTTTCCTCTTGTTTAATGTGATAATTGGTGCACTCAGTCTTTATCTGGTAGCATAAATTTTTGTATTGGCTTTTGAAGTTGGCAACATGATAAGATTAGCTTTTCCGCCAGAGTTATCTCTTTTTGGATTGAAGTTTCCTTATTGAAGTTTTTTTGTTTTTGTTTTGGGAGTTGTTATTGGTACATCTAGTTTGATGACTCTTTTGACTTAAAGTAAAAATATGTTGTAATGAAGATTACGTCATTGTGATGATTTTTGTGTGGGCATATGTTGAAACAAAAGTCAATCATATTGTGGTCACTGTTGGGAAAGGGTTCTAATTCCATAAATTAATTCAAACTATTGCAGAAGATGAGATTGAGGCAGTTGTTAAATCTAGTATTGTTGGCTACTAGTTGATCCAATTTCAGATTTGTAACAGCATTGTAAAAGTTGCATGTATGGGTTCAGTTGTACATTCGTTTAGGGTCCAGTTAATATGAGATAGATTGAAGTCACCAAGAAAGATAAAAGCGTGTGGGCAGAATATTCCCATGTTAGTAGTGAATTACACGTTCAATGTCATAATCAGGTGCTCTGTAACATAGTAAGAATTGAAATGTGATATTTAAGGATAGTTCACAGATTATGGTCTCAGGAAGAGCAAGCTCCTGGGTAACTTGGATGTTTTTTAGATGTAAGGACTTTTTATAGAAGATAGCAACACCACCTCCTCCACGAATTTCATGATCTGATTGGTAAACATGATAGTCTCTTACTGTGGTAATGGAGTCAGGGAGAGATGTGTTGAGTCATGTTTCACAGACAAATATGATGTCGAATTTAGCCATATTTAGTAAGAGGAGAAATTCAGGTATTTTATTCACAAGGCTTCTTGCATTGAGTAGCTTGCATTTAAGGCCAGCTGTAGTTGGAATTGAGGTAGTTAGGGGCTTGCATGCCTAGTCTTGGGTGATGGCGGATTGGTTGAAGTAGGATTGTGGTTGAAGGTTAAAGCTGAGTTGTGTGACTTACTTTGATACAGTCAAAAGTATAGGTCCTTCTCTCTATTGTTTTTTGAGTTCTGTGCATAGTACACGGGAGCAGGCAAGTTGCTATATGGTTAGGTCAGGGCAAGAATGGAGGTTCTTATGGTTGGTGTTGCTTTTGGCAAGTGAATTTATAGTATAAATCAATGATGTTTGCTTGATTCATTTTTGCAAATGACTTTGCAGAAGTGTGGGGCCACAGAACTGTCTGTTTTTGAACTCTGGGCAGGAAACCCTGATGTGGGAAATGTCAAATATTTCATCAGGGGAGATGGTTGATTCTTGATGGTTGATAATCAATGATGATGTTACAGGCAGTTATGATGTCACCATCGTCATTGAGATCCTCTAGACCAAGTAAGATGGCGTTTGGACATTTCCGTTCATGCTCAACAGCTTCTCTGATGAGGATTGGGATATGATTATTTGTCTGATTTATGTTTTTTTGAAGATTGGGTTGTGGATTGGGTTGTGGTTGTTGGGTAGAGATGTGGTTTGTAACTATTGGATGTTCAGGTTTTTGCGTTGTGTCTTTTTTTTCAAGGATAATCTTTCTTTTAAAGCACCCAGGAATGCTACTATGGTGTCAAGGGATATTATTCGTGTTTCTATCAGCTCTTTCAAACAGACCCAAACAGATCCAGTTTGGATCTGCATGATTTGCAGAGATATGGAAACTCATTGGATGATTCTAGGTATTGAATCATTTGCTTGGGTAATCTCAAGCAGTCATGATGAGCGTATTTGTTACATAGAGAACATCTGATGGAATTTTAATTATCCTTTAGAGTTTTATAGCATTTAAGGCATGCGCAGGTGTCTTGTGGTTCATTGGTGGGGATTACTTTCTCTTTAGGTTGTGGTTTGGCATTGGATTTTTTTGGGGGCATGGTAGGTTTGTTAAGATGGTACATGGATTAAATTACTTAATGAAACAATTTTGGGTAATCAATATAGCCAATATCACACCAATCAATCAATTGCAAATCATTTTGCTAAGCAACAATCAGCCTAATCAATTAATTACACTAATTGCTAATTGATTAATTAAACTAATCATTAATCACATTGTTCAATTAAATTCACTAAATCACTAATTTTACTAATCAATTAAATTACACAAATCTTGATCTTTTAAACTAATCAGTAATTGTTTATTTTATTTTCTTTGTTCCTTTTCTGATTGTCTTCTTACCACTTGAAAAGAAAGCTAAGAGGCACTAAGGCATGCTGCCAACCCCACCCTTTATACCTTTGCTCTGACTAGAGTAAATGAGTCTACTAAACCAAGATTTGCATACCTTTGCTCTGACTAGAGTAAATGAGTCTACTAAACCAAGTTTTTCATAATGTGTTCCATAGAATTCTATAGTTCTGTGAAAAGGTGATAGATTTCCACAGAGTTTAAGGGCAAAGAAAAAAAACTCCACATTTGAAAACAGACAAATTTTTAATCAATAATTTTGCCTCTTGATCAAGGGTTCAGTATTTTTTTAAATTAACAGTTCTGCAGCCTGAAAAAAAATTGAAAAATCCTGTACTAGCCTAGGATGATATTAGTAGCGTGTCAACTAGAAAGATACTCTTTTGATCTTTTTAGCTGCCAGAAAAAGAGAGTGGGGGAAAACAAGGCATTCTTGAAATGCCTAGATAATCATCTTGGTAGCACAAAGTTGTCGGGGCATAAGAAGGTTTTTGGAGAGCATGATGGATGACTCCTAGAGACGGATGTATCTCATTGGAAAAGTCACATCCAGGGGGTAAGGGAAGGACCAGGGTCAAGGGGAAAATGTATGATGTGATTTAGTATCGGCTGTACCCAGTCATGCGTCAACATAGCAATTTCTAATAAATCAATTTACTTTTTCTGAGATGCGGTTAGAGACTTTTGATTTGAATGAGGATGGATTTGTTGGAGTCCTGACAGCCAGCCAATACTAAATCACAGCAAGCAGTAAGAATTAATTCAGCTTATTTACACTTATCTACTTTTAGGTCATGTTAGTTAAGGTAAAAATTATGAAAAAAAATGTAGAAATAAATGAGAATATACCTTAAAAGTACAAATAAATCTATATTAGTTCAGGCTCATTGAAAAATTTTAAAAACAAAGAAAAAAATAGCAATAAATTAGATCGCAGAAGTAAGTAAAATCCTATATTGGAAAGTTAGTCTAATTAAATCAATATATTGAGAAGTTACTGAAATCAAATACATATTGTTCATCCTCAGGGACTCAGAAACAGAAAGGAACAACCAGAAATGAGAATTAAAAGCATTTGACTTTTCAAATAGAGTGAATCTGATAACAGTTATTTCATTTCTGAATAATGAACTACAATATAGATGGAAATATGATAAACTATCAAAATAACAATATTTTGGAGAATGCTCAGTGAGCCATAATGTCCAAAGAAGCAGTACATTAACCTTCATTTCAAATGTTCATGAATATTTGCAAAGCGATATAACTTAGGAGTGATAAGAGAGGATAGAAAAATGGAGCAGCAATTCCAGCCACATTAGTCCTTTTAAGTAGGGTTGGCCAACATATCCCATATAAGCTAACATATCCCTTTTCCAGCTGGCTACTGAATACTCCAGTTGAATACCTGAGTTATATTTAAGGATGTGTTCAGAACTTTATCTGTGTGACTTGATCTGATTAACTATGCTCTCCAGTTTTGAAACACAGCTAGGCCCATGATAATTGCTTTTAAGTATAGGTCAAGCCTCTAAGTATAGGTCTTTAAGACTGGGTGAAATCCTAACTGACAGGTGAAAAACAGAGATACAGTCAGTAAAAATAATGTGTGCCTGACTCTTTCACTTCTTATTTGTAAGCCTATGTTAATTGAACTAACTAGATTTATAAAGCCACTGTTACTAAAATAAATTTGTATCCAGCTGATAGCCATGACAAAGAAACAAACTTCACAAATATATGTATATGTACACACATAGCCTGAAAAGTCAGAATTAAATTGCCTAAGAAAAGCACGACAAACAAGGCTATGCAATATTGGACAGAAAATTAATTAGAAGTTTTTGCAATTTATTTACTAATGTTTCAAGACTAAACAGTTTCTTAAATGAGAAAATGAGAATGGGAAATGATCTTAACATTTAAAAATGAATATTCACAAACACTACCCTCTTGTGGCATTATGCTACTATGTGTACATGTGTGATTATTCTTTTTTAATCCTTGTTAAAAACTTTGTTAATATGTATCAATTAGAAGATAATTCTTATATTTAAAAATATGGAAGGACCCTCAACTATGTCATCAAGTTACAGCAATGCATTTCTTCAGTTAATTTCTCTTTATACAATATTTCAAGAATATCATTGTGTTTTAGGCTATGTTATTTAGAAAGTTCATGTTTGACAACCTACAGACTTACCCTGGCATTGGTCCATTTCCTGCAAGGCTGTAAACCTGACGAGGATTCAGAAGATACTGAAATTTCCTATAAATTCTATAGTTGAGGATAGAAAAATATTTGAACTTTATTCTCAACAAATTCTGTTTTGGCAATTCTACCACATAATAATAGGTTGGATTAAACAAAGTCTTACTTCATTCCACACTATCCTTACCAATGTTAATATTTCAGGACACATAGATGAATGTGCTTATTCTGCATAATTTGTAAACATGGGCAAAATCAAGTAAATAATGTATCAAGCAAGAAGTACTCAAGAAAGTCCTTAAATTCATTTCTACATGATATACTGTACTGGAAACTGTTTTTCAAATTTTAGTCCATTTCAAATCTAATAGCCTACCAAGCTGCAGAGCATTTTAGTTCTTGGTCCTATCTATGGCAAAGATAGCATGCTTGCAGACCCTTGAGCCTTACAACTTCACTTTTGCTCAATCAAACATTTAGAAATTCTAAAATTTTGCTCAATCAAACATTTAGGAATTCTATCACTAAATGAACATTTCACTATTTTTACAAATCTAAGAGAAGAGTCACAATTTAGGGATTCCATAATGGCTTAAACAGAATTGAAAGACATCTTATAATTCATAAATATTGCTTTTAGTATAAGATTTTATTGAATTTGGCCTTATCTAGGTAACACCTGCTGCAGTGTAGCTCCTTTGAAAGTAGCAGAATCAAAAAAGAACTAATATCACTGACTGTTTTGCAAGAATCACGTTTTTATGTATAAGACAAAATAAGCAACCATGAATAACAAATACCAAAGTATAAATGTTTTGATCCCTCACAATAGTTGGGCCAAATATCTGGAACATTTTGGAAGGCTTCAAGAATGAAAAGGATGTGTGTGTAAGGCCTGCAGAAATTTAAGGCACTTAAATCCCACCACTGGTCCAGAAAAAGGAAAAGAAAGTCAGGTGAACTGGTTGAACTGTAACTATCATGACTACTGGAACAGATAACTGACAAGAGCAATTGCTTGCAATTTTAGACCAAATCAACACATCACCCTAATACCTATCCTTTTTCCTTTTTTGTTTGAATGAGAAAATGGTTGGTTGTTATTTTAAGCTATTACTTCTTCTTCTTGTTTTCTTTTTTTGCTTAATAAAGCCTTCCAAGGAAAAAGTTTCAGCAAGATAACCAGAAAGTTACAAGTTAGTCTGCATACATAATGTACTTTTATATTTTTTGGACAATGGGATCCAGGAACGAGACAACTTAAAGCTAGAATTCAGCAAGAGATTTTAAATGAAAAACACAGAATCATGGCAGACTAAATAAAGTAGAATAAAATAGTTAGGAGAAGTTAAAGTAGCAGTAGATAACTAAGCACTTCCATATGGGCCTTAGTTTAATTTTAAAAGGACCTTTTCAAAATTATGTTTCTGGTGAGAAGTATCTGTTCTTTCTCTAACAATCTTCAGGGCAAGAGAAAAGAAACAAAGATAAAAAGGAAAGGAGGAAATGAAATTATACCATCTTTTTTGTTGCTTATGCGCGTGCGCGCACACATACACGCACACACTATGAATATGCAATACACAATATTCTTGTGATATTGTGACCCAGCACAAGGGGAAAAAATCAAAGGAATACAAAAATCTGTTATTAGGAAAAAGAAAGAAGAGTAGTAAGAATATAAACTAAAGTGCTGATAGTTTATCTATCTTTTAGATAAACTATATATTGTTCCTTTAAAAGAAGAATCAACCAATGAAGTCATGGAAAATATCAGAAGTTTTTAAAAAGGAAAGGTGGCTGAAATAGTGTTAGAACTGAAATATTCAAAAGGAACAGAAAGTCACAAATCCAACAGCATTATCAATTGAGCTCCAAAGATATTGCAACATAAACCCCAATAACCACAGCTAGTTATAATTAATAAAGCCCACTTGTAATGGAACTTTATGCCTGTAGTCATAATATTTACTTTACAGGCTTATTTATTGTGGTCTATAAAATAAAACTGCTTCAACAAGCCAAGAGCTTACCAAAAATGGGGCAATTTTTCAATTTGAAACATATTCCAAATAAGAAAAGGATATAACTGAAGGTAAATAAATAAATGTAGAAATAGAAACATAACCTAATCTAATTAAGAAATTGGTCATAGTTCAACATCATTTTATTATTAACATTGTTCTATGTAATTAGTGTTAAGTAGCTTTGGAAAACAAAATGTAAAATACATGCATTCATTTTTTTTCTCTTCAAAAAGTAATTAAATGAATTGGTTTTCTTTCTAAATCAAACTGATGTCAGCCCTTAGAAAGATCATCAAGAAACACATACCTTTCTCCTTGTTTTCCTCCACTTTTAGGGTTAACAAAAACTAGAAGTGGTTGAGTACCTGAAGCTGGTGTGATCTAAATTTAAAGAATTCAAAGGAAAACAATTCAATTTTCTTCAATATATTATATTATATTACTAATGTAAACATACACAGTAATCTCTCTACATATACGAACTAGACTTCTAGGCAAGTGTGCGTGTGTGTGTGTATGTGTGTGTGTGTGTTTATATACCACATAAATTCTAGTCTGTCCTTCTCTCCATATATTTTCAATTAGTACATTCATGTATGAAAAATCATAAATATCAAGAATATTAATGAAATGTATTTTAAAAATCTTAATTTTAAGTGTGCCTAAAGCTATTGCCCTTCAGATATTCTTGAAGTATAGCTTCTAGCAATTTGATTCTTCAGAAATGTAGGCATCTACCTTTTGCATTAAATACTACACAATACACTATTTTGAATATGTCCAGTAAAATAAATTTGTCAGAAATTGAACATACTTCTGTATGTTGCATAAAAAACACAAAAATATCTTCTGTAAATTTTATTATTGATGTTCCTAGAACAAAATTAGACAATCCAAGAGCTTATCAAAGAGGGTATTTTTTTGGCGCAAAATACATTTTCTTTGCTTTTTCTAATGGGTTTATAAACAGTTTTGTCTATTTTAAATCCAAACAAAAGTGGACTTTTTGTGAATAAGGGGGGTGGAAATCCCACAGGTTGGGAATTCAGACAGGATTCAGTGAGCACTATTTGGACAATCATTGCATTAGTGAGAGGAAGATCTATGAGACATATAAGTTTCTGTGTAGATAAAATCACAGCCTTTTTCAACAACTGTTCACATCTTTAATGCTTATTTAGAAATTTAATCAATGTTATTTATTTAGTTTAATTCCAGGATTGTTTATTCCTGTGAATGAAGCATAAACCAGTGGTTCTCATTGTGACAAAGATTGACTGTCTCTTAGAACTCTCTATGGGTTCAGGTTAATTAATGAGACTCATCTTAAGCTTATACATGATATATTACTTCCTCTAATTAGAAATAATAAACCTGATCATTATGCTGGTTAAGCTGGAAAGAAATAAGATGAATGTGCTTAACTATGATTAATAACAGTTGCACATAGAAGTGATCCTCTCTGCCACTGATTTGCCTGCACAGTCCTTTATTACTATGCTTTTTTAAAAAAATAGTACTAAAAACCTTCATGGATAAATTATTCCTTCTATAGTGAATATTGTTAGAAGAAATACATTACCAAAATAAATGAACAGAAAATTATGTTTTTTATATGTGATGAAAAGTAAGCAGAAGAGAATAATCTCAATTTAATACAAGTTTTCTAAGCAAGTATTCCAAAACGCACATCAAGATTCATATAATATAATATTACCCTTTATTAAAATGGTTGCATAAAAACATAAACACATTATGTGCCTGTATAAAATCTTCATGTATTGTTGTTTTGCTTTATTTATTCTTTTTTCCTTTCACCTTTATCTTTTCTACTTAATCAAGTTATCCTAGTTATGATTTTTTTTTTCTCAAAGATTTTGTTCTGGTTGTTAACTGTTTACTTATGTTGAGGATCAATCATATACTTCAGATAATTACTTAGATATAGTAGTTCTTGACTTACTTACAATTTTGTGACAGAACTTCTGTCACAAAACAATGTGCTTATTTAGGGAGTTGTGCTGGATTTTACAACCTTTTTTGTGATCATTAAGCTAATCATTAAGTTATTAAGAAAATCTGACTTTCCCTATTGATTCTGCTTGTCAGAAACCAGCTGGGAAAGTCACAATTGGCAATCATGCAATCCTAGGATGTGCAACTGTCATAAACATTTGCTGCTTTTCAGATGCCCATATAGTCATCATGTGATAGAAAGGAACCTGCAATGGTCATAAAAGTGAGCACTGGTCACACGGAACTTTTTTTTAGCGCCACTGAAACTTCAAAGAGTCACTAAACAATCATAAATTGAGGGTTTCAGGTACATAATTTAATTCCTACATCAGCTTTATTTAAGGTGGAATTACTTTATGAATATCTTTGTATCAAATAATAATTCAGCCAGTAATCTAAACTTATGCATAGGATGGCAGAACAAATTTGGCAGAACAAGTGCGCTTTAAAAATAGAAACTCCACATATACAAAACTGAGGTTTCAATTAGCAGTAACTGATGAGGAAAGAGAAGACATCTTTATAATGCATAACTCAAAATATAACAGCCTAAGATATTTAGAAGAAAAACAATAAAATGTCATGCTAAAATCTTTACTGTATATAGTATACTATAGATTCTTATGTAAATACTTTACTTGGAATAATGTACTGTGTACAGTTCTGAATAATAAGATATCTAAAAGTGGTTCCTCTATAATGAATGGCTACTCCAATGATATCTTTTAGCTTAGAAAGAAAGTGAACAAAAGGAGAAATAATAATACATGGAAAATATTGATAGAAGTTTTATTCATCTTCCGCAGAATCATCAATTAAGAGTGAATATTGGAAGATTTAGAACTGATAAAAGTATTTCACATAGTACATATTGGAACTATGGAATTCACTCACAATAGCTTTGTGCTAGCCATCACGTTATATGCTTTTGAAGAAATTTAAGGAGGATTGGATTATTAAAAGCTATTAATCATTAGTCTGTCAGCATTTGAATCATGATCAGTATATCTCAAATATAATATTTAATATTTATTTATTTATCATATTTTTATGGCTGCTTATTTTACAAAAAATTAACATGACACAATAGACAATTATTTTAAAATGAAAATCAATAGTTATATAAAAACAGTCGTATTTAAAAACTACAAAAACTATAATTAAAACACAGGAGCTATATAGGATGATGTGAACTGCAACAAAATAGCCCTGAGAGATCTTCCTTCTCCCCTGGGATATTCCAGGATTTCATAGTGAAACCTTGGGTGTCTTGAAGAATGTTGAAAGAGATGGCACTAACCTCACTTCCAGGAGGAGAACATTTCATAAGGTGAGCATCACAGTAGCGAAAGCATATGTACTGGGGCCTGCCAGCTTATGGGACCCACAATATGCTACTCTGGTGGGACAAGCATATGGAATCAAGGAGAGACATTCCCTCAGATAGTTCCATCCCATAGCATAAAAGATTTGAAAGTCAAGACTTTCAAATTGGACTTGGAAGCAATCGGGTATTTTGATACAGATGCTGATGTCCAAAATAGTTTAAGTTTAGTCATTTGCACTATCGGTGGATTTTTTTCTCAAATGGGCACATGTCATTCTATTTTTTGTTCCATTCAATTTTGCAAGACGTTGCTTTGATCAAGTTGACATGGCCACACTTTTCAATGACTTAGAAAAGAATCCCTCTACATCAGTTTTTACACCCATAAGAAATCCCTGTATAACAAGCAATTACTTTACTCTCTTTACAGGGCATCTCATATCCCCTCCTATTCTATCCCATTACAAAGTTTAAACATTGTATCTTTGACTGAATAGGATTCTGACATACAATCCCAGATTGCTCTAAGTGTCTCTCTTTTATTCATCCATTTAGATAGAAGAATACTAATATTGGCAATCAACATTATTTTATTTATTTATTTATTTTCAAGATTTTCAAGATTCAAATAATTCAACATTATTTGTATTACAGGTAGTCCTCAACTTACAACAGTTCATTTAGTGACCATGCAGAGTTATAACTGGTTTTCACACTTAACAACTGTTGCAACATCCCCACAGTCAGGTGATCAAAATTCAGATGCTTGGCAACTGATTGATATTTATTATGGTTACAATGTCTTGGGGGTCACGTGATCCCTTTGTGCAAACTTCTGGAAAACAAAGTCAATGGGGAAGTCAGATTCATTTAACAACAAAGTTACTAATTTAACAATGGCAATGATTTACTTAATAATTGTGGCAAGAAAAGTTGTGAAATGGGGAAAAACTCACTTAACAAATGTCTTACTTAGCAACATAAATTTTGAGCTCAATTTTGTTCATAGATCAAGAACTACCTGTATTTTATTATTGCTGCTTTGTTAGTTTTGCATTTTATATAGACTTATTTATATCTAAATATTTTAGGTGCATGTATTTCTCTGTACATCTGGTATACATATTCACTGTATATTAGGTATGTTTCCTTATTTTAAGGCCATAATAAAGATTAACCAAGAACTGAGGACTTGAACTTGCTGTCCATGCCTGCAAGCTTTCTGAATCCACCCATTTATTTGTATGAAATAGAATAATAGACTTTGACCTAAACTAAATTTATTTGGTATAACTCAGCAGGACATAATTTATATTCTAATGTGACTCATATCTTACTTGAGGCCCTATTTTACCAAATATTCAACATCCAGACAACAGCTGGAATAAATTAATTGATCAGAATGTACATGCCAATACAGCTATGGATGACATCCATTAAATAATTTACCTTATTAGAAGTAATTAATTAGTAAGTTTGAAAGCAAGATGTTCTACCAATTTTGAAAAGCCGGCATGAAAGTCCTGTGCAGATGGCATTCCTAGAAAAAGAACTGTAGAATCTGCCAGATCTATTTCACTGTGTACCATTTATAAACTATTATAAAAATGTTCTCTCTGTTAGCAGTCTATATTGCTTTCATTCTAACAAAAGATCCATAGAGACACCTGGAGGTTATTTTGTTCCTTTAAGTACAATAGAATAATGTGATTTATAAATTATATTATAATTAGACATATGGCAAAAATATTATAGGTACAAAAGCCAACTATTACATTAGTAATTATATTATTAAACATACCACCAATGTTTTCAATAAAAAGTCATATATGCAGAATCATACAGTTATCCTTTTGTGTACAAACTCGGGAAAGTGTTTTAGTAAGTTAAGATAAATGTTTACTATTCAATGTGTTATGCTCAGTGTACCATGCTTTTATCTGTAATCCAACCTGTGACCAAGTTTAACTTTGAATCTGTAACTACAGAAAACATTTTAATAGTAACTATACAAATATTTAGAATGACAATGGCAAATCATACCTGAAGGCCTTGACCATCAATAGTGAGTGAATTTGCTCTCTGTATCTTGCTTCGGTCAGCTACTTTGTTTGTTTGTTGACAGGTACTTCTTTCTTTTTTCAATGTTGCTTGGCGTTCCTAAAAAGGAGGTCAGAAATAATAGATTAATATATTAAATATGTTACTGTGGTAGAAATGGAAAAATCTCATTCAACAATAATGCATTCAACCACTGTTCAAGTGATAATGAGTTCAGTGATTGCAATCAAATTAAATGAAGTCCAAATTCACATACATCTATTTATATATCTAGACATATTAGCAGTTAGATAATAGATAGATGATTTTTTCCACAATAAGAACTAATGCAATGGTGTGAAATTGGTGATACCATATAAGGCCATGATCAAGCTTCTTAAATAAGATTAATTAGAGAAAGTCTACCCCATTGTATTGGCAACAATAATACTGAAGATCACAATTGTTTTACAATCTGAAGACCTCAAAAGGATTTATTGCAATATAATCTCCTTTCAATATCACATAGCACAATTGTGTGTGTGTGTGTGTGTGTGTGTGTGTAAAATTGGAAATAATTGAGAAGTTAAACTAAAAGCATGTAAAAAATGCTAACATCTTTTAGCCTATCTAGAAAAATTAGCAGTTGCTTTTAAAAAAATGATATTCTATTTGCAAATTGAGGTAGTTGGGATTTGCTTGCCATCTTGGCAACTAAATTTGAACAAATAATATCAATGGTAATAACTGGCATTGGCTGTATTTTATCATGTTTTGAGTAAAATATTGTATCAAACTGAAAAAAAAATTGGATTAAAGTCTCTCTTATTCTCAACACAGCTGCACAAATATCTATGAATCAATAGAAAAAAATATGTGCTTCATTTTAATATATATATAATTTGTAATCATTATAAAGCCTAAAGTAGTTCAAAGTAAGTCTATGAAACACAAAAGCATTAAATGAAAATAACATAAATGTTAGTATTTTTGTGGTTAGAAAGTGTCAACCTAAATCTCTTTTTTTCAAAAAGAGATTAAATATAATAATATCATAGAATGGTATACTGCCAAGTGATTATTAACAATACTACAACTAAACTTAATTGTTATTTGAAATTAAATCAATCCCAAAAAATTCAGTAAAAGTGCTGCATTAGAACCAGACTCATAATGACACATGAAAAATACACTGAGTTTCCTCCTTTAGCATTACCAGAATAAGAATCAACATTTGAAAATGATCTATTCATCTATTCATAAATTCAAGACCTTATATATTATTAGTTTTAGCTTAAATCAATCCACCGCAGGATGCAGCTTCTATTGAAAGTAATGATCTGTCACCAATCATGCCTGATCAGTAGTTTAGTAGATTAGATAGGGTTGAGATGGAGACAGCTACTGTTCCTGAGGAGGGTTCTGGATTTCCTTGTTCCTAGTCCAACACCTTGGCCAATACACTTCAATTGATCTTAATACTTCATATTGAAAGCTAATATTTGAAGTCTGAGTTCCGTTTGGCTGGCTGAAATTTATCAGGCAGCAACTGAGCACAAGAATAATTAACACCAAATCAAAGCAATTCATGTCATAGCTACTCAAAATTCATAATATATTTTCATTGTATTGTATTAAAGGACTCTAGAATAGTCAGATTTGCTGCCTTTATCCTGGTGAAGGTCCTTTTCTCTATTACAGGTGTGTCAAACTGGATTTCTTCAAGTACCAGATCAGCATTGTAGTTCTCCTCCACAGACTGCAGGGGGGGATGGGATAGACACCTCCTGCCGCACTTTGCTGGCCAAAATGGGGCATAGGTGGAGCCACAACCATTCCCGGGTGGACCTCTTGTAGCCCCCGCGCCACCATGGGCCAGTCCTTTGCTATTTCCAGGCTAGCCCCGCTGGCCAGATTTAATCACCCCATGGGCCGGAGCTTTGAGTTTGACATCCCTGCTCTATTACATCTGAACCTTCACAAGCAGGAAGACCTAGACCTCTGATAGTGAACCTATGGCATGTGTGCTAGAAATGGCATGCAGAGCCATCTCGCCAGCCATCGCCTGTTGCTCTTCTGGGTTCCAGCATGCATGTGTGCACCAGCAAGCTAGTCTTCATGCATGGGGGAGTGCTGGAAACTGGAAGAGCAGCTCCTTGGCATGCATGCATGCACATGCTGGGAAGTTGGTTTTTGCTCATATGTGCATGTTAGAAACCGGATGCACACCAGGAAGCTGAGATTCCATTTTCTGGTACGCACATGTGCAGCCCTGTTTTAGCACTCAATGCCTAAAAGGTTCTCCATCATTGACCTAAACTATAATGGAACTGTTCCCATTGAAAATAAGATGCTCTGTTCAAACAGAAGTGGTAATTGTGAACCATTTACAGCTTTTAAATTGGTGCAAGGAGACATAAAGAAAACAAATTGCTTTTGTCAGGTAAGTAATAGCAATATTTCTTCTGCTGCTATAGGGTGTGGTGTTGAAGTAATATATCTCCCAGCTGATATATTGGTATTACATATCAACATTTTCATGCTGTCTGAATGCAGGAATGGTAGTCTCAAACTGATCCAAAGGGTAACAGATTACAGAAGCTCATGCTTTGTCAAGAGAAAACCCAAAGTCAATAAAAATGCATGGAACAGTTCTGTTAGAATTTATTCATGTGAAATAGCTATATCTTAGGTCTAAATATATTCTAACAGAAATATGACATTTATAAACATAGCCATAAGTCTTGCAATTTTTTTGATAAGTTTTTTTCAGAAACTGTTTGCCATTTCCTTCTTCCTAGGACCAGCCAATTTGGTGTAGTGGTTAAGGCATCAGGTTAGAAACTGGAACATGACTAAAAGAGTTTTAGTCATGCGTTAGGCACAAAGCCAGTAGGATGATCTTGGACCAGTCACTTTCTCTCAGCCCTAGGAACAAGGCAATGCTAACTGCTTCTGAAAAAAAGCTTGCCAAGAAAACTGTGGGGACTTTATCCATATAGTCTCTAAGAATCAGACAAAATTGAATGGGAAAAAATATATATAGAAGTAAGATTTTGATTCTTTGTTTCAGTGATTAGCCTTTTTTTTTCTAAATTTAAAGGACAATTATCAAAAAGCAAAATATACTACTTTATAGTTTATTGTTTTTTTCTTCAGTTAATTACTTTAAAATGTAGCAGAGCAGCTTTCAGGATACACAATGTTCAATATTTTCACATTGGTCCTATTGTCACGTGAAGATCACAGATCCTTTTCCTATCACATCTAAAGCAGTTTTGTGAAAAGATCCTGTTTACATTCAATCCAAAGTTCTCCTATAATGTGAAATTACTAAAATTCCATATAAAGGGTGGTAATGCCTATGCTTGTCAGATAGATATCTCTCCACAAAAAAGGCCCTCAAATTATCAATGGGTTCTTCTTTTCACAAGATTGTTCACTGTTTGATCAGGGAGAATATCAGAGATAGCAAAATGGTACAAGTAACATGTCTTCAGACCAACTGTTTGTCAGGTCTGCTGTGTTTCAACTAAACTTCTTCATTTGCTTTTATTTATGCCAAATAATGCAGAAAGACATTCACTGAAACTATCTTCTCATTGATTTCAAAAAGACGTGTATTTCAAGATCTTATTTCATAATATTCTACATAATAAAATATATTTTAACTTATTATTAAAGTGAAAATCCATTTGGAACTTGATTATTAAATATCAGAAATTCTAACTGAATTGGTTATTTTTATTATAGAAGTACCTCAAAGAATATTGGAGAAAATTATGCAGGTAATTCATAGATAGTTATGTTTAGTTATACAAAAAATGAAAGAATTGATGACACTGCAATTGTTACTATCCAGGTTTTCTTTCTTAAATTTGACACCTTCATAAAATTAGGATATAAAATTTTCAGAATTCTCAACATGGTCAAGAATTATAGTAAAATCTGAATAGGTTTGATGATACTTAGGAATTCTATTCTGTTACTTCAAAAAGAAAATAGAAATCTGCATAAAGAAATTGTTCTATCTCCAAATAAATTGTTCAAAAGCTCTTTATTCCCAAGGTCTGATTATACAAATGCAAGCAAAGACCTATAGCATACTAAATATATTATGTATCTGTGATATTAACCCTTTGAAATTACCAGGAGACAGCTGAACAATAATAAAGAGCTTTATTAATGAATTTTTGCAAAAGAGACCTCCGTGCTCATATAAGCTGAGCACAAAAGATATCTTTCCATAGGAATACATGGTGTTTAAATACTATTTCAATCCTCTGGCCTTGATCACTGCCCCTCAATTCTATTGGCTGCTTTTCTGGGTGAATCCCGTCCCTTTCTCAGAAACTCCATCCCATCTGTTTATTCATTTCCAGTAACCTCCAACCTCTTGGCACATCCAACTTATTAATTTAATATGACAACTAAACAACTTAACCTGCAAATTATCTTTCTATGATCTGCCAGTTATCTAGGATTGCGGTTGCCAACCAGTGAGCTGCAGCCCACTGGTGGACCGTGAGAAAATTTTGGTGGGCCGCAGAGAAATCTCACCCTCAGAGCACCACCATAAAGCAATAATACAGGCTGCACAGAAACACAAGGCTGCGCCACCCACATAGTCCCGGGAACCCTCCCACCCACTCATTCCTTACCCAGTAAACTAGCCTACTAAACTGCTATTTTTCCTTTTTCTGACTATCATCTGTTCTGCTGTGCCAGGAGATTTAGATTAGTTAGGAAGCAGGAAATGGTTGGATTTCTTGCTTTCTAGCTAGACTTTCTAGTCTTGAGCTCAGCACAGCCCAACCTCCCTTAGGACTGAAGGTTTGCTTGCAAACAAATTCAGTGCAGACTCACAGCAAGCAAATTTGAGAGACTGAGCTAGCCGATGGTAGAAAGATAGATCACTGAATGATTCTGTGACTCAATCTGCCTGTTTTGCCTGATTTTGGGTAAAAGTTGCTCTTTTTTATAAAAAAATCAATATTTACATGCAGGGTGTGTTGTGAGTTAATTTTGTGAGTTTGCTTGCTAGCAAATTTTATGAGTTTGCTTACAAGCAAATTTTATATGACAGACTGAGCTAGCCAATGGCAGATAGATAGATCTCTGAATGAATCTGTGATTCTGTGAGCAACTCAATCTGCCTGCTTTGCCTGATTTTGGGTAAACGTTGCTCTTTTTTTATAAAAAAAACCCCCAATATTTATATAAATATTTATAATATTTACATACAAGCCATGCCCAGCCAGTCACATGACCACCAAGCCACACCCTCAAATTAGGCCATGCCCACAGAACCAGTTAGTGGTCCCTGAGGTCCAAAAGGTTGGCAACCCCTGATCTAGGACATGCCAGCTATCTGTCTTAACCGGAGTATACAAAATTTAAAGTCTTGTTATTGTAATACAGAGAACTTATACAATGTCTTATTTAACATCTCATTAGAGCTTCTTACATTAAATAAGGGCTAAATATGGTGTTACCATTGCTCTGTCTTTTACAGGAATAATTCTTACTTCTCATAATATCACCAAAAGAAAAACTTATAACAAAAAACCTTATAACAAAAAATTACATAAATAATTGAATTATATTAATTCAATCTTAATATAGTCCATGTACTACCTTACCTTTTAAATTAATTTCAAATTATTTGCTTCTTACATTAAATAAGGGCTAAATATGGTGTTACCATTGCTCTGTCTTTTACAGGAATAATTCTTACTTCTCATAATATCACCAAAAGAAAAACTTATAACAAAAAACCTCTGTTCATTACATAAATAATTGAATTATATTAATTCAATCTTAATATAGTCCATGTACCACCTTACCTTTTAAATTAATTTCAAATTATTTGCCAATAACTTATTTATTTCTATACCTACACGTATTTGATTTGGTTTGAGTTTTAACTGAAAAGACATTTAAAAAAGATTAGAACAAATGCATCCAAAGAAAAAGTTTGCAGGATGCAATTACAATGCTTTCAAAATCTTCAAATCAGAAGTTCACAATACTTCTGGCATTTTTTGCAAAAACTAAACAAAATCTCAGGATAATAGTACAATATAGTTATATTAAATGGATGTGAAGTTGACATTTATTGAAAATAAATGACACTTGCAAAAATGCAGACATTTATTTTCTGAGTGGCATATATGTTCTAGTTATGACTATTTTATTAGGTTGTACAAAATGATTGATGCAGCTGTAATCATTTTGTCTCATGGATTCATCTATTGCTGGGTGAAAGTTACTCAATATAACATAGAAAAGCTAATGCATATTTTGATGGCTAGAAACTTAAGTTGTTATGTTCTTCCACCTACTTTTAGAAGTATTGTTTATTTCCAAGGGAATACTGAATTCTTGAATTCTATCCTTGCTGATTTAATCTTGGAGGACTAACCCTTTCTAATTATTCTACAGATTGCATTACATTTTTAAAATAAGTCTCTTATGGTCTTTGTTTGCCTTCAAAAGCCTTCCATAACTATCAAACCTATTATCTACTTTTCATTACTGGAGCATAACATGAACACTTTTATATGATGCAAACGTTTTATTATCTATTTTTCACTTCAACCTCCAATACTGTTGAGATTCAACAGTAGCTAGCTTTGTTTTCTGCTATCGAAGTCTATTCAACTGTTAGACAAAATGAAACAAATCTCCTCAAAGTGAAATATATGGCAGCAAAATGTTAAAAAGGATATCTAAATCCCATATAGCTTTTCCTGAGCCTATTTAAGCTCAATGGCTGTATTCAGGTATAGTAATGAAGAGGGGGGAGAAAGAGAGAGAGAAAGAGGGAGGGAGAAAAAAGAAAAAAAGGAAGGAAGGAAGGAAGGAAGGAAGGAAGGAAGGAAGGAAGGAAGGAAGGAAGGAAGGAAGGAAGGAAGGAAGGAAGGAAGGAAAAGAAAGAAAGAAAGAAAGAAAGAAAGAAAGAAAGAAAGAAAGAAAGAAAGAAAGAAAGAAAGAAAGAAAGAAAGAAAGAAAGAAAGAAAGAAAGAAAGAAAGATAGATTTGCTAATTTACTTTTTTTCTCATGTAGTGAAAGGCAGAATCACCAAAAAATGTTCTTGGGCCATTTTCAATCTTGTATTATCATTAATGTATGTTGGCACACATAAAGCAAGTAATCTGACTGAAGCTGATCTGAACCATAAATAAAGATTTTAAAGTTCCAAAATGCATCACAACATCCAAACAACTTTCATCTGCATCTGTGAACACTTTTACATTACGCACCTCAGGAAGTGAAACTCCTAAAGGGGGTAGAGTCTGTTGGAGAAAAACAGTTTCAGCTACAAGATTAAAACTGTGAAAACACACACACTAATTAAAAACATTCCTGTAAAGGATTCTGAATATGCAAGCAAACTGTTGAAAAATAAACAGTTCCAGTATCATTCTTCTATACATATTAAGTAATTATAGATGATAAAAGAGGTTTATTTCATACCTGTTATTGTTGTATGTATTTATATAAAAATAACTATTTTCTTAACATAGTGCACAACTTAGCACAAAATAAAAAAGGAATAATTCAAAAAGATCATAAAAAGACTACATCATAAAAAAATAATTAATCTACAAATGTCTGAAAAGAATCTACATCTGAATTTTTGGAAGAATAAATCTGAAAAAAAATTGGAGTCAAAGATGTTTTATATAAACACGTGGCTGTAAATATTACCTACAAAAATTAGGATTAGGCTAATAATAGTTCTTTGTTGAATATGACCACTAATGTACTTGGTGAAGACAGTACAATGATCATAAAATATATTATTTTTAAATGTATTTGACATAAATAATATTAGAATAACATATTGTTCAAATATTGAGGGACTAGACAGTAAATTAACTTTAAAACATCCCCAAAAACCAATCCCCAGATAACTTTATTATTCAAGAGGAATATAACTCCAAATACATTTATCAAAATCCAAGCACACCAATCAGTTTTCTCAGCTTTACCCAAAAAGATTCCAACCATTCCTATAAAAATAGTTTCTAAAAAATAGTTCTAAATTTCTATTTACTCAAAAGATAACTCATATTGATTGCTCTCGCACATTTCCAAAAGTCACAAAATTAAAACAGAGCAAAATATTAAAAAGTAAAATTTATCAGAATAGAGACATAATGAACGCACATGAATGCATCATGATTTCTATTAAAGTATTATGAAAGTATGATTTCGTACACTAAAGTATATAATGTTTTCTAAACATTTTAATCAAAAAGAAGAGTCATAGCTGCAGCTGGTACACATTTTCTGTTTTTGTCTTTGGATTGCTTACAGCTAGAAGACAGGTTACTAATTGTTGTATGAGACATAAATTCTATTATACTTTTATGCCTGTAGTTGTACTACTTTGTTTTCTTATTCTTTATTTCTCCAAATATTAGGCGTAATTATCTAGAAAAATTTCTATTCATTGTCTTATTCTCTAATAGATTTAAAAAAATAAAATGTACAGTTTAGAAATATGAGAGTCTATGATTAGTTCATTGAATCACTTTTCCACTATCAGTACAGAAATATGAATCAGGTTTCAGTTTAACATTTCTCCCAGTTTATTATTCTATTACTAAATTAGTGCTTATATGCATTTCCGTTACATGCGAATTGAAAACCATTTCATTACAAACTATATCAAAACATTAGTTAGTTGTGTCCGGCAAACTGATAAATCTGGGTAAAATTCAGTTTAATTGATCAATGTCTAACATTTTAGGCTCACTCTAGTATTAAACCTTGTTCAAGCAAAGAAGTTAATCCCAAAGGTGCTTTTTCAAGAGACAACTAGATTTGTTTTTCCTTTAATGAAGACATTTCGCTTCTCATCCAAGAAGCTTCTTCAGCTTTGACTGGACTTTTGGGACAGCCATAACCTGGATGACTGAGAATCTCCATAGACAAAGAAGTTAATGAAAATTGCATAGTTTGGTCAGCTTCATTTTGACTAGAAAAACAATACTCAGGGGGAAAAATGTTTTTCTGAGTTCTCTGTTTTGAAGAATTATTGATTATATTGACAAATAGAAATTGTAAATGTTGATAAAGAATATGTACTGTCCATTTCACTTGCACTCAGTTATATAAAATAAACTATATACTGTATTCACTAATAATCCTATTTATCTTAGGACAATGTTCTTAGTGTTGTTAAAATCTAATTCTGCTGCAATACAAAATATAGGATTGAATTAAATTAAAGTTTAAAGATATTGCCAGTCACCTTCACTGTAAGTGTTCATTTTATGGATGCAATTAATTGGATCCAATGAACAATTTCAGAACTGAGTTATCATGTTCCCCCTTCCCATATAATTAGAACATAATTACCCACAGGATATCAGAAAGATGCAAAACCTTTCTTCTAAGTGCATCCTCATTAAGAAACAAATCTCAATGTACTCTTATTTGATCTGTGTAAATTAATTAAAATGTTACAGATATAAAAGGTGGATAGCAATAAACTGGATCTGACATCTATTAAAATTATCATTTGATATCTACATGCACAGTTTATATCTGTAAATTTCATTTCAGCCACAAACTTCATAATATACTACTACATACACAGTGTAAAATATGATAAACTGTCTAACAGAAGCATAAAAATAAAATCAGACATAATCTAACTAATCTAGGCAGTTTTACATCTTCACTACTGAAATACAATGCTGAAACATAATCTAAGATGGCTGGATATACAAAATCATGGGGCACCAATGAGAAGCACAGACTCCCTACATCAGACCATCAAGTCCTGGAGGATATAGCCATTCATATACATATTTTGGATAGCAAGAGGCATAGTCTGACTGGAAAAGAAGTTCTATATGCGTGAGTTAATAATAATTGTTACCTGGCAGGTTTGATGAAAATGGCTTGTAATTAACACATTCACTGCAACTGTTCTAGAATGGATCATGGATCTAGGAGAACCTGGAATTTCATCCAGAAGAAAGCTGGAACTATGATCAAGCCAGATCAATCACTATCAGCTTTCTCTTGGTGGGATTAAACCAGAGCTTTTTTGTTTAATCATCCAGGCTCCATAGTTACCAGACATCAGGTCAGGATTTCCATTGCATCCCTGTTCTGACTTTGGATAAGAACTAGATAGTATCCTGACCATATTGATGATATCTCATACGAAATCACTGACTTTTTCAATGGCTTCAAAGAGATCCTAGTAACATGGTGAAAGGATTAACCCTTGGAGACTCATACTGGAGTAAAAATCATGCAACTGCTCTTTTTCTCAAACAAGCTGACTAGAAATGTCTGTTTAGGAGAGAACAGAACCACTGTAATTCATTCCTCAAACTATAATTCTTGCTGTCAGTCTGAAGGAGGTATAATTTAACTAAAAATTATTTTCATTTAGACCCAAAGGCATCAACTGGGTATAGCTTTACCTGACTCCAGCACCACAAAATTAAAATTAGGTAGGGCATGGACCAAAGGTATAGATCAGGGATGTTAAACTCAAGGGCCATGGATTGTTTAAATCTGGCCTGTGGGCCAACTTGGAAATATCAAAGGAATGGCCTGTGGTACCTCTGCTGGTCAAAATGGGCCATATGGAAGTCTTGTGAGGCTCCCACACAGCCCATTTTCAGCCTCCCTGGCCAGCAGCATTCTGCCGACAAAGACAGGTTGTGAAACCCCATTTTTGGCTGGGAGAGTGCTGCAGGTGGCCATGGATTCCAAAAATGAGGCATGGGGGGGGGGTGCACATCCCCTGTGCCCCATTTTTGCCAACAGAGTGCTGCAGGAGGCATCTGTCCTGTCTCCACCCACTCCCTGCCCCCACTCCCCCCACCACAGAGGAGAACTATAGTGCTGATTCGGTCCTCAAAGAAATCAAGTTTGATACTCCTGATATAGAGTAATTCTATTTACATCCTTGGCCTCCAGAAGTTTAAAACAAAAATTATGCTGAATCTTCTTTCAAGTGTCTAACCAATTAGGGTCAGGCAAAAGATTTTATCTGCAAAATAACTCACAAATATATTACAGTAGCCTATAGAAGGAATCTTAATTCCCACATTTCCTGAATGGGTAGGTATCTGAAAAGAGCCCCTAGATATGAATTGGCAAGTGCAGTAAGAATAGAGACTAAGAATACTTTACCAATCTTTATCATCACAATATAGTTTAAAAAATGAGTTCACACTTCAATTTTCTTCACACTAGTTTCTCTTTACTCATTTGATGCCCCACAGAAACTCCAAAAACAAGACTTCCTTTTAAAATTATGGTGCTATAACATTTTGCACAACATCAGACCTAGGAGAAAGATACTGTTTAATCTGAAATGTGTAAGTGAAATGGAATGTCTGCAAAATGTAGTCAGGCATTCAAAGATCACTTACAGTGAATAGGAGCAAGATGAATTCTGGTCTGAAGGTTAAAACAACACAGGCAAACAGTACAGCTTTAAAAAAGCAGTTGTAAACAATAGTAAAGAAGTAAGCTAGAGATCAAGAGTTCAAGGAAACACTAGTGTAATGTTTAAAATTTATATATTAAAACCTTGTAGGCTTCATACATGGAAGATTACAATACATTTTCCATAACATTTTTAATTCAATATTTTTATGCAAATGACTACAATTGGACCCAGTTGATTAGCCTATAATGGAATGTAACTTTCTCATGGAAAAAAACTGATTCTAAAAAAGTCTTTATTGTCAAAGAACCCAGGTCGAATCCTTGCACTTATACTGCATTATCCTGCAACAATGCCATCATTGTTGAGCGGTTGTTTGATTTACAGTTTTGGAACAAGTTGTTGGAAATGATGCTGCCCCTGGTCATATCTTAGAGTGAGATACATTACAAAAAATTTCTCCTTTTTCTCTGAAGAAGATTCCTCAAAGGGTTTTGACAGGAACCCACTTAATAATGACATCATTAGATATGTCCAGATGACATCTGATTACTTTGCAGAGAAGAGGTGTACTGGTTATTATGAAATCAGTCTAGGGGTAACATCACTTTTCTATTTTTCCCTATGGCTTTTTATAACATTTTGCTCAGTATTTGCACCATTATTTGCTGGTTTCAGTAGCCGTATGGTTCAGCATAGCACTGCTTATCTGTGACCTGAAGTAATTTATCTACAGTATGTAACATAACCATATTGGCTGTATGATCCACACACAATACATCTTGAATATTAAGACCATAAAAGAACTGCACAGCAATAATACATTATATGTATTTCTTGTACTTATCCACAAAATATTAAATCGTCATACTTACAATGAGCACATTTTAACTGTTCACTTAAATATACATGACAGGGGAAAAAAGCTGGTTGGATATTCTGTAATGAAGTTAAAAACCTGGCAAAAGTATTTTATGCAGCTTTGCTCATTTATTCAAAAATTTCGTATTTCAATTTGGTGAAAAACATCATGCTTCCTAATGTTAAGCATTATATACTTGTACTAAATAATATGCTATTCCAAAAATACAGAATAGTTTATTATATAGTTAAGACTGACTTGTGCCTCCAAAAGAATTTCATCTTTGGAATAATTTCCAACTATCTTTAATACCAAGACGCTTATATTTAAAGGTTTCTTAATTTTAAATTCCATGTGCAAATGGATACCATATTATAAGCTTCCTAGAATATATTTGGTTATAGTTGGTTAGCCAATTGAATTCTATCCAATTGAGACAAATGACTTATCCCAATTAAGTAGTCCATCAGACTTCAATAAATTATTTTAGGATGACAGCATAACCTGAGAAATGGGTACAGAATCTTACTAAATAATTTTATCTCCCAGTGATTACCATTCTAAAATCAAATTTGCTGCCATGCAATTGTTGTGGCCTGTTGGCTCCAGAACTGAATCATGGGAGTCAGGACTGGCACCAGGACAACCTGGGAGCTCCGAGGGGGAAGAGGGAATGGACCTGGCAGAAAGAGAGAGAGAGAGAGAGACAGAGGCGGAGCCTGGGCCATCTGTCTGATTTCAGACAGAGAGACAACAGTCCCCAGGCCTGGAGGTGGTTGATGAAGAAGAGGAGCTGGGTCCAGTGCCTGATGTGTGGCTGCGCAAAAGGCAGAGACAAGGAAAGCAGTGGAAAGCCATGGGCAAATCCTAATGAGGCCCCACCCTAGGCCTGGGGATAAAAGGCAGGGGGCAGAGATGAATAGGTGTGGCAGACAAGTATTCATCTTCTGGCCAGACGGACTTGTTAGTCTGCGAGAGAAACTTTTTGCTGGGGCTGCCCGCATTCTTAATAAAGGAATCTTTTGAGTTCATTTCAGAGGGTTTGTCGTGTTTGTGGAGCTGGGTCAGATCAGCAATTACATGCTGTACTCAGAATAGCTGCACTCTTATATTTACAGAGATTCTGGCTATGTTTGGATTGCATTAGTTTAAGCAAGAGATAACCCAAAGCTTTTTCAAGATGCAACTGGACTTCCTTTGTTTTTCATTGATCATATTTCACTTCTCATTCAATAAGCTTCTTCAGGTTTGCTGTTTTTTGCCCTAAGGTCTATTTAAGTCTAATCCTGTAGACTTAGGCTTATACATCTATAAATTATATTTATAGTAGTCTTCTACTTACAACAGTTACACCACAATGAAAAAATAATTTATGACCAATTTTCACACTTACGACCATAGCAGCATCTCCCGTGGTCACATGATCAAAATTCAGAAGGTTAGCAACTAACTCATATTTATGACAGTTGCAGTGTTTCGGGGTCATGTGATCTTCTTTAGGATTCTGACATACAATCCCAGATTGTTCTCACTGTCTCTGTTTTGTTCATCCATTTAGACAGAAGAAGAATACTAATATTGGCAATCAATATTATTTATATTATAGGTAACCCTTGACTTACAACAGTTCATTTAGTGACCATGCAAAGTTATAACGGCTCTGGAAAAAGTGACTGTTTTTCACACTTAGCAACTGTTGCGACATCCCTATAATCACTTGGCAACTGATTGATACTTATTATGGTTGCAATGTCTTGGGGTCCTGTGATCCCCTTTTGCAACTATCTGACAAGCAAAGTCAATAGGGAAGCCAGATTCACTTTCCAACCATGCTACTAATTTAACAACTGCAGTGATTCACTTAACAACTATTGCAAGTAAGGCCATAAAATGGGGCAAAACTCGTTTAACTGTCTCATTTAGCAACAGAAATTTGGGGCTCAATTGTGGTTGTAAATCAAAGATTATCTGTACTTTATCCATGGATTTTATACTTATTATGTTAACATGAGTTAAGTGTAGCAGTACATAGTGTCATTTATAAAATGTAAAAGGAAGATTTATACTTTATTGCAGGCCAAGCAAGTATAGTCATCAATTTGTTGTGTTTTTACTGTGATTTGTATAAATCTTGATTTAAAGATTTAAGATTAAATCCTAATGTCTTCTGTTTGTGTATTCTGACATGGAAAACCATTTGTAGCACTGATCATAGTATATATTGCACTGAATAATTTTTTTTGTAAACAATGAAATTTATTGTTTTATATAGCAACATAAAGTATGTAATGAAGATACGTTGTTGCTGCAAGGACAATGTCATTATTTCAGATTAATTCTGGTTGAAATCAGTGTTAATGTTAACTCCAAAAAAATATTCTTATAAAATTCTAGTCAGATATTTGGGGAAGCCAGTACCACAAAAGACAAAGGATATATACATATTCTAATTTTACAATGGCTGGTAAATTTAAGTAATGAAAGCACAGTAGGCTTTATTTTCACAGAGGCAGGCATTCTTTCTATGGGTATTCAAAAAGAGGGCTGTGTCAAAAAGAGGGCTGTGAAAATATTTACAGACCCCTCACATCCTGGACATAAACTGTTTCAACTCCTTCCCTCAAAATGACGCTATAGAGCACTGCACACCAGAACAACTAGACACAAGAACAGTTTTTTCCCGAAAGCCATCACTCTGCTAAACAAATAATTCCCTCAACACTGTTCAACTATTTACAAAGTGTACACTACTATTATTGTTAATCTTCTCATCACTCTTTATCACCCATCCCCTCCCACTTGTGATGTAACTTTGTTGCTTGTATCCTCTGTTTCCTAGTATGATTTGATGTTGATTGTACCCTATGACTATCATTAAGTGTTGTACATTATGATTCTTGATTCTTAACAAATGTTCCTTCTTTATGTATACTGAGAGTATTTACACCAAGACAAATTCCTTGTGTGTCCAATCACACTTGGCCAATAAAGTATTCTATTCTATTCATTATACATTCGTTACTGTTTTGTTTGTTTTCATATCTAATGACTACAGTGATCAAGATTCTATCATGCAAGTAGATATGGCCCCATCACAAAAAGACAAGACTATTTTATGGAATTTCTTACTTTTGTTTGTTTTTGGGAAAGAATTGCTTTACTTGCAAATACTTGCTCTAATTCTCAATGTTTGCTGAATTTTAATATCATAATCAGAAGAGCATTTAAGGATGGCAAAAAAGCATTTGAGGGGATACTATGACAGTTATGTATCAAAAGGACATTAATTTATTTTTCATATGTTGTAATTTCCATTGTCAATCAATTCTGGTTTTTAAAGATTTAAATGCAACATGATATGTTAAAATGTATAAAGACATCTTACCAATACTACTGGACAGATTGAGGTAGGAGGTAGAATGTGATCCTTCAGAATACCACAATCACATTCAGGCTTTAGATGTGAAGCACACTTATTATGTAGCTGTTACAAAAAAGAGATAAAAATATCACTATGGATTAACATCAATGAATTTAAATGTGGCCAAAACAACATTAGAATGTACTATGTTTCAAAATACTAAAAACCCTAACCCTAACCCAACAATCACAGAAATCTCTGTTATATTTTTATAACCAAAGCTTAACTGATAAAGGAAAAAGATTATAAACTCACCATCTTTAAAGGCTCTTGGTAACAGTGATGACATGAAACTAAAATAACTACATTCTATTCTATGTTTTCATATATTTTCTATATCATTTGTTTGAGTGTATGTATCTCTGCATAATCTGCCTTTTATATAGAAGCTGTAGGCAATTTATATGGGGTAAGTTCATTTAACACCAGAACAAATCTATGAGATACATTGTGATGAGAGAAAACAAAGTGATTCCTGAGTTTTTATGACTAAGAGATGATTATAGGAAAGGACTTTTTGTGTATTGTAACAAACTAGAAAAAAAAACCTGCTACTCAAACAGAATCCACATGCCTTTTTTAAGAGCAGTAGCACTTAAACTTATATACTGCTCCATAGTGCCTTACAGCACTCTCTGAATGACTTACAAATGTCAGTATTTTGCCCCCAACAATCTGAGTGCTCATTTTACCAACCTCAGAAGGATGGAAGGCTGAGTAAAAAAAAAAAAATATTTTCATTCTAGTAATTTCTTTTTGAGATAAGGATTTTTAGCTTTTGTTCAATTATTGTTATTTCTGTAACTATTGTTGCTGTTGCTGCTGATGGTAACATTTAGAAGTTAATATTTTATTTTACATGTATACCTAATGCTATCATCCTCGTGAATAAATAACTCACAGACAGGATGAGATTGCTGCCAGTCCACATTTTTCATCAGCCAACTGGGTAAAATATTGCATACATAAACATCATTACATATACACAGATATACAGGAAAGGAAGAGGAAAGAGCATTTATGGATCTTCTGGATATGCAAATGTATTCAACAATATTTCCTAATTTAAATCAATAGGGGAAAAAATCAGAATGTATTGTATTGTTGATTAAAAGACAAGTAAACAAATGCTATTACCACAATCTTAAACATGTTTAATGAAAAATTAGTCTCATAAACCTTTGAATTTTTAAAAATGTTTTAATTGCAATCTTACAATATAATCCTAAGCATTACTTCTATTCAGAAGTAAAGCCTTCATAGATCAAATAAAATTGTGACTAAAATAGTGCAAATAATACTGAAGATTAAAGACAGAACTCTAAAGATACTTACCTGAAAAAAGTCAAATGCTATTTACTTGAATTGAGTAAATAGAGAAATGCATTATAAAATTGAAAACAAGACTTTTTGAAAACTTTTGATCATGTATAATTTGGTCAGGCTTTTCTCCTACTGTATGGAGCCTCGTTGATTTTATTAGTATTTATAGTGTGGATATTTCATTATTTTTAATGTTCTGTATTGTCATCATTTATTTTAATGATGTAGAAATATTTATAATAAATAAAATAAACACAAAAATGAACTATAAAAGCATTAAATGTCTACCATATTAATATCCAAATAAAATGATTTGGAAATATATAATTGTTGACTAACATGAGGTAGATAATTTAGCCTCTGTGTTCATTTGCCATTAATTAGCATAGTTTTATATCAATATTTTTTGCTATCAGATATGCCGGTTTTAATTACTGGGAAATATCCTAACAAATTAGGCATACAAATTGGATGTTTCTCATTTATACAACATAGTTAATAGGTAGCACATAAGTATTTGCTTTAACAGGTGATCTTCTCAATACAGTAAAATATGTTGTCTAGCAGCTGTTCCATAAATCACTATTCTCTGGTTTGAATGAATGATTTAATTTTCTTTGGATAATTTATCCATGTTTATGATAGGAGATTGATACATCAAACTTATGAAATATTAGCTTAAATATGAAATATGCACCTTTTGCCAATTACATATTCTTTAGAGACAGAGATCTAGCAAAAGATAATTTGACTGCTATATTTTTGAATTGAAAAATGATTGGCAACTAATAACATCCCTGTATACATTAATCATTACTGCAAAAATACCTTTTTCTGCCAGTTTCCTAGCAACAGAAAAGAAGTATAGCAATTTTTCCCCCTCAAGTACCGAAGTTTTATTGTGGTTGCCCTATAATCTAAAACATTGTTATGTTAATTCTCATTTTTGGTAGTGAAATCACATTTACCATAATTAATGTACATTAATCCATGTACCATCCAATCAAAGCATTCTTACACGAGATGATAATTAACAGTTCTCCTACTTAGTAGTATGTTATCAACAGCTTAATCTTCTTATTAGGTAGAACTGATCTTTGAGAAAACAAGTAAGATGTAAAAGGAATTGTTTAATATTATATTACAGAATGAATAACCATATTATAGAATAATATTATAGAAATTAATCTGTTATCAATGAATATGTAACTGCAATTACTGCTTCTATCACAAGTGCTCAGGATATATTCTTTACTTTTTCAGAAAATTCTTTGAATGTTTTCTTCCTAATTTATGAAAAACATATATTTTAATGATTTTTAATGATTTTTATTAATCCAAGACACTGACAAGCTGCACAAAAACCACCAGGTTCTAATACACTATTTATTTCTACGAAAAACTATAAGTTACTTGGGCTTCAGAATGATTTTTAATTAAAAAAATAATGAAAACTGGAAATCCAATGATGTATTTTGAAATATTTTAGTAGATGGCAGAAATGTCAAAGTTAACTGCACTAGTTAAACACGAGAATGTAAATAGTTTTATAGTTATTTGCTTCTGGAGGAAAAAATGAAATATTACTGTTATAGAAATGACTATCAATTACTATTTGGTATAACTAAAAAGTCGTTTCTATAACTTTATTATATATCTTACTGAAAAAGTGGGAAGTCACTGCTTTTTATTTCTTTCCTTAATTTCTTTTTTATTTATCTTCTTTATCCAGTTTCCTTTTCCTCTATTTTCAGTCTTTATTTCTATTTCCATTTTAAGAAAAAAAACCTATTATATATATTCGAGTAGGAATCATCTTGGATATTTCAAAGCAACTACCTTGGAATTAATGAGGCAAATAGGACAGGTAGGTGTTTAACATGTGTTGCGTTTGTGCATGTGTAAAGGAGCATTTATTCTGATGTGGGAATGGCAAGTATTAGATTTGTTTGAAAATATTATTTTAGGGTATAGGAATGCTTTGTATTTTTTTTTTATTACATTTATATGCCGCCCTTCTCCAGAGACTCAGGGCAGCTTACAGTCTTTAGAGTACCATGCTAAGTGCTCAGCAATATTTGGTTATGATGTTATTATTTGATTTTTGTATTTTATTAGTACTTTATTTTTGTCTGCTGGGTATATATTTATTATAAATATGAACAATTAAAGCAGTCTTAGAGGCCTTTTTGTGTGTATAAATGAGAAACCTGTTCACTTTAAAATCAATTTTTAAAAATCCAAATGAATTAAAACTCACCTTAGCAACAAAGAGAGGTTGTTCCATTTTTTTTAATGTCATCTTAAGTAATCTGTGCCATGCTACAATTGTACATTTGCAAATATTTTTAAATACTTTGGTGCTAACATTTATGCATGTTTATTTCTTTATTTATCAGTCCTAATTGTTGCCACTATTAAAATATTACTTAATTTTTTTAGTAGAAGTAACTAGATATAATGCTATAATATCTTAACTTTAATTTCACTATTATTGATATTCCTGCTAATACTTACTGTGATTTGGCACCACACGCAATGTAAGCCAGTCAATCCTTGGTAACATTTAATAGTTTTATGACATTTATCACATTTTGTTGGACAATTTCCTTCCACCCAAAAGTGATGCATAACCTAGAAAAGGGCAAAGGACAAATTATTTTTATGACAATTTGTACCAAATAAACTATTGCAACATAAAGAAATATTATGAAGTTCAATAGGTAATGCACTGAAATAAACAGCAGATTAATACCCAGGAGTTTAAAAAAATGACAATACATCTTACTAAATAGTAAAGCAACACACCTTACTACATAAAAGAAGTCTCACTTGCCTTTCAAATTTTGGAGAAAACATTCTCCAGATAAATTATTAATCCTGAGTATCTACTTATTCTTCTTTCCCAAAATGGGTCTCACAAATAACAACTCCAGAAAATTACCTTAATTTTTTTTAAAAAAATAGTGGATGTTATACTTTAGATATCTTGCAACATTTAGAGCATAAAGAGTTATGTAAGAACTTTAAATTGACATCGGAAACAACATTGCTTACCCAACAGTAACAGAAAAGCACACTTTCTTTTTTTACTACAACTATTGCATCCATTTTCTTCAATCTGTATTCTTCAGTAATGTTGATAATTCTTTAAAAAAACACGCAAACTGGCAATTTTGGAATTCCAATTCTAATGCCTCTAGAGGTCCATATTTTCAGATATTTAACAATTTGCTAAGAAGAAAGTACAAAATCTAGACTTCTGTTTCTATATGCATGGGATTTAAAGAAATTTCAAACTAGCTACCAGGACTACATCAGGAACGCATCCTGAACAAGAATGTCCAAGGACACATCCAGATAGCTGCATTAAATGTAATTGTCCACTTCATGAGCTAGCATAACCATGTTGGATAAACATTGCTGATCTCTTAAATTGAGCCTGGAAAGTGGGGTTGCCCTTAACATGACTTAACATGCAACAACTTAATAAATTTAACTTGACTTAACATGCAACAACTTAATAAATTTAACTTGTCGACTTATTTCCTTTTCCATCAAACATCATTTGCTGGTGAGAAAAACAATCACCAATGCTCTCCTTAACAGGAGCTGTCATACAGATTTGGCAAGCATAGCTAAGTATTTAGTACCAATAAAGTTGCCACACTATTTTAATACCAGTAAAGTTGCCACACACTATTTGGTATCAAGTACATAGATGTCTGCATCTGGGCTAGTTCTGAATACATGTTTAGAATAATGATGAAATCCATGTCCCAAAATACCTGAGAAGTCACAGTTATGGAAGAGCAAGAGCTCCACTATAACCAGTTCTATAAGGGAAAAGGAGAAATGGCAGCATCAAGAAGTAATCACTGGGGTAGACAAAAGTTATAGCACCAGTATAATAAAATAGTAAAAAGTAGAAGCCACAAAAAATCCCTTGTGAGCAGAAAAATGTATTGCAGTCACTGGTGACAGACTCAGCAACATTGAGATGACAAATCTGGATCCCTTTCCTAGTCAACTGATCTTCATTGCAACAGAAGATTAACTTTCAGAGTTCTTGTTTTTTAAAAATGGGATTTATGCTCTTTTAAAGGAATGCTAAATTTCTGTACTGTGTGTAAGGATTAAAATGTCGAGTTCTAGCCAGCACTTCAAAAAGCATTGATCAGATATTAGGCAGACAGATGCTCTGTAGAAACCTGGCATCCAGCAGCTCCTGCAGCCAAAACTAAATGGGCAGTGATCAATGTTCAGAGACTGGAAAAGTGCAGTCATGAAGCTGAAAATGACTCACAGAAATCAGGTATATCCCTGAATGCAATAAGTCACATCAGTGATGATGAAACATGCTAGACAACATCTATAACAATTTTATGTCAGAAGAAGAAGCAAAATACTGCTTTAACCCAAGAAGAGTAAAGGACTTTTTAAAGTGCCTCAGCTGAGAGCTAGAGATGAGATGAAACTTCATTATAAAAAAATGAATGCTGCTATATATGATTGCTAGAGTTATGGAGTATGAAGATTAATCTCAAATCTCCAGGAATGTTGAGTAATGGAATCATCAATGGAATCATCAATAACATTATGTCTTAGATTACTGTAAAAGCCCATAGAGAATGTTATGTAGCTATTTACAAAGCTATCAAAGCTATATTTGGCACACATAATTGATATATCCATATACATATATACATTGTCATACATATATAAGTATATTACAGTCACAAATGCCTTGTATATATAAACGCACATGTATACAAAGGCACACGAGAATTCCACAGACATGAATGTCGGCTTACTTCAGTATTCTTTTTTGATTTCACGTATGTTTTGATACAAGATGCTGGTGCTCTTGAGACACATCGTTCATGGACAGTGTACTTGCAAACTAAAAGAAAAATATACTTATTATGAGGAGTTTTGCTAAATAAATACGAATTTTCAATGGCTATTCACTACTCATTTTTCTACAATTTATCTACAAGAATTATATCCATTTAACTCTGAAAGAAAAAAGACTGTCCAGTAAAGAAAATAACATTAGCAGAGTTGGAAAAGAATCTAAGAGTAGTCTTCAATAATAACTTTTCATTAAATCAGCCCTCACTAAGCTGTTCACAATAATTCCGAATTCAAATCAAATAAATAGAAGAAATGTAATTGGCAAATGACAAATGTTTTTCTGTCATTTGCCAAGATGAAGAAATCTATATTTTCTAAACTATAGGCATGAAAGCAGCTGGTACAACAGAATACGAAAGGCAATGAATTTGTCTTTCTCTAAATGGCTAATTAGTCTTGTTTCCAGATAGTAGCTTGCTTGCTTATTTATTTATTTTTGATTTGTTGTCAATGTCTTCATTTCAGCAAATTAATTCCAACTATTGCAAACTTCACTATTTTTTAGGAAACACAATATCATCTCCCTTTTCCATTTTGATAAGATTCAGATTTGATTTCACAAAACATCAACATTTTTGAATTGATGGAAATTAAGATGAATGTGTCTCTGTGACAAAGATTAACATTATATTGGCAAATAATAATGTAATTATAGCAGTTGAGTTTGTCTCAGAGAAGTCATTGCCTTATTAACCAGTCTAAATTAAAATAATAAAGTAAAATTATATGAGATAATAAAATATCTCTTGCCGTTTACAAATGCTGCTGTCTCTTTTTTTTTTCAACTGAAACTAAAGCATCAGGAAGAGTATCCTGCCTTTAATGTTCCACTCAGTCATCCTGGCTCTATTTGAATTAAGGAACTATAGGATTGCAAAAAGAAAAGAAAAAACTAAGGATATGCTTATACAATCAAATCTAGTACTATGGAAAGCTATTAATCAATAGACCAAAGGAAGCAACTTAATTGATGATTAGAGAAGGCCATCCCTAAAGTCTCTGGCATGTTTTGTCTACCACAGCATTATAAAATTTCTACCAATATCTCAGAAATAATAAATTGACTATTTTAACTGGCAATAAGTAATAAGAGGAGTTTGTCCTTAGCCAATGATGCCATAGATGGATGGAAGGCACTTATTAGAGTACTTTAATTTTCAAAAAATTAACACAATATCAAACAGAAAGATGAAAACAGAAAGAGAATATGACATTTTGTTCCAACTCTTTCCTTCCCCTCACTGCATTCTAAAGTGGATAAGACTGAAGGACGATAGATCTTCAAGTGACTATGTTCACAATGTTGACAGGGATTAAAGCAAAGTTCTCTGTGAAGCTGCATTTTAAATTAGTGTCCTTGCTTCTAAGAATAGATGTATTTTTATCTATATCTGCATCAAAGAATAAACTTTTGTTTTTTTCATGCTTCACCAGGGGAAATGGTATGGAGAGGAGAGGAAATAAAGTTATCAGTAATTTTTTTAAAAAACAAAGCTAAATGAGGGACAAAAAAATTAAGTGCTATGAGGGACCATGAGAAATACCTCAATGGACAGATTATGTTGAATTTTTGTATTGATTTGATGTACTACGTTATATTAATGGCAAAACAAACTTCATTGAAATGAATCATAGTTACCTCACCTGTCTACTGTTAATAAGCATTAAAACCTTTCTTTTAATGTGAATTTAAGATGAGATCCTGAATTAGAAGGTTATATATATGCCATTGGCTTTCTGATATACCCAGGTAATAGAAAGATTTTGAAATTGGTACAATGGAATTTGATGTAGAATTGGGTACAAATGATGATCATATTATTGCTAAAATCTAAAAAAAAACTCTTACTAAAATGGAAACAGGATGAACAAGTAAAAGACAGTATGATAATCTAGGTAAATTTCTGGTACAATAAATTTCTTGAAAATGTTAGCAATCTGAAAGTACATTTTTTAATTTTTTGTGTACATGTAAGAAAGCTAGAGAATATTGGGACTGAATATGTATTCTGATTCTGAAGATTTTAAAGGTAAATCAATGACTGAAACCAGAGCCTTTCCTTTTGGGATTAATGAACAGATTGAGAAATGTTGACATTTGTTTTTATATATGATAACAGTAGTGCTGTGCAAAGGTGGGAGGATTTGCAAATGACTACATTGGACAAATGGATAGTTAAACTGATGGAATTGACAGAGAGGGCAAAACTGACAGCTTTCAAGAATGACCAATTTTAATTTTACTTGGAAAAGTTTCTTTGACTTTTTGCAAGAATCTGAAAGAAATGAAACTTTTATTTTGGCATTAGATTATTAGAATGAGTGGAATTATAAAGTAAAATAGTCTATTATTGAATGTTTTTTTAATTTATATCTGTATCAAAGAAAACTTGGAAGTTACTCTTTTTCTTCTGGCTTTATTTTTTTTTCTACACCTTAATCTTTTTTTTCTATTTTCTTTTTCTTTGCTTTAATTTTATTAATATTGTTAAAACTTAATAAAACTGTAAATATAAAAAGTAAGCATTAAAAGAGGACTAGAAGATCTATGTTGTTTTTATTTTCTAGTAGACTATAATGTGCCTTTAGGCAGAATCTGGTTCAAGAGTCATTTAGTAAGGTGAACAGCATCTGGTCCTGTCCTTTGAGTACCCAGAACTGAACTGAGCTCAGACTTTTCATACAACAATTTGTACTAATGAAATTGTGGAAGCTATCTTCATTTCAGAAGTAATTAAGAATGGAAAGAAAGCTATTTTGCCAGTGCTGTTGTTAATTCAATTAAAATCAGAAACTTTTTTTCTGCCCACCTTTGCATTTAAAGATGAGGGAATGAATCATGGTGGGATGGAATAAAGAATAAGAAATAAACTTATTATTAAAACAAAATAAATAAACAGCAAAGCTAAATGAGGGACAATAAAAAAGACTGAAATAAAGAAATACAATGTAAGGTAAAAAAAACCCCGGCAGATGATTTACTTAAAATCTGATCTGAGCACTTTAACAAATATAGACATTATTTGGTAAATCGACAAAATGAGGCAATGGCTAAGCTTGCAGGGTCAAGATTTCTAGTTCAGCAGTACCATCTAAATGCTAAAATATACCAAGTAAGAGATATGGTTTTAGTCTTCCATGTAGCATGATACAGAAAACATTTTTGACTGGCAGAATTATTCTATTCTGGCAGAGTCAAACTGAACTGTAAACCTCTTTCCATATAGTTTGCTGAATGTGACCTCTAGACTCATTAATATGTTTTCCTCATTTTGCTTAGCTTTGTGTGTGTGTGTGTGTGTGTGTGTGTGTGTGTGTGTGTGTGTACATGAATCAATATACAGTAATTGTTTTATATATTTTATTGTGATGTGTTGCACTGAATATTTACAAAGGGTGTGAACAATTGCGCACACAAGTTCGGGTAGCACCCAAGTACAATATTTGTCTTTACTGTTTCATTTAAGGCTATTCACAATGGCCTAATCTAAAGCTCTTGGTTCAAAAAACCCTGTGCCCTTATCAATCATTTTATCCAGATAACATTCAAAGCATTAGCAGAAACAACCAGGATGCATACTCACACGAACAAGAGAGACCCTGTTTGCCTAATCCTATGAGCATATTTAAACAGAGATTACAGTAGGCAGGCTTGTTAAAGTGTTTTAGTCTCCATACATGCTGTCCATCATCGTTCACATTCTGCAGAATACATAAAAAAGAATAGATTTAATTTAATGGCATAAACAGAAAAGTCTTTAAGTGCCAATAAAAATTGAAATTGACTCAAGAACATAAAAGACAATCTGCTTCTTCATTTATTAATTTTCAAGGGATTACAGCATAATTTTTCCAAACAGACATGTAGAGATATGGTTGCAAAACGGAAGACAGAGTATGTATGTGATGAAAACTCTAAAACTTTTTAGCATAAATGGTTAATAAAATGATTTGCCTAGATAATATGCACACAATCATATTCTAAAAGATAAGCTATATATGCCTAGGGTTTATTCTGCTATAGCTACAAATTCAAGGGTCCTTTGCTGCATAGGGCTTTATGAAAAAATATTATTTTAGTACTGGCTTTTATCTTTATCATAGGTTATGAATGAATAATGATTAAGAGTTAATGAAAACATCCTAATTAAAATTGTCACATCTTTATTCTGGTAAAACTAAGTATAATAAACAAAAAGTCAAGAAGACAAGGCTTTCATAATAAAGCATTTGTCTATTAAATAGAATTTGAATTAATTGAGGACTATATGACTATAACTAGTAAATTGCTACTGTTTATTTAAAATAATGGCTACTATATATGAACAGAACATATAGACCAATCTAGTTGGCATAAAATGCAATATACTCATTTAGAAGATAGTGTATTAGACTTCCCTGTCAAAGTGTTGATCAAGGAATCATGTCTCTTGAAACTTGAAAACATTGTTTTCTTTTTCTTTACTATTGAAGACCAGACAAAGCTGAGAAAGAGGCTTCTTTTCAAGGACTTTGAATCTGTTTGATAAGATAGAGGGAAGAGCACGGAAGAGTGTTATTGCAGGTGCTCCTCTGGGTTTCTATCAGTGGCTGCAGTCTGGTATTGAAATTTATAGAAAGATGATTATAATACTTTAGAGAAGAGAGTTATATAATTGTTTGGAAATCAACAAAAAGTCTTGGACATTTAAATAGGTGCAGTGTGTTCTTTCTTTTTTTTACATTGGGCTATTCTCTATTTCAACAAACCCCCTCCTTATTAGTTTACTATTTTTGATAATCATCTGGATCTTTGACTCTTTGAAATTTGATTTTGCCTTTTTTTGTTTTTGAATCTATTTTTTATTTTTATATTTTATTTTAAAGGGAAAATCTTATATCATCTACCTGCTTTTTGGTTTTTTGGTACTATTATTAGTATTAATTTTTCTTTTTTTTTAAGGGAGTTTTTTTTTTCTTTTCTTTCTTCTCCCATTTTTTTTAGGGTTTTTTCTTTTTGTGACTTTTTTTTTCTTTTCCTTTCCATACTTGAGATTTTTCAATTGGATTAAGGTGTTGAAAAACCTGAAGAATTTGCCACCCACAATACCTGATTACATATAGATTTTCCTTCAATATTCTCTTGAGTAAACTTTTAAAATAATTTTCTCTGATCATTGTCTTAGAGTGCTTAGAGAAATGGAATGTTCCATAGCTAAAAGAAAATGGAAGTGTTTTTACTTTATTATATTTAGTTATGTTGAAATAAAAGAAATAATGCAGTTGTTAATGAAACAAGAATGAAGATTAATATCAGCAACATATAATAATGACTAATTTTGGAAAATCAATGAGTCATACCAAAATATCGACATTTTATAGATAACACTAGCTTTATAAAATCTAGGGTTTAATTTTACAAAATAAAAAAAATATGCTATTGATGTTAAATATGGATTCAATAGTTCCTTATTAATTTTTAAATGTATTTACATTATAAAAACAAGAATATGAAGGAATACATTTCTATTTAATTATATATGAAAACATTGAGCTGGATCCATATTACTATATCAAACTCTTTTTTCTTTTTGGAATGCCATAAATTGGACATTCTTAACCCAGACATTATTCTCTGCCAAATGCCAATGCTATAACATGAATTTTTATAACTACCTCATATTATAAAAATATTACCATCCAGAATGAATTACACAGAATATGTTATTATAAAAATATATTCTGTGTAATTCATTCTAGATGCTAATATTTTACTTGTTACTTATTAAATTTACTGGAAATGCGCTTGGGCCAAACTACTGCACTAAAACATTGAACAAATAGCCAATTGACATGGATTTGAGAACATTCCTGGTAGCAAAAATGTTTCACGTCTCAAAAACATAAGGCCTTGATCATGCAATTAGTTATTTCCATATCGAAGTGTTCAATCTCTGGATACATTTGGACACTGGGAAATTATATACTGAAGTTAATGGTTGTATTATGTTTTCATTTTTCAATTTAAAGGAAGACTGTTTATACAACTTCTTCACTTAATGGAAATTCTGCAAAGTGCATTCAGACAAATATAATCAACTCTCATTTTAATTTAATACATTTTATTCGATTTGATATGGCTGCCCACTCTAGAAAACTCTTGAGTGGCTTACAAAATCCAAAATAATTAAAACAGTTAAAATTCACATACACAACTTGGTAACTTTAATTACAAAGTACAAGTTAAAATATTTTTTTAAACTTTGAAAGGAAGATAAATAATAGCAGGATCTTATTTACTTGCTCAAACAGATTAGCATGCCCAACCTGACGACAGAATTAAACATGCCATCAGTTTTGAGTCATTATGTTTCCACAAGAAATCTAAGTCCAGCTTCCTGTGAATTCCATTGGCCCTTTTCTATCAATTTGGCTTGATAGCTGCAGATCAAATTCTGTGTAGGTAGCATATAATAAACCTTTAGTGCTTTGAACTCAACTCCAGTTCCTGTTACTTGCAGCTGTTACTTTTATTTTTTTTAAGTTACAAATAGTTAGGATGGTACATGTGGGTACCATTCTGCAGATTCTAATAGATGTCCTAGAACATCTGACAGTGCTCCCATACACATAAACATGGGGATATTGATATCAATGTGACTCACGTGTTTGCATGTGTCTTATTTGTGTGTGTGCATGAAATATTGTTTCAAATCTGTAAAGAAGGTACATGATCATATTGTATGAAAATTTTAAGCAAAGCTTTACTCTTCATTTTACTATCATGCTTTATATTTAGTATTATTGTGTATTTCAAATAAAAATGAAGAACAAGTTCTTTTAGGATTTTAAAAATAAATATTAATATTATACAAGTATGTGTGTGTGTGTGTGTGTGTGTATCCCAATCTTTCTAAGTTATACAGATGTTAGCATATTATTTTTATTACATCTTCATCTAGTGATTTCTGAAAATTCTCTAAAAGAATTGCAAATACTCCCTCCTGTGGAAAACCCAAAGAATAGCAATGAAGCAGTTTTTGGCTATTATTGTTCAAAAAGAGAGTTTAGTGATTAGCTTTAATCTGCTATTAATTTTCACATTTTTATGAAAGTTTCCTATTTTCCAAAGAAAAAATGTTTTGAAAAGGATACTGGAAAAATATTGATGATAAAATTTTGTGAATAAACAAATTGTAATAAATGTCTTGTTTGGACATACTCTGAAACTGGAAAAAGAGAGGGAAATAGTCTATGATTCTTCACACTTTTAGAATATCTATGGATAAACTTCACCACATAATTATTCATTTTCAAATTGGAATAAAAAGCACATATTGCTAACTATTTTCAATACTAAACAAGCACTGTCCACAATATGTACTGTATAGCATATAAGCATTAGGTATTTATATTGAACATGTAGACACTTACAGTGCTTTAAATATATTTCCTGCCAAATGAAGTAGGACTCTCCATTATTCTAGCCAAATTTATGATCTACAAAGCAGTGTTGAGTGTTCCACAGGGAATACACATTGGCAATCATTGTGGCATTAATCTTGCTTAGCTAGATCATTCTCTATGGACCAATTCAGTTGTAATCTTTTTTATACTTGGGCCTAAATTTCCATAAGTATTTTTTTTCCTTTTTAAAGAGTCATCTGTTTAAAGCTTCAGTTGGTTGATTATAAGGTAACATCCCTAATGTATTTCTTACAGCCTTTTATTACAGGAAAATACTGTTGCAATACAACCCTGACATCTAGCGGAGAAAAGATAGTGGAGTAAACATAGTTAAAATTCTGAATATACTCACTCCAAAAATCATTGCACTTTTTAAAAAGCTATATATTCTTTTTTGCCAAACTAAAATAGATGTTATTGAAAACTTGTGGAGGATTTCCACACTTAAACACAGACATGTTTAAGAAGCAGATTAATAAGGAAATAGGCAGCTCAGAACAATTCTGGAATATACACAGAAAGAGAAACAATGAAATCTCTTTCAAATCCAGTCCAGTGTCATAAGCACATATATTATTGTTTATTCCATCAACTCCCAAACAAATTTGGATGATTAAAACAAACAAACAAAACCTACTTATTAGATCACATCAGACTAGAAGAAACAATAAAAATTGTTCTAAAAGTACTGTAGTTATGGAATGAATAAATTAGTTAATTAATGAAACAAAGTACAAGTACAACACTAAAGTCAAACCAAAACAATCCATCACCATCCATGCTGCCACGTTGTGGATGAGCAGCAGCTTCTGGGTGGACTTCAAGATCAACAAAGTAGAGTGCATTATAGTAATCAACCATGAGATGATGAACTCATGAATCTGTCTGAAGGGACTCCTTTTTGAAAGAATAAGATGTACCTATCTGGCCACAACTTGTACCTATTCATTTGATTTGCCAGAATTTGGGAATATGGATTTCACCTGCATATTTATGTTAAACTAAAGCAGCATGGTAGTCTAATGGTGAAGATACTTGCCTCCCACTCAGAAGATTGAGAGTTCAATCTTAGGTAAAGGCAGATGTTTCTTTCCTAGGGTGTAAATAAAAAATACCTCCTGTGAACTCTGTGTGGTGTCAGGAAGGGCATTGGCCAGTAAGTGCTCAGCGCCATCTAGTCACCCCAATTCTACCCCAAATTAAGGAATTACAAGATCATAAAAAGGGAGTTGTTTATTCATGTTAAGCCAGTAGGTGATATTATCCAATGGTTTCATGAAGATGTTCATCAGCTGGACAAAATGTGTAGAATCCTGCACCACTCTAAAAATGAGGAGCCATGCTCTATATTTCCCTATGCCTGCCAAACTTGATCAAAGCTGGACACAGAAAATGAAATACCATTGTAAATTGGAACCTTCCACTTTGAAGCTGGTCCAAAATGATACCATGATCAACAATATTGAAAGCCATTGAGATATCTGGGAGCTGTTGTGATCCACCAGTGGCCTGTGGAGCTGGCAGCAGAGTTGGACAGTGGGCCAGTCCTGGAGTCTGGGGAGGGCTCAGACAAGGGATCTGCGTCTTACACAGAGATGGGATCAGGGCCATCTTTAGAGTTATGTGCGGACTCCAGAGCCTCCGAAATCTGATATCAGCGAGGCAAAGTAACAGGGGGAGCCGATTCCCAGTGCACGTTTGCACAGAGGCAAGAACAGTTAAGACAAAAGGGGCAACTCGAGAGTAAGGCTTGAAGATGACTGGCCCCTCCCATAAGACATAATGGAGGAGCAAAGGGACATGAGGCTTTGTAGGAAGCAACTTCGTTTGTTCTGGTCGGTTTAAACTCTGAAGTTCTGTGTGGACTTTGTTCTCCGTTTGGCCAGCTAATTTATAATTTAGTCATTGGCAGCATTTCAAGGAAGATAAGGTGGGTGCTTATCAGCCTTATCCCAAAAGACTGTGGCAGACTTCTGTTGAACTATTCATAAACTGTTTGAGATTCATTATGGGCTGTGAATGCATATAATTCACAATCATTGAAATAAAACAAAAGGTTTTTGGGAACAGCGTGTGATGGTTACTGTCTCAGGAACCCTTGGTCAGAACAGGAGCACAAGTTTAAATGCACTCATCTCAGTTCTACCACAGATTTTAACAAATATGACTAATGGAAACTTGGTACTAAACTCTGACTTGAAATCCAGTCAAAACAGATAAATTTAATCTGCTCTCTCCAGAGCTCATTGGAAATAAGTATGACCATCCGCTTCACCTTCTCTAAAGTGGAGACCAGAAAATCTTTTTACAGAATTGTTAGTTTCAGCAATGTCTTATTTAAATAAGGTACAGGGCTGATGGAGTTACCCCTTCCCTCAAAAAAGCAGACATCAATAAACTGACCAAATTGGAGGTGATCTCCTGAACACTTTAATCATCTGGATCTAACAAATTGGTGGCTAAGATAACTGACTGGAGAATTCATTTTACATCATTAGAAACACAGGCTCAAACTCACAAAAGGTCTGGTTGCCTCGATTCAATCCAAAGTCAAATGATATTATTTTGTTTGTTTATTTACATCCTGCCTTTAATATCTTTACAAACAACTCAAGGAGACAAACATACCCAACACATCTTCTTCCTCACAACAGCAATCTGTGAGGTGAGTTGGATGAGAGTAACTGGCCCAAAGTCACCCAGCTAGTTTTCACAGCAAAGGCAGGACTTGAACTCACAATATCTTGCTTTTTAATCTGGTGCCTTAAGAATTAGAACAAACTGGTCTTCCAACTATCATAAAGATCATCCCATGCAAGATTACTTTGTCCAAACTATATAACCTCTCTCTGTGGCATGTGAAATTCAAATGACAATTTTCACCCAATATATTAGGTCTAGTGTAGTGTCATCCATGAAGAAAACCTTGCACGAGCTAGGAAGGCTAACCAGTCTTCCAAAAATATTGCATGCTAATACAGCTGATTCAGTATCTCTAGAATTCACATAAAATCAACAGTAACATAGTTCGCCATTTCTGATTATCTTATTTTTCATAAAAATCTGCAGCAGTTGCATTCTCCAATACACAGCTGCCATACAGTACATATTTCATATAAAAAGCATCATTTCTGAGACATGCCCTTCTTCTGTTATTTTGTCCAGCAAAATTAGCCTTCATAATCCTTTGACATTATTTGATTCAGCCAGCAAAGAACTATAAGCTGGCTGGATGATTTTGCAGTGTAGAAGTCTAGTAAGTAAATTAATATTTTCAAAAGAAACATATTTGATCTCAATAATTTCAAATCAAACAACCTGGGTATTTTCTAGAATGCAAACTGTGTTTTTCTATTAGCAAGTAATATGAAATATATTTGACTATGTAAATAGTATTCATAATGCTGAAAGTCTCACAAGAAGCTGAAGAGTTTATATTTGTAAAAGGGAAATTGTAAAATGAATATAATTAAATTTGTGAATTTTGATCTGTGTGTTTTCTATTGACATTTATTAATAACATAGTAGAAAAATACTTTATGACAGTAGTTGCATTTGTAAATGTGATTTAGTTAATTAATCAATTAAATGCAATTGTATTGAATTTTAATTTTATTCTACATCCTAATTGCAGTAGTAAGAGTGGCATATCAATGCTATTATTTATTATATTATTATTATTATTAAATTTTGCAGATGCTTTGCAGACAGGTTTTCCATTTATTTAGTATGAACTTTGCCTGCTGAGAAACTGGAAAAGTACGGACAAAAAAGAATAATGAAAGAGCTATGAGAATAAAAGATTGTAACTAGATTTATTTTATTTAAATCAGTAATAACATATGTGACTCTATTTATACAGTTATATATTTCAAAAGGAAACTGTACTGGGACATGGACACACACACACAAACACCTATACGGTTACAGTTCATCTTTTGAAATACATACATTACAAGTATATGCGTGTAATTGTATAAATTAGATAATGAAATATTATTTTATGAATTATCAATTCAGAATAAAACAGTCTGTTGAAGTGAATCAACCTATTTCAACATTTTAAAATAAAGCCTCAATTCTGGTTCTAACAAACAAACAAATAAATGTGGTTCAATACAAGAATAAGCAATTTTCATTTGAAAGCCAGATTCAAATGGAAATAGCCAATCCAATTCAAATGACTCTGAACCTGATTAGATTGGATTCATTTTCAAAAGCTGCAGGTGGGAATAATATTTGTTCTAACAATATTTGTTTGAAAAAGTGAAATTGCAGGAAGCTAGATTTTATTGAATCTAGATTTTATTGAAAATGTGATCAAACACAGAGACTTTTTATAAAGATCTGTTAGCATTTTCACACTATGTCTATTTTGAAAACAGTCCCTGAAATTCTAATTCTTTAAAAGAAAAAAACATTAAAAATCAATTAATTTTTAAAGATAGTTTTCAGATGTGTAACAATAGTTTTTTAGGTAGCATCCCAAATATAGTTTAAACAGGGATGTTGGGGAAGGTAACAGGGAAAGAAATATTTCTAAGTTATGCTTATGCTCCTCTTTTATGAATTTAGTATTTATCTATTTGTGCATCCAAAATGCTGGAAATTTTTTTTAAATTTGAGAGTTTATAACCACTATGATAATTCTTACATTCTCTAATCCAAGCAATACTAAAAGTGGGATTGTAGTCATTCCCCCCTGTATCCATTCTTCCAACGAAACTGTGCCATCATGATCATAATCAATTTCTTCCATCATCTCATGAAGAATCTGTTTTAATTAAAAAGCATTTGATATAAATAGTATGTAAAAACTAATAGCTGTTTCACATGAAATAGAAGACAATGTCTTGTAAAATATCATTAAAATATTTTCATATTAAAAATATTGCTTTATCTGTTTCAATTATTTTAGTGCAACCCTGTTCAAATCTAATCAAAATAAATCCAATGACGTACATCATTCTAACCTAATAATGTTAATGTTCTAATAAAGCTTGAAAATATAGCACTAAATAAATTGTATCACCCAGGTTGTTTGGTGGGGAACAAGATTTTATAGGCAAGAATATGTGATCCTGGGGCAAGAAAACCCATTCTACATGAGTTGGCATTCTCATGTAATTTCAGCCGTCATGTAATGTGTATCTGTGCCATCAAAATAAATTCATGATGCCACCTGAATGATGCCTGTCTCTGATGTAGCAGTATTTATTTAAATATTATATCTTAAATTAAAAGAGATATTTATTAGAAGAAATTTAATTTTAAAAAACCTTAAATGCTTCCAAAATATTTACTGTATACAATATTTATATACTTAAAGTTAGCAGAAGAATAGTAATTTTCAATAAAATTTTAAGTGGGAATGCTGAGATTATTTTACCACATCCAAATTTATCTTACATGCTGAAAAAATAAACTGGATGACAAAATACTGTATGTAGCAAATGTCTTTGCATGAGTTAGTATGTGGGTATCATCTGTAAAAAAAAACTAATCAAACAAAAACTGTTTAATCCTGTTTAGTACATTCAGCAATTGATCCACAAACTTTCCACAGAAAATTTCTTGAATACTTGTTCTGCTCAAATATGCTTTTGTTCTCCTGCAGTTGAATTACATAAGAATTAATATAATCCATTTTATTTTAAAAAAAGAAATTCTGTTATTGATTGATCTAAACAATACTATATTTTCCATAGTTTTCTTCATATTAGTGACACCTCTTTGTTCATATTTATTTGCCTTCAATCTTCAGGCTCAAATATGTTTCTGTAGTCCATTTTAACATGGAAAAAACCAAACCAAGCTGTTCAGTGGTGGTACTCAGCAGGTTCTGACATGTTCTGGAAAACTGGTAGCGGAAATTTTGAGTAGTTGTGAGAACTGGCAAATACCACTTCTGACTAGAGATTTTACAGTATCCTTCCCCTGCCCTTCCCATCCCCACAGAACTGGAAGTAAAAAATTTGAATCCCACCACTGAAACTGCTACAAACATAATATTAATTAAAATTAAATTATAAAGAACAGTTCTTTGATATTTCCATTGGTAATGAAATAAATGACCTGCCATGATACTTACTGGACTGAGTTCAGTGACATCCCATTCAAGATAGTCTGCAACATGCATCATTTGAGTAATGATGTTTTCAAGTTCCTGGACATGAAAGCAAAACACAAAGAATCTTGTTAATTGAAGCCATTTTTCTTTTCCTACAATTCAACTGAATGATATTGTAAACTAAAAGAGGACTTCATACTCACATTTCCCAACCGCTTTTACCATCTGAGTTAGTTGCATTTGAAAAATGATAGTTGCATGTTTTCAAGGAAATTTAATATACAAATTCATACTAACAATTCTTTAAGAGTTATTTAAGAGTACTACTAAAAGAATATTTTAAGACTACTACCACTACATATACCTTGGCCAATGGATCTCAGTAGAAGGTGATACAATAAAGGAAACTGAACTGCATGTTTGGTTGGCAGTTATTTGGCAAGCTAAAAATAATTTTCAAGAATGTCCCACTATGCCTGAAGAGAAGTTTTCTATCAGTGTGTTGTTCTAACATATGCCAGTAAAACATGGACTCTAATCTCATAATCGATACAAAAGCTACAAATGGTACAAAGAGCCATGGAAAGATACTTGGCATTATAAGACAAGATAAACATGGATTGGAGAACAAGCAAAAGTATACAATATCAAAAGAGTAAAAGAATTGAAATGGAAATAGGCTGGTGGCAAGTGGACCCAGGCAGTCATATAATGGATCCCACATGATAAAAATTGACAATGAAAAAGAATGAAACAAACAAAATGAACTGACGACATCAGCAGGCATTGTGGGGTCGATTGGCAAAAGAAAGCTCACAACCGTATTGGTTGGAAACATGCAGAAGAGGCCTTCATTGTGCAGTGTACAATAATGACTAAAATGATGATGATGTTGATGATGATGATGATGATGCTTTAAACTCCAAATATTATCATGTTCTAAGATACCCATCAAATTTAATCAGAAAGGCCAGGGCTTAGAATTAGTAGAAATTGAAGTCCATTTCTACAAACAAAGGATAACCAATCATTTGTCTAGGAAATCTTATGATTTAGACTTCCAGTAGCATTTCTTCTGAGGATGGACCGAAGACTGCGATCGTGTGCAGTTTTGATCCGTGTTGTACCGAACAGGGATAGAACCACCTTGGAGGGGGGGGGGGAAGAAGAGGAAGACTGCCTGTAGGGTTGAGTGGAGCCACATCTCCCCTCCTTGGCCAGGTAAACTCCCCCAAAGATGGACTCCATTGGTGGATAAATATGGCCATCCTGAAGAAGGAGAGCTATCTGGAACAAAGATCATGCAAGAGTGGTGAAGAAGCGGACAGTGTGGAGACCAGGCAAACCAAGCGCAATATTTGAATATAAAGTACCCCGGATTTAAAACTTTAAAGAGACTTTTAAAAAGATTGGAAAAGGGATAACCAGAGGGAGTGAAAAAAAATTGGATATAAGTGAAAGTGGTTTTGAATTTTAAAAAGAATTAAATTGAAAGAGGAAACTAGAAGAAAATATCTATGTAAATTGGATTATACTAAATTATATAATTGGCACTAAATAGGCACTTAAAAGCTGAACTTGAATGTGCCAAAAAGAAAAAATATTTAACAATTGGATTTATTGGATTATTCAAACTTAAAAGCCTTAAAAGGGAAAGGAAAGAGAAAAGAAAAGGTGGAATTTGGTCATAACAGAGAGCGCCACCTAATGGTAAAATGATAATGGGAAAATTTCAGTGACTTTTTTAAAAAAGAGTTTGGTTCTCTAAACATTAGAACTTGATACAAAGTAAGAGGAACTTTTCATACAACAAGAAACCCTGAAAAGTGAAATTAACATACTATAAAGGAAGAAGAAAGAAGCTTGAACCGTGGGAATACTAGGTGACTGAGAAAAATTCAAAACCCAACAAAAGAAACTTAATAATAAAAATATATAAACATTGGACACCTTTTGACCTTAGAAAATTGAAACGGGATTTAACAGAAGTGGACTGGACTCGACTTAAATACTGAAGAAAGAAACAAAAGAAAAATTAAATTTGAAAGAGGTGCACAAAAATGGCAGAATTTTGCTTGGAGATAAAATCGGACTTAAGAAATATAACAGAAATGATATGTAAAAGAATGGATTTGTGCAGTGTTGGCTTACAAATACTAGAAATGGTGATGTTGGAAAACAAAGAAGAACAAGGAAATCCAAAGGGGGAGGAGTTGGTTAGAGAAGAGGCAAGCCTCAATGAACAAATCGTGCAACGAACATTAAAACAAGGGGGGGGGGGGCATAGAAATTAAAACTTGGAGGTTTGAGGGGACAATTAAAGAGGTAATTGTTTGGAAAGTCAAACAAAGAAAAAGGAAACAGCAGAAAATGGAATTACAGGAGAAAGCTCAAAAGAGGGAGGGGGATAAAAATTGGAGTCAGAAATGGAAGGAAAAAATAAAGGAAAAGGAAGTAAGGGAAAGGACCAGAAAAGGAGGGGTAATAGAAAGCCAAAAAAAATGAAAAGAAGCTACATGGCTAGAAGACCTAGAGATAATGGGTAAATAAAGAATAAGAAAGAGGATTTTGCAAGGTAATGTATAGCGAGGTATAAAAATATTTTTTTTTTTTTAAATGGGATGATTGAAATAGATTTTTTTTCCTATGTGACTATTTTTTAAGAATGATGGTTAAACTATAATTGGAATAAATGTAAAAGTGGGAAACTATTATAAGAATGTTAATTAAATTAAATTAAATTAAAGTAAGAATATACCTAAAATGAACTATGAGAATTGTACAAAAAAGATTAATATCAGTTTCTACAATTATCTGAAAAGATTAATATATTTGAAATAATAAATGACTTAGAAGGTAAAGGAAGGAATACTATGTGGAATCTAATCTAAAATGTATATGTGATAGTAGTTTAGGTGATAACTAAAATAATTACATTATGATAATTTTTAATATGAGTTAAAGGGGAGTAAACTGAAAGGGTGGTACACTCAAACGGGGAACTAAGGGGGAAATGTCTGGAATTATTAAAATTAAGATGGAATTTATTTAATAATGAAATAAGAATATGCAATGAAATTGCAAAATGACAGATAAAAGTATAAAAGCATAATGAATGTAGATTAAGAAACAAGAATTTTAAGATGTTATATAAAAAAGATATGAGTATAATTAAAGAAAAATGGAATAAGTTAAGATATGAATTGAAAATGGATAAAATAAGTGTGAAAAATATAAGAATATTTGTGAAAATTTACAGAAAATTGAAAATGTAAATGATATGATAAGAAACTGAATATGAAAGATAAATTTGTAATTATGGTGATGTTTGTATGGAAACGTTAAAACATGAAACCACATTATTCACCAAAAGAGGTGTTTGTAAAAGATAAAAATAAAAAACTTTTTATATAAAAAAAGGAAGTCTGATGATTCATGACTGAATAGCAATTAGACGAAAATAAATATAATATTTCTTTCAACTTTAGAATTCTATGATTCTTAAAGATTTAGTTCATGACATCCAAGAGCAGTTTGAGTGTCAATATTTTGTGTTACAACACCCTGTTAAGCCCCAATTAAGGGAGAAAGCATACTGCTTTCTTTTCTGTCTTTCGGTTCATCACCAGAGACTTTGTTGTAACACAAAGTATATATTTATTCCCCTGCCTCAGCTGAACAGGATAGAGCCAGGTGGTGTAGTGGCAATTACAACTGCTTCACATGTAATACTTCCTGGTTTGAATCCCAGTAAGGGTATGGCTAGCTGAAGAGAGCTAATTAGCTCGAAATAGATCTATCCTAGTCTCCCTTATTTATTATTTAAATTATCAGCTCAAAACCTTACACACACACACACACACACACACATATATATATACAGTATATATCAGGCTTGAAACTAGGAAATTGTGAGTTCTAATCCTACTTAGGCATGGCCAACTGGCTGGGTTACTTGAGTCAGACACTATCTCAGCCAAATTCATGTCACAGGGTTGTTGTTGTGAGGAAAATAGGAAGAGGAATGAGTATTCAGTATGTTTGCCATCTTGAATTATTTATAAATATAATCAAAGCATAATAATAAATAAATATTAAGTGTGCCATTTTAATCAATAAAATTACCGAACTATCCAGGTAGCCGTTTCCATCTGTGTCATATAAGCGAAACATAACTAAAGAGAAATAATATATTAAAATCATTTTGTGGTAAAGAATTAAAACTATATTATAACATAAGTAATATAGAAACTACTATATCAGAAATAAATTCTGAGAAATAAACGATGCTAACAGAAAAAGTAATACATATTGTCTTTTTATTCATCATCATTTTATAGTAATGTAGAGTTTCAGTCCTGAAGATCCAGTCTTTGACTTTAACTGGGACAAGATTGTTGGAAAAATACATGTACATACAATTTCTCTTTAGTTTTTAGGAATATATTAAAATCAGTTAATTAGTAATTAAATAGCAAATTCCAAGTTGCTAAAATGTCCAGTGTTTCAAAGGAACAAAATGGATTATTTCAATGAGCTAACAAATTTTTCCTCATAGAATATACTAAGTATACATATTTCTAGATAATATCTAAATAGAATGATCATGAAAAGAAACAAAATATGTATTATTTTGCTCACATATTACTTGCATATAATATTATTCAACTGATATAATTTATTCTTTAATATATAGATGAGAAAAATCTGATTTGCATAACCCAATCTTAATATTTATATGTTACATATTTGTATTAAAAATACTAAATTACTATTCTGCTCAGAAAATATACTGTTTAAGATCTGATCTCTCAACCTGCAATGGAACCAAATATCCAGCAGATAGAGCCTACTGTCTATATCTTAGCATGCAGTTATAAATATTGTATGTTGCTGTTTTAATGTACAGTGGTGTCTTAGAAAAGTTGTTCATTTCAGAACTTTAGTGAATGGGACATATCTTGTTGTGTTGCACAGATAGTTTTGTCATGGTGATCTGTTAATAACTCAACAATGTATCGTGACATTTTATTCTTCTTTTTTATTGCTTTGGATTTTTTTAAATTTTTGAGCCTTTGTCAAAGATTTTTGTTTCTATTTTAGGTGTCTAAAATAATTAAATATTAGCATCATTATTAACACTTTCAATAAGCTGTTTAAACATAATTCAAAAACAACAATCTTCTACAGCATCATAGTTCAAAGACATCAATCTTTCTTTATGCAGCCTTTCTTATAGGCTAGTACTCATAATCATATATTATGACTGGAAAAGCTATGGCCTTGACAAAAGCTAGCTTTTTTGGTGATATAATTTATCTACACTTCAATATGGAATCTAAACAAAAGTAGTAGTATTATGCATTGTAACTTCAGAATACAACAAATAGATGCAATTTTTGTAGCATTATATATTTAAACTTTTCATGAATTTAATGGGAAAACTTATAAATGGCACCACCATGCTCCTTAATATTTCATGGATAAAGTCTAAATATGATGGATTACAAGCCTGGTTTTCTTGGTTTTCTTGTTTGTGATTTTATTACAGTTGTGGGTTAGCCAGGTTAATGTTTAACAAGATGGGGAGCTATATAAAACTTTTAATAATAAATAAATCAACAAATAGTGGCTTGATTAAGTTCAAATACTAAACACATTTAATGGATTTATGTTTGCTCTGCCATAATAAAAATGTTGATCTCTGTGATTCACTTTTTATCTTCTAAATAATATATTAAATTCTGCAATATCAGTAACATAATATTTTTACAAGTTTTTTAGGGGTTTTGTTTGGATTGTTTCCATTTTACTATGTGAAAATAAAGCTGCAAGAGCATGCAGGAAAAGGAGTAGCAGAACCTAGAGGAACCCTTATGTTCTGCCATTCCTTATACCAACATAGCATTAGATAATTAATAAACCAGGTGTCATAATTGTACCTGTGCATGATCAGACAATGATAACTGTTCAGAGGTACATTTTGAAAACAGCTAAAACTAATTAATATTTCAAATTTAACTTTTTGGTGAAATAATGAAAATATATGTTTCAGAATATTTCTCTGTGTTAAAATAATAACAAATATTAATTACAATGGCCATTTTTCCTATGTTTATCAAATCAAGGCCATTTCAGAATATTGGAAAAAAATTTGTTAGTTCGTCATAAATTACTGGCAAATCTCATAAAAGCATTTCGTACCATGAAACATTCTTCTCATTCACAACCAATAGAAGCATGCAAGTTATTTGACCGCCAGAGCTAAATGGAAGTTGAATGCAATAAATTTATTCCTTGAAAAAATGAACTCAGTGGAATTGTCTTCTGAACATATAGATAATATTAATTAATTAACTTCTATAGCCTGGCAAATAAATCAGTGACCCTGGGTGGCTTACAATTTTAAAATTATATTCTCTCAAATGTCTAAAACTTATTTAATTTTCAAAGTTATGACACTTAAATACATATATGAATGAACTGAAAACGACTGGAAGAAACAATAGGGGATTGTTTTGCATGAAATACATACATTCTAGTTTGTCTTCAGGTCTCCCTCTTTCAAGAAGGGAAAGGTAACAAACAATATCTTTCAACTGGATTACTTCTGGGATGTGCTTTGTGGAAAGATGTTGAGGATATGTAGTTATGCTTTTAGCAATTCGCAAACCTGAAATAATATTAATACTGTTTACTTATATAACAAGAAACAAAATATTTGAACATCCCACCTGCCCATATTTCTGATATCATACATAAAACACTTCTTCGTTTCTGTAGCAATTGAGAAAATGGACATCATTTTGCACAAAATATCATTCAAGGTGATAAATTCGGCTATTTATTTTTAAATCAAATTTACATAGCGACTTATTTTACAAAAAGTGACAGTGCACAACATTCAGATAAAACGATAATTATTAAAACCAGATATAATATATAAAAGTACAAATTAATAAATATCATAAAAAATAAAGATTCAAATCATAGAAAAAAGGGAATAAGAATATCAAGGCAGCCATTAATTAAGTTTCTGGATCTCTGGGAGTCACAGTTCTGATAAAATAACAGATCTTGAGAGTCTTTTGAAATATTGAAATAGGAGTTGCTATATTCTTTAAAAAATCTCTAAATTTAAAAAAGATCCAAATTATACAAGAGCTTGCTCTTCCCGAGACCATCATCTGTGAACTGTCCTTAAACTTCTCAATCCATTTCTTACTTTGCTATCGTGCCCCTATGATATAATTCATGCAAACAAGCTAATTACTTCATTATTGACATGGGCTGCTTCCTGCCCACACCCTCTCATTTTTCTTGGTGACCTCAACTTACCTCTTATAAATTGGACACTAAATGAATGTACATCTGGACCCATTCATACAACCCTGTACAATGCCGTTACCACACTAGGACTGGAACAACTAGTAACCAACAATACTAGACTTAACAACTGCCTCGATCTCATCTTCTGCAACAGTTTGAATTCAATTTATGGAATACAAATTAATGAACACTTTTTCAACAGTGACCACAGCATGATTGACTTTTGTCTCAACATATGTTGTCACCATAATCACCATAACAACAGGATCCCCAATTATAACTTCAAAAAAGGCAACTATGATCTTATAGACAATGATCTCTCATCTCGATTGGCAAATTCTATTCACTGGATGCAATATTGTTGAAGACCATTACAACGTATTTTTACTTGAAGTCAAAAGAATCATCAAGCTATATGTACCAATAATATAGCTTTAAGGTTCTAGTTTTGACCTTTAGGGCGACCCATGGCATAGGACCAGGTTATCTTCAGGACCGCATTCTGCCGGTGATCTCCAACAGGCCAGTGCGTTCCCACAGAGAGGGTCTGCTCCGGGTGCCGTCGGCCGCTATGTGTCGTCTGGCGGCGCCGAGGGGTAGGGCCTTCTCTGTGGGTGCCCCCGCCCTCTGGAATACTCTGCCACCAGAGCTTCGTACTGACACGGACCTGAGGGCCTTCAGGCGCGCGTTGAAGACCTGGCTCTTTGAGCTGGCCGGCCTGGGCTGAGATAATGGTTTTAATTTTGGTCTCCATGGTATTTAAATTTTAAATTGGGGTTTTAAGGTGGGGGGGTGGGACCTGTTTAGTTTTTATTTATCAGCCAAATTGGTTTAATACTTTTTTAATTTTTGTATATTTGTGGGTTTTTAGATAGGCTGTACACCGCCCTGAGTCCCCTGGGAGAAGGGCGGTATATAAATTTGATTAATAAATAAATAAATAAATAACAACTCCCAAAAGCAGAAAAAACAAATTACCCATAACAATAAGGAAGCTCCAATCCAAAAAGAAATCCCTTTGGCGGAAAAACAAATCTGGTCACGTTGCCAATTTCAAAAGCCGATACAAAAATTTATGCCACCAGATAAAGACTGAATGTACCAATTATCACATTAAACAAGAGGAAAACCTTCTATGCACCAATTCCACCCGTGCTTTCTTCAATTTTGTAAAGAACAAACTAAAAGACTCAAGGTCCATCCCACCCCTAAAAGAACCAAATGGTAAAGACTGCAATGACAACACTATTAAAGCCAACCTCTTTAACACATTCTTTGGTTCAGTATTTGTAAACAACAATGGATCATGCCCAATATTTCCTAGTCGAACCACAGACAACTACAATGATCTAATACATATCGATTTTACAGAAGACAATGTTGAAAAAGCACTATGCAATCTAAAACCATCTTTATCTATTGGACCAGACGGAGTTTGTGCCTACTTCTTAAAAAAGATATCCACTGCCATACAGAACCTCTAAACATAATCTTTGAAAAATCTTTCAGGACCAGCTCCTTGCCAAATCTATAATCACTAGCCACAGTCATTCCCATCTTCAACAAGTGAGATCCCAGCCTAGTTGAAAATTACAGACCAATCTTTTTATGCTGCGTCACCTGTAAAGTCATGGAATCAATTATTAACCAATCAATTATCCTCCACTTAGAGACAAACAACCTACTCTCTAACGAACAGTTTGGCTTCAGAAGGAAATTGTCCTGTAATCTGCAACTCTTGCACTGTAAAAACATATGGATTACACAACTTGATCAGGGCAAAGCAATAGATGCAATCTACATAGACTTCGGTAAAGCCTTTGATTCAGTGGTACACAATAAACTACTCCTAAAATTAAGGTCTTATGATATCTCTGGATACCTGCATATCTGGATAGAAGCATTCCTGTCAAACAGGCAACAAATGGTCAAAATTGGGAGTGTCCTATCAAATCCTGTACCTGTGAACAGTGGTGTGCCACAAGGCAGTGTTCTAGGACCAACTCTCTTCATACTCTATATTAATGACCTCTGTGATTATATTAAGAGCAACTGCGTTTTTTTCGCTGATGATGTAAAGATATTCAACACCACTGACAATGCTGCTACCTTTCAAAAAGACCTCGACTATGTGTCAGAATGGTCTAACAAATGGCAACTTCAAATCTCAACAAGTAAATGCTCTGTCTTACATATTGGCAAAAAAAAAATAAAAAAAATACAAGCTGAATAGTCAAGACCTTATTGATGACACAAACTTTATCAAGGACCTTGGAGTACTCATCTCAAATGATCTAAGTGCTAAAGCCCACTGTAACTACATAGCCAAAAAGGCATTAAGAGTTGTTAACCTAATTCTGCATAGCTTTTTCTCCGGTGATATCACACTACTAACTAGAGCATATAAAATATTTGCTAGACCAATACTTGAATACAGCTCATCAATCTAGAATCCGCATTACATATCTGATATTAATACAATTGAGAAAGTCCAGAAATATTTTACGAGAAGAGTCCTCCACTCCTCTACTCATAGCAGAATACTTTATGCCACCAGACTTGAAATTTTAGACCTAGACAACCTAGAACTACGCCGCCTTCGGTTTGATCGAAATATAGTACATATAATTATATATTGCAATGTCCTACCTATCAATGAATACTTCAGCTTTAATCAAAACAATACAAGAGCACAAAATAGATATAAACTAAAGATAAACCGCACCAAACTTGATTACAGGAAATACGACTTCAGCAACAGAATAGTCAATATCTAGAAAACTCTACCTGACTCTGTAGTTTCTCCCCCAAACTGCAAAATCTTCAACATTAGACTGTCTACTATTGACCTCACTCCTTTCCTAAGAAGTTTGTAGGGGGCGTGCATAAGCGCAACAAAACGTGCCTACCGTCCCTGTCCTATTGTTTCTTTTTTTCTTATTCATATCCATTTCATGTGCTTATAACCATGTTTATATTTATACCTGTTATCTAATAATTGTTTGACAAAATAAATAAAATAAAAATAAATAAATAAATTGAAATGGATGAAGCTAATCTAATTTGTAAGATTCCAAAATCACTGAACATGAGTTGAACAGATATATAAATTTTCTAAAATAAATGAATAATTCTAGGGAGAAGGATATTCCATAAGGTGGGCATTATGGCAAAGAAACACATCTCATGGGACCCGCCAACCGTAGGTCCTTAGAAGATAGTACCTAGAGCATGCCTTCTGTGCCAGATTTAAGAGGTTTAACTGATATAATCAGGTAGATGTGATTCCTCAGATAACCCGATCCTATGTACCATAAAGAACATAAAAAGTTAAAACCTTGAATTAGACTAGGGAGAAATTGCAGCTCACAGTGCAGCGGTTTAACATGCCCTGTTCTAGAAGTGCACATAACTGCCTATGCCACTCTAGTCCACACCAATCAGGATCTTGGATCTTCAAGGCAGCTCCATTCCAGTACATGACAGTAGTCCAGTCTGGAAGTGGCTAGAAATGAGTGATTGTAAGAAGAACCTGTAGATTCAGGAACCAACACAACTAGTATGTCTGATTCATGTTTGGTTGAGTTTATCCTTTATTGAGTGTCTATGACATTCTGGATATATTTTCTCTCATTTCATCTGCCTCAACTCCTCCATAAATCACTGAAAGGAAAGATATCCTACTGGAACAATTGGGGCCAAGGCTTCAGCCACTGTCTTATTTCAATACATATACATATTTCATTTCATAGGGTTGTAAGTACTATTGTATTTAATTATCTAAAATTTTAATAGAAATTGAAATTATCTCAGTTTCATCATATACTGTACAGCAACATTTTTTGCTTACATTTGGATGCTACTTTTAATATCCACAATAATGTTTGCCAAGCACAAAGGTTTTAATACTTTGCTGTGAACTTCTAGATAAAGAAATAATAGCATAATATCATTAATAATAATTTTTTTCAGTTATCTTATAAGATGCTTTCTTATTTATCATTCTACAATTTAAACACAGCTTCTTTCTGTACTCTGTGGAATCAATTCAAATGTGGTAATCTCTTGAACCAAATATGATCCAAACTTAATGTCATAATCATATTTGTAAAATACTAAAGCACTAAGCTAAATACTCTTAGTTTCCAGTTGTTTTAATGAGCTTTGAATTGAGAATAACTAAGATACCAGACAATGGTTGAAGAAGAGTATCTTAGCATTATATTTAAATACAATTAGTTCTTATTTTCATAAAAAATATCCTTGGAACTGTGGTAAAAATGTATAGGGAATAACTATCACAGTATATTAAAGGGTGTTCAGTAAATATCTAAGATCAACTTAAATCTTACACATGAAAGTATTATGTATCTATTCTCATTTGAAAAATTACTTTGAAAAGAGAGATCTGGAAAAATTAATAGAGTTGAGCCTTTTAATCTTTCTGTTTGTCAACTTTTTCTCTATTCCTTGTGATATTTGTCTCTGAATTAATTTATACCCAACTTCCTTCCCTTTCCTAAAAGTGCTATTTTCTCCCATTCCCACTATAAAAACTTTAAATCATTACAAAAGAATGAAAAACAATAAGGATCATTAAAGGCTTTCTATTACTGTAAGTCCCAGAACAAGTAGTAGGTCCATTCAAGGCAATCAAACTCACCTCCTGGAAGGAATGGTGATTTATTCTTTACCAATGGACTGCTGTGAAGAGCTTTGTTTCCAAAAGATACAAAGAGATGTTCACAAAATTCATCTGGTAAATCAGCCTCAAGAAAGGTCTTCATAAATAACTTGAAACCTTGTAAATCAATTGTCTACAAACAAAGATAGATAATTATGCCTGGGAAATCAGGATAAAATTTACACATTGTACACAGAAACTCTCAATGCCTGTTTGAGATAATTCAGGATTTCAAATCCCCTCTCCAAATACATATAACAGTTGCCATAGTTAGTTCTGAGAACTAGGGGAAAAACATCTTGCCTCAGCCACAATTCAGCATCTTCAAGGAGACAAAGAATATTTTTTGTTATGCTGGGAAAAACTGCTACCTTGGATGAAAGAAGCTCCATGTAAGTCTAAGGATTAAAAAGAAAAACTTTAATTTATCTCTATCTCTTTTAGATGAAGAGTTCTTCCGACATTGGAGATCCATGAATATACAGTACACTAAAACTATAACTTTTTACAAATCTGTAGCTTAGCTTAGCTTAGCCTAGCCCAAGGAATTCTTGAAGACAATAGGAATTAATAATCTTCATTCTTAACTAAGCAAAAAAGGAAACTCCTTGGAGAAACAGTTGACTGTTCATTCTGTAATCTGGGCTTAACTCACTGTAACAAGGATGTGATATAGAATCAGTTTTGTCTAGTGACAAAAGTATCCAGGCAAGATACTTGAAGTTGTTGTGCTCTAATCTACACCAGACATTAAAAACCAGGTGAGTAACACTCTGTACCATTCCAATGCACCTGACAGGATTATTCTTGTGAGGAAAATAGGAGAAAAAAGTACAAATATGTTCATTGCCTTGAATTCAGGGGTGGGATTCTATCAGTTTGCACCTAGTCAGTAGAACCGGTTGTTAACATTCTAAGCAGTTCGGAGAACTGGTTGTTAGAAGAAATTACTGGCCTAATCCTGTAAGGAAGGCAGGAAGGAAACGTTCTGGTGTTCCTTAAAGAAACTGTCTCTTCATTAACCGTTATTACATTTTTGGCAGGATTAGATTTCCTGTCTCAGGAACTTCTCTGGAGTTTTTTTCTCCTCCTTTGCTGGTACTTTACTTGTGTGGAGTGACCATTCAGTTACAATGGCACTGAAAAAAGTGACTTATGACCATTTTTCACACTTACGACTGTTGCAGTATCCCCATAGTCAAGAGAGGCCAGGCGAGATGCATGCCTCGATGTGAGTGATATTGAGTTGGCGACGCCCAGCCAATAACATTACCACCAAGCCACGTCCACCAACTAAGCCACACCCACAGAACCGGTTGTTAAAAAATTTGAATCCCACCCCTGCTTGAATTGTTTATATAAATATTTATATAAATAATAAAGGTCAGGCTATAAATTAAATAAACCGTGAATACCCAAAATAAAGCTGTAAGATGTATTATCCTTTCTTTTTCTCTATTTCAAATTCCCCTCTTCCCCGGTTTCTGGTTTGTTTATTTTTTAACGTTGGTATATGTTTTTCTCAGATTGAATTTGCTTCACTTTCTTCTCCATATATTTTCAGAATTTGTCTTATTTCTTACATTCCATGTCATTATTGCTTCTTTAGGTTGCTGATTATCTCCACTGTGCCCTATTTGTTTTCTTTTTGCTCTCAGTACTTTTTATGCCACTCCCATTATTAATGTCTCCTGCATGCAAGATTACTTTATTTTTCAGAGATGTTTTCAACCATATGCCTAAATATGGCAAGGATTATTCAATTCATCAACATACAGAGGTATAGAGAATATTTGTCAATCCCACAGGCACAACAAAAACACAATACAAAGAACATTGTTTCTAGGCTAACTTTGAATATTAATCATATGCTTCCTTCATGCTATATATTTTGTAATAAAAAACTGCAGTCAGTATCAAATCTACTTTACTTTTTCTTTATCTTCACTATCTTTACTGTCAACTTTCATTATACGTACAGATAACATGCATCAAGAAAAAAGAGGTGATTATACTGTATGAAGGTTATTACCCATCAATATCTAAATATGAAAAAAGAACATATAAAATAAATATACAGAAATGAATAGCATTGATCAAGTATATCAGCTAACACATATACTAGATATGCTTACTTGTTTAAGAATATCTTGCTTCTGGAGTGCAGGAAAAGAAAGGAAATATTTTTGTATCCAATTATACAGTCAGAAAATTTCCTCAGACTTATTCTTAGAACCAACCTTTTTTGCTAAATTTTTGATTTCATTTACTAACTAGTTTAGAAAGAAATCATGTAATAAAAAAGTTTTCCAGCATTAATAAAATTGCAAAGGAATGGTTTTAGCAAATTGCCATAGAAACCAACAATTATTTAGATGCTCAATTCAGACACCATATGAATCTTTATTTGACTCTGATTTGATCAGTCTTGGATAAAGTTCTATTAGACAGTTAAATTTTCTTCCATAGAATGGCAGTGCCAAAAATATTTTATTTTGTTTATTATTTTTATTTTATTTTAAACATTTCTATAGCCACCCAGCTTCCAACTAAGTCTGGGTGGCTTCCAATCAAAAGTTCCAACAACATATAAAATTATATTAACATTACAAAACTAAGCAAATTAAAGAATTAAAAATAACAAAGGCCTGGCACCAAGTCAATCTTCTAACATGCAATTATCCAATCTTATTCCAGCACTTTGGAGGATGTGTGGGGAGGAAGCCAGGAGGAAGCCAGGTCTTCTAAGCGTGCATAAGTGCACCTATCATGCCTACCGTCCCTGTCCTATTTCTTTTTATTTTTCTTATAAGTATCTATCTCATGTATTCAAAACTATGTTTATTCTTATACGTCTATCTTGTAAACGATTGACAAATCAAATCAAATTAATTAATTAATTAATGGAAGGCTAAGAGGTAGAAGCCTGCTAAATTTTAGAGACGAGATTATTTCATAGTGCAGGGCCTTTTATTTTAATTAAAATAAAAGGCATATCTCCTAGTTTCTATTAGGTGATAACTTAGAAAAAGAAACAAGAAGCATACTCATCCTATCTAGTGTGGTATGATGGATAATGTCCTTAGTAAAAGACATCTCCCAGATATGTCAATAATGTTCTTAACATTTTAACAATAAAATTTAATTGGAGCATGATAAACTTATCAGTTGGGGCATTTTATCTACACATTGCTACATATTACCACTCTAAGCACTGGGGTATTAATATAGCATAAGCAATTGGTTGAAAAAAAATGTCCTATTGATAATTTCTATTTGCTTAAAATGAAATCATTTTGAATAAAAATGAACACTAATAACTTCTGAAGTACTGCACAGGTGCTTGATTTAAATATATAAGAGTTAAAACTATCTGGAAGTAACTATTAATATGTGCTAGTTATGTACATAATGATTGCAGAGGACACGAAAATAATGAAGTGAATTTCTAGCAACAAGAATAATGTAAGAAATTAGATAAGAAAGAAAAATTACCTCTTCAGGGTTATATTTTGCTAGTACACCATTGCCGTGGAATTCTTCTAAAACATCCTTAATTTTCTTTGTTGAATCTGTAAAAATAATGTTGGAATTTTATTTTTTGAAACAAGCTGGCTTCCTAAACAAATAGCATTTATTTTTGGCTCCATGGCTAATAATTTAATATACTATTTTCACCAGAACGTTGTCTACTTCAATTGTAATAAAGCATTTCAAAACATAAATCTCATTAATTTTATTTATTATGCCATTGGAATATTGCAAATTTTAATTTGTAATTGCAATTTAATTAATAAATACATGCTAACATGTAAAAAAAAAACTCTGTTCCAAAACTACCTTATTAAAACTCTCTTCTTTCTCAACTAGTTAGATTTTGAAAGTGCATGAAATTAAATCTGAGAATATTTTAATATCTAAAATATTGTTGAATTCTACACATTCTTGATATTATAATGAACTTATCTATTTAGGATTTTTTTTTAAATAAATCCACTTTTAGAATCTACACACAAACAAAGCATTCTGATCCGTATGACTCAATTTGGTTTGAAATTGTGAAAGCACTTTTTAAAAACACACACTTGCCTTTTATCACCTTTTCTAATAAATCCTTCCAATAACAATCATGTATGCTAATTTAAAGTCTGTTATTTTAATTAAAGTAAAAATAGAATGTGAAGAAATTCATATTTCTTTTTATCAGGGAAACAAGTCACAAATATAGAGCATGACTTTTGAGTAAGGAATTGTTTTTATTTCATTAGAAATAAAACGAAATTGGAACAATTCTTCAAAATGCTTAGTAGATATTACAAAATACCAGGACCAATTCTTCAAAATTCGTGCCACCATGCCTGACACAAATCTGCCAATTATTGATCTAAGTAAAACAGTATATATGAAAGCACATCTAAACTTTCATGGAAAATCTGTTCAAATTAATGTTCTCAAGATTTTCCACCATGCAATATAATAGCAGCCCCCAACATTTCTGGCACCAGAGACCAGTTTCATGGAAGACACTTTTTTCCATGGACAAAGGAAAAATGATTCCCCACACAGTTCAGATACTGCACAGTGCAGATGAAGTTTTGCTCACTTGCCCACTACTTGTATTGTGGTTGCTAACAGGATATGGACCACCAATACCCAGCCCAAGGGCTGGGGATCAGGTGTTGGGGACCCCTGCTGTATAACAGCAGGATGAGAAAGCAATTGCATGTGTCAGTCATACATTATTATGCCAATAAAAATATTGTATTTGTCTATAAAACATCATACTGGCAAAAAAACTTTCAATTATTCAAATTTGTATATTTTAATTTTTAGACAAATAGCTGAAGATACTGTATATATACTGTAAGGTTTGAGAAGCTGCAAAATAATTATTAAATTGAAAAAAAAACAAATTTATGTGTCATACAGTGAATTTTATTTTATGCATATAATATTATTATTTATTCTTCTTATGATCTTCTTTACCCTTTTATTGATATCATTATTATGAAGATAATGACCATTATCCTATTGTTTTGCATGTACATTGAAAGGTTCTGCACAAAAGACAAATTCTTTGTGCATTTAATCACACGTGGCTAAATAAAGTATTCAACTAAATTCAGTGCTTGTCAAATACATAAGTATATCTGATGATTTATGGCATTAGTATAATTATATCATTATCAATATTATGTAGATTTTTATAAATTTGGGGCATTGCAGTCTATTATATCAAGGTTTATTAAACAGGATATTATGCAGTGACAGAGCTATTTAACAATCAAAGAAGGTCTTCCAGTTTTAAGCTTTATCTATGGTTCAAGAAATCATTCTTGGAGAAGGGTTACTTACATTTAAGTAGAGTAGATAATAATAATGCTCCAAAATATATAGTTTAGTGCACTATTCAGTTGCCAGACTTTAGAAGAACATACAATGAAGAATATTCAATTATTGCAAAGTTCCTTAATTTTAAAATCTATGTTCTACAGGCTCTTTTCAAAACAGAAAAGTCAAAGGCATTTTTAAAAATCAAATAATTATTAATAATATAATTATTTACTAATTTTATTTTGTATTATTGATAATTAAATCATTTTAAAAATGTCTTGATTTTTCTGTTTTGGAAAGAGAATATAGCACAGATTTTAAATTAGATATAACTGGACTTTTTCTATTACTTTTTGTAAGTTTATAATTATAATTTGATAAATTTATAATTCATTTTGACATTATGGAAATATAAAATTACTTACATTCTGCATATTTTTGAAGCTGAGAAAACTCAGAAGGACTCAGATTAGCCCACTTCTCTTGGTTCATCATGATATTAAAATGCAGTTTTACACAAACGGTTGTGGTGTTTCAGTTTCGATTGGTGGCTATGAAAATATTCCAACTTTTCAATCTAGTTTCTATATAAATTTAGATAATTAAGAAGAAAAATTTTGTTAAGTTTTTAGAACTATTGGATTAGTATTGAAAAATAATATGAACAAGTCAATAACATTAGCATGCCAATATATTAGTTATATTAATAACTATGTTCATCTATCAGGTTGGATTTTCTGAACTATACATGAAACTTTATTTCATGCATACAGCTCCCTTATATGTATAGATATATCCATTAATATGTATCTGTACTTATATAAATAAATACTTATTTTTATTTACTATATTTTCATTTTGCTAGTTTTCATAGACTCCATTGATATTCCATAATACAGAATCAAAAATAAGAACATATTGCAATAACTCAATAAATGTAATAAACTAACCACTACAATAATAGTGTGTAGCAATAACAAAATTAGAACTATTATAAATACCCATCCAATGAGAAGATGCCAGCACACAATGTTCTAAATAATTCTGTTTACAGGCGTTCCAGAAGAGGCATGGTAAACTAAGCACATCTCCAACAGAGCTGAAAAAACAACCTTAGCAACAAATGGACTAATTCTTAGGAAACTCTCTGGACAAGGAGAAGATGGGAGCTTACTGACATAGGCTCTCATGAGGAGATCATAGGCCAGTGGTCTCCCACAGGTCTGAGTACTGGAACATGAATAAATCAAGGCATTCTTGGAGCCTTTTAAAGAAGCCTTTGCTAACTTCAGTTTCTAATCGATTTTGGAAATTGCTTATTTAACTACCCTAAATAATGGGAGACTTTTAGAATGACAAGTTCAAAATCCCATCTAATTAGTTTACCTTCACTCTTAATAAATGAAAAAAATAATTGTTAAGTCTTAAGAATTTAAAAATAAATTTTTTGAATAAATTTTTTTCCCTTTAGTCAGCCCCATAAATTCCCGTTTGTTTTCCATGAAACTTCTGCTATGTTCCAGATTTCAGAAGGAAATAAGTGTAGGCTTTCTTATGTTTATGTTTACTAATATAATTGCTAAAATAATTATAACTTTTCATTACACCTATTAATAATTATTAATATTGCATTATTACTATTATATATTAATTCCTTTATTATATATCATTTTTGTATTTTTCTCTGTTTACTATATATTGGTTGTTGCATTTCACAAAAAATACCAAATATGAACAAACATAATTTGAATACAACAGAACCTTCCGATGTATTCCCAATATCCCCAGGATATTGATAATTACCAGTTTGAAATATTCTTTACATATATTTATCCTGGGAATATATTAGAATTAAATTGGACTAGGGGCCTATGCTCTGTCTGAAAGTGTGTTTCAAAAATTGAGATAGTAATATAAAACTGTGGGAATCTGTAGATATAGTAAGGAGCATATCATAAGGTTGCCTATTAGTGTCTAGTGAACAGTTGTTTTGTTAACGAGCTATTCCAATTTTATGGATCAATCTATAAAAATGCCTATAATATGCTGTCAAAATTCTCCATGTGTCAGCAGCCAAAAAATGGAAAAAGGGGGAAGATGGTCTGGAGATATTGAATAAAGGTGTTGGAAAACCAAATAAAAGTAATGAAATTCAATGAATATTTTGGATTAGACACAATTCATCAGGTCAAACTACTTTATAGGATTAAGTTTTATTTAGATGAAGCGCCTAAATAAATATAAAATGAATTGAAAACAAAATAAAATAAAAATTATTAAAGTAAAATAAAATATCCTTGTTTCCCAATATTAATAAAAAAATAATTTTTAAAAAATGATCAAATATGCTACACAGTAAAATTTAATTCAATCCAATTTTTTAAATTCCTTCCTTCAAAAAAGCTAAAATTATTAATTTAAATTTGGATGGTTTATAAAGTATCATCCAAAATTTGAACTCTCAAAGTTTATTATTGGTTATCATCTGGGAACATGTTCCGGATAACAATTTAATCAAAACTGTTAGACTAATTGTTACAAGTGCATACTTAATCAGGAGGATTTTATAAAAAGTTTCAAGGTGCTTGCTTTCAGAATTATAAATATTTAATGTAATTAAACTGATTTAGAATATAAAAAAGCAAAATAATTCTTTTTTAAAAAATCCATATGCATGGTTCTGCATAATTATGAAACCATATCCAACATCACTAAAATACTGCTCTTCTAGAAAAAATGTACTCTCAATACATTTCTCTTTTTTGAATACCCTAATTATATTTAAAAATTAAAATTTTTAATGCCAACAATAAATTTATACAGCAGCTCTAACTTTTGATTGCATTTATTACAAAAGAAAAATTCACTGAAAAGAATGAGATTTACAGAAATATCAGTACGCAACCCAGAGAGATTGAACTGATTTAAATCCGTTTAAAATACATTCAGTAATTTCTGCTGACATGTTTGCTGACATGGAAAGAGAATAGTTAAATATCCACCTATAGAGAATTCACTTTCCTAACTAAGTAATAAAACAAACTCCATCTACAGATTTGCTTTAAAAGAAAATGGAAAGCAGCCCTATGTGTCCTTTTACAAAGCCTGCGAAGATCAAGTGGTTAAAAACATCAAGCTAAAAACTGTGAGACTGGGAATTCTAGTCCTGCCTTATGAACAAAGTCAGCTGGGTTTCGTCCAGTTAATCACTTTCTCTCAGCTCTGGAAAGCAGGCAATGGCAAACCATTTCTGTGACCAAGAAAACTGCAAGAACTTATCCAGCCAATCTCTGAGAATTGGACATGACTAAATGAAACAAAATAAAACTATTACTCAAAGCAGTGGTATACATCTGAAAAGCAAAGGGATTAATAACAACAGAAGAGACCTTGGAGATTTCTAGTGCAACCATCAACTCAAACAGGAGACCCTGTAATATTTCAATCAAATGGTTATCCAATCTCTTCTTAAAAATGTCCAGTGTTGGAGCAGCCACAACTTCTGGAGGTAAATCATTCCACTAATTAATTGCTCTGTCAAGAAATCTCTCCTTAATTCTAAATTTTATTTATTTATTATTTCAATTTATATACTGCCCTTCTCCCGAGGAACTCAGGGGGTACACAGCTCGTCTAAAACCCCACGAACAATACAAAAGTTAAAAAAGTATTAAATTTGATGTTGGCTGGTTAATAAAAGTAAACCCCCCCCTTAAAACCCCAATTAAAATTAAGAATAATATGGAGACCAATTAAAACCATCTCAGCCCAGGCCGGCCTGCTCGAAGAGCCAGTCTTCAACGCGCGCCTGAAGGCCCTCAGGTCCGTGCCGGTACGAAGCTCTGGTGGCAGAGTATTCCAGAGGGCGGGGGCCCCCACAGAGAAGGCCCTACTCCTCGGTGCCGCCAGACGACACATAGCGGCCGACGGCACCCGGAGCAGACCCTCTCTATGTGAACGCACCGGCCTGCTGGAGATCACTGGTAGAATGCGGTCCTGCAGGTAACCTGGTCCCATGCCATGGGTCGCCCTAAAGGTCAAAACTAGAACCTTAAAGCGAACCCGGAAAGCCACTGGCAACCAATGCAGCTCGCGCAGGAGAGGTGTCATATGGGCGCTACGCGACGCCCCCATGATCACCCGCGCGGTTGCATTTTGCACCAGCTGGAGTCTCCGGGTGCTCCCCGCAGGGAGCCCCATGTAGAGGGCATTACAATAGTCTAGGCGAGAGGTGACAAGGGCCTGAGTGATCGTGCGCAAGGCGTCCCGATCCAGAAAGGGCCGCAACCGGTAGATCCGACGGATCTGATGAAACGCCCCCCTGGAGACGGCCGCAACGTGATGTTCAAGCGACAGCCGTATATCCAGGAGGACTCCCAGGTTGCGGGCCCTCACTGTGGGGGGCAAAATTTCCCCCCCAATAGCCAGCGAAGGTGTCAGTTGGCTATATCGGGGCTCCGGGAACCACAGCCACTCGGTCTTGGATGGGTTGAGCCGAAGCCTGTTCCCGCCCATCCAATCCCACACGGCCTCCAGGCACCTAGACATAGCCCCCATAGCATCGTTGGGGTGGTCCGGAGTGGAGATGTACAACTGGGTGTCATCCGCATATAGATGACACCTCACTCCAAGACCACGGATGATCTCACCCAACGGCTTCATATAAATGTTGAACAGGAGAGGGGAGAGGACCGACCCCTGAGGCACCCCACAAACCAGGGGTCTAGAGGTGGACCTCTCCCCTCCCGCCAACACGAATTGCGAACGGTCGGAGAGGAAGGAGGAGAACCATCGGAGGACGGTTCCTCCAATCCCCAACCCCTCCAACCATCGCAACAAGATACTATGGTCGATAGTATCGAAAGCCGCCGAGAGGTCTAATAGGACCAGGACAGAGGAGAATCCTCTGTCACGAGCCCTCCAGAGATCATCAACCAACGCGACCAATGCCGTCTCAGTGCTATGTCCAGGCCTGAAGCCCGATTGGAACGGATCGAGGTAAGTAGCTTCCTCCAGGTACTGGGGGAGCTGATATGCCACCACACTCTCAACAACCTTCGCCACAAAGGGAAGGTTGGAGACTGGACGATAGTTGTTTAAAATAGCTGGATCCAGGGAAGGCTTCTTGAGGAGGGGGCGCACCACCGCCATCTTCAAGGCGGTAGGAAACGCCCCTCTCTCAAAGAAGCGTTGATAATCCCCTGGAGCCAGCCTCGTGTCGTCTCCCTGGCGGCCGAAACCAACCAGGAAGGACATGGGTCCAATAAACAGGTGGTGGCATTCAGACCCCCCAGCAACCTGTCCACACCCTCGGCGGTTACAGGATCGAACTCTCCCCAGATAACATTCACAAGACCTGCCCCGGACACCTCCCCCGGGACCATCCAATTGGAGTCGAGCCCCTCCCGAATCTGAGCGATTTTGTCATGCAGAAATCGGGAAAACTCCTCCGCCCTACCCTGCAAGAGGTCATCCCGCACTCTCGGTTCAAGTAGAGAGCGGGTCACTCTAAACAGAGCGGCAGGTCGATTTTCTGCCGACGCAATAAGGGCGGAGAAATACGAAGATTTTGCCACCTCCATCGCCACGAGGTAAGTCTTAATATGAGATCTCACCTGTGTTCGGTCAGACTCAGAACAGCTCGCCCTCCAAATGCCCTCTAGACGTCTTTTCCGGCACTTCATCTCCCGTAGCTCCTCCGTATACCAAGGAGCCAAATGGGATCTGTGCCGGGTCAGAGGTCGCAGAGGCACCACTCGATCTAGAGCCCCGGCGGCCAACCCATCCCAGGCGGCCACCAGGTCTCCAGGCGAGCTGTGAGCCAGAGACTCAGGAAATGGCCCAAGCTCCCTCTGGAACCGCTCCGGGTCCATCAGGCGCCTGGGGCGGAACAATCTAAGTGGTTCCGCCTCCCTCCGGTGGGGGGTGGCGGAACAGAAGTCCAACCTAAGGAGGGAATGATCTGTCCATGACAAGGGTGTGATGACTAACTCCCCAAAATTACAGTCATTCAACCACTGCCCAGAGACAAAAATCAGGTCCAGCATGTGTCCTCCAATGTGAGTGGAAGCAGAAACTAACTGGGTCAGGTCCATGGCCGTCATGGAAGCCAAGAACTCCCGAACCAACCCCGAGGTATCACCGGACGATGGCAGGTTGAAATCCCCCATGACCAAAAGCCTGGGGGTCTCAACCGCCAGCCCAGCTATTACCTCGAGGAGTCCGGGCAGGGCCGATGAGATGCGGCAGGGAGCCAGGTACGCCATCAAAAGACCCATCTGAACCCCTTGCCCCCACTTCACAAAAAGAGATTCACAGCCAGCCGTCTGAGGGACAGTGGCCTCCCTAGGACGAAGGGCTTCCTTTATAAGCACTGCCACCCCACCACCCCTTCCCTGAGCCCTAGGCTGGTGAAATGCAAGGAAACCTGGTGGGCACATCTCAACCAGAGGGACACCGCCCTCTGGGCCCAACCAGGTTTCGGTAACACCTACCAGGTCCGCGGCCTCCTCCTGAACCAAATCATATATCAGGGGAGCCTTGTTAACCACGGACCTGGCATTGCACAACAACAGCCGGGTATTCAGGGCCTGAGGATCCGGACAACCAGGGCTGCAGGATGAGTATGGAGGGTCGGAGCGCGCTACTGCTTGCAAACATCGGGAGCGCAATCCCCTTACCGGATACGGCCCTCTACCCCCAGCATATCTACCTCTCCCAGTCACCGTGCTAATAAAATTGGCCCCCGGCGGCCCACCCCCAATCTGCCACCCCGACACAGAAACCCCCGAGGCCCCCCAGGCGCGTGGGCCGGCCCGGCTGCCCCCAACTCCATGTGGGCTGTCTCCCCTACCCACCCTGGATCCTTTTAACCCCTTAAAAAACGCCATTAAAAATCTAGTAACCCCGGGTTTCCCGCGCTTCTTCCCATTTCTCTGGCTTCCCCGGCCCCACCAACGCTCCGGATCCCAGGATCCCTCATAGCGGAACGTCTTTGAAAGTCTTGGAGGCCACCTAAGGGAGAGGGGGACGTCCCTCAAGGTCTCTCCTTGATTAGTTTTTATCCATTGCTTCTTGTCCTGCCTTCAGGTTCCTTGAAGAATAGGTTGACCCGCTCTTCTTTACAGCAGCTTAGATATTGGAACACAGCTTCCATATTTACTTGAAAATAACACCCGGTTTCATTTTATTTTTTTGTCACCAAAATAAGCACCAGGGCTTATTTTTGTGAGGTCTTTTTTTTTTCATGGCTGCAATGAAGCAGGAAGCAAGGGGAATGGAGGGGTTAAATGATAAACTGGTGCCGTGACCACTAAGCAAAGCAGTGAGAGGGATGGTAGACAAAGTGAGGCATTGGATGCAGAGATGCCCTGTGTGCCGTGCACCAGCTTACCAGAGGGACCCACAGCTAGACCATCAATATGCCAACAATTGCCTGGCGATGGCAGCTCCAGCAGCCCCATGACAACACTATCTTCAGTGCACATCATGACCATGAAAATAAACACAAACACACATCCTTCATACTCCAACACTACACCAACACTGCACTATATAGTAGAATTCAACAGAGCTACTGCCCTGAGATAGAAACTGTTTTTCAGCCTGTTTGTCTTTGTTTTTATTATTCTGTACCATTTGCCAGATGGTAATAGTTCAACAAAAGGGTGCCCAGGATGAGATGGAACTTTAAGAATGTTTTGAATTTTCTTAAGGCAGCGGGAGCTATAAAGCTTTTCCAAAGAGGAGTGAGAGTAACCAATGATCTTCTGGGAAATGATGTTAACCCTCTGGAGTGCTGTCCTATCTGCCACTGTGCAATTGGCAAACCATACAGAGGTGCAGTAAGTTAAGATACTCTCTATGGTGCAGCGGTAGAAGGTCACCAGCAGTTTTTCATTCAGTTGTTGCTTTCTGAGAAGTCTCAGGTAGTATAATCTCTGCTGGGCCCTTTTGACCAGTGCTGCAATATGAACACGCCAGGTCAGGTCCTCTTTTATGATAACATTCATAAACTTAAAACTGGCCGCTTGTTCCAATTGATAAGCAATTGATAAGCAAGGGATGGATGTCTGATCTGTTCCTTCTATAGTCCACTGTAAGCCCCTTGGTCTTATTGGTATTGAGGACCAAGTTATTGTCTCCACATCACAAAAGCAACCAGCCCATCTCATCTTGGTAGAGTCTCAATTAATTGATTTATTAAATGTATGAAGAGAATAGTACTTCCATAATATCAATACAAATTATTCATGTATTTCATCAAATTTACAGCCCAGATTTAGTGAAAAAACATCATGTCCCATTCACACGAATCAGCCAGATTAGGATGCTTTACATATACTTCTATTTTGCTCAAAGATATATTAAATATGTTGATGAAGCTTAATTTAAGGCAAAGGAATGCAAAATGTCGGATCAGGTGATATATTCAAATATTTTCAGCTAGATCAGAATAGCTAATAATTCTGAAAGTTTGATTTCAATTTTTTTATGTTTCAACTTTCTTAAAAGATTCTCTTTTGAAAATATATGTGTCTGAACTGAAATATTTCCTTGTTAATTTCATTACTGGTAACTGAATTAAATAATTTCTAATGTTCATATCTATAAAGTGAAAGGCTTGATTCATTATTTTTTGTTACCCACAAACATATATATACATACACACATTCTTATTTAGATAAAATCATTGGTAAAGTCTTACATAAATTAATGCAAAACATTAATATGGCTAATGTAAGACCATTAATTTCAATATATTATAATCAGTGTGAATACAGTCTGGGTATTAAAATGATGTTAAAATATATTCCCACTCTGGTTTTGACACTGGATAATCCTTCCATTATACTAAAATTTGTTCGATTTTCCACAAAAATGCAGGTCACTGCAGATCTTATTGCTGTATTTTCCACCTTTCTAACTTATTCATATCCCATTGCTATATTGTTACATAGTAACAATGTGCAGTGTACCATGTTTCTCCAAAAATAAGACCAGTCTTATATTTTGGGGCCCTCAAAAGATGCATTAGGCTTCTTTTTAGGGAAACATGGCCAATATGGGAAAGCTGAAAGATGGTCGGACAGATTGACATCCAATTTAATGGAATAGCAATAACATTTAGACTTATATACAGTTTCACAGTGCTTTACAGCTCTCTCTAACTGGTTTACAAAGTCAGCATATTACCCCCAACAGTCCGAGTTCTCATTTTACCAACCTTGAAAGGATAGAAGGCTGAGTCAACCTTGAGCCTGGTAAGATTCGAACTGCCAAATTGCAAGCAGCCAGCAGGCATCAGAAATAGCTTAAAGTATTTCACTCTAGCCATTGTGCCACTGTGAAAGCAGGTGATTCTGATGGGCAGTAGCACTGGCAGCAGGCAGAAGCACAGGGGCATGGCAGGTGATCCCAATGCATTGCATAGTCTTCTGCCCTATCGTGGCCTCAGGCAAACTGGGAAACAGTGGCACAGATTGACATCTGATTTAATGGAAGCAGGCGATTCTGATGTGGGCAGCACTGGCAGCAGGCAGAATGACAGGGGCAGGGCAAGTGATCCCAATGTGTCATGCAGTCTTCTGCTGTGCAGCAGGCAGAGATGGGTGGGGGAATGCAGGTGATTCCAATCACCTACCCTCTCCCCCACCATACCTCTGCCTGCTGCCAGTGCCATCGCACGTCAGAATTGCTTGGCTCCATTAAATCAGGTGTCAATTTGTCCCACTGTTTCTCAGCTTGCTCACAGCCACAGCAGAGCAGAAGACCATATGGCACATTGGAATTGCCTGCCTCCCGCCCGTGCCTCTGCTAGAAGGCTGGGCTGGTGGTTGCAGTTCTTGGATTCACCTGCGCTGCACAGGCTGTGGCTGCTGCCATATACTATCTGCTCCCACTTACTTGTTACCTCTTGTGCTGGCCATGGCCTTCCAAACTGGCCATGCCCCACACCCAACTGTTGAAGATCTTCACTGGGACTTATTTTGGGGGGTAGGGCTTATATTAGGAGCATGCTAAAAATCAGACTAGGGCTTACTTTCTGGTTATATCTTATTTTCTGAAAAACACAATAAGAGAAACCCCTAATAAAGATACACATACTTGTAATTCAAATATATTGTAAAAACCTAAAATGAATAAGTAAGATAAGTTTGGGGGGGGGGGGATGAAACCATAGAGGAAAAAGCAATACCTGGACTTCCTGGGGCAATTCAAGATGCTAGTTATCACCTGCTGTCAGGTGCCAGGCTGTCTGCCTTCCCTTGGGAAACAGTAGATGTAGATTCTAAGGGTCTCAGATACTTCCTTCCCCAAATCTACTGAAGTTCCTTCTCTTCAGCCAATGCTTTCATCACATTTATATGGCACAGGAACAAGTTACTTATAGACAGCCTGTCTCCGATCATCTAATTAAGTAGGGTTGTCATGCTCCAAGTAAGTTGTGAATTCTTGGTCTCAGCACTATGCCTATAGAACCACACATCTCCCTCCCCAGATATCCAAAGAATCCAAACCAGCTGTCTTTTGCACATCAAAGATTTGGCTATTGCTTCACAACCCTTGGCCCATGAAATTCAACCAATATATTAGTAGAAGTAAGTGTTGCCTTATTGGTTGACAGTGTGTTGACTTTAAAAAAAAAAAACCCCACCTTTTTGGCATATTTCATTTTATTTTGGGAAACTTAAGGGTGTTTATTATTACTGATCTAAATCATATTGCTGTTTTTGGTTTTAATCTTCTATTTACTGCATAAAATCATTCTATAAAAATTATTCAAAATACATAGATAAATATATCAAGTACCCTAGAACAAAAAGCTGCCATTTAAATAATGATTCCATTTAAATAATGATTTAGCTCTAAATATAGTATCTTAAATTAAGTACAGAAACAAAAGCTAATCATATAATATAAACATAAACAATATCATAGCTGGGACTTTAATCAAGCTGATTTAAAAGCAGTGCTCCCTAAATTCTATCAGCATGTTAAGTGTGCTACTAGAGGAGCAAACATATTGGACAAAGTATATACCAACATCAAACATGGCTATTGTAACAGTCACAAAAAACAGGTGAAGCCCCTTTTATTTTTTCACTTTGCTTTCAAGCTCCAAGTATCCTTGACTGGAGACAAAAATACTCCCACACAAGCAGTTACAAGGAGGAAGAAATGCTGTTTAAACTATAAAGAGTAAAAAACAACACAAACCAGGCAATATAAGGTCTTGAAGACGTCCACAGATATCAGAACACACACTGGGAGGGATGCCAAACTCAGAGAGAAACAATAAACTAGAGATATTTTCATGCTTTGTTTCCAGCACTGGCCCATATGCATGTCTGCCCTCTTATCCAGTTGTCACTGCTGCAGCCCATGAAGAGGATCAATGCCTCTCCTCTCCCGTAGACCACATCTCTCCTTTATTGTCTCCTCCCTGCGTGCCCTAGGATGGAGAGGGAATGGACCTGGGTCCTCGTCTGACTGCCCAGCTGGCCTCTGCCCTTCCCCAGCCTCCTCCACAACCTCCGGAGCCACATTTCCACCCCCTGTTGGCTGTTCCTCCTCTCCCTCAGAGTCAGTCTCAACCAGGGGCATGACAGCTATAAGGTTATACAATTACCACATTTTGGACAATCAGACCATATGTCACTGCTTTTAGCACCAGTGTACATCCCTCCTAGGATGTACTGCCTATAATAAAGGCAGTGAAATCTGGGCCAGAAGATGCTTCCCAACTCTCAGTCTTTGAAAACTTGCAGATTTGCACGCAAACCATAAACCACCTGAAAAGCAGGTTTCAAGGGTTTTTAATGTCAAACAATACATTCTCCATCCGACAACAGTATCCCAACCAGTCTAGGTTAGCATTGGAAGCTTCTGCCTCACAGTGTTATTTAAAGGTATAAACACACCTACCTAAACGCTTCTATCTCTTATCCACACTCCTAATTATTCCCTTAATCATATCTTATTCCCATCATCCAGCTTATCTTATAAGTCCATTTTTTCCTATCCATCACTCATGCTTCCTCTCTCATCGCGAGTAAATCAAATAGTTAAGCTCCCCATCATCACCCGTTTCTTCAGCACAATTGATTCAACAGCTGCACCGGCTATTGTTATCGCTCTCAGTTTGGCTTCAGAAGAATCATCTAATTAACGTCCAACAATCCATCAAACACAGATAGGAGTTTCCCTTCAAGTTATGGATGACTGAGGATTCCCTCGCATGTCATAATTCTCCGATGCTGCAGCTGTCACAATTAACCAGAAGCATCTATCATTGGCAGAGTGTGATGGCTCCTGCAAATATGTTGATGGGCTCAGATAATCTATCATCCCTAATCCCAACACCAACAACTTCAGGACTGTTTTGAGAACACAAATTGGGACATCTTTTACAACCCTGACCTACAGGAGCACATTGCAACTGTTCTGTGCTATATCAAACACTGCAGAGATACTATCATTGTGGATTAATGTATTAGGATCTATCCCAATCATAAACCCTGGATGACCAAGGAAGTCCAACACCTCTTGCGTGACAGGACTAAGGCCTTTCGGTCTGCTGATGGGGCAAGATACAGTGTTGCCAATCTGAAGAAAGATATTTGGAAGGGCAAGACTGATTATAAGAAGAAGATTGAAGATATTAACATGAGGCAAGTGTGGCAAGGGATTCAACAAATTACAAACATCAGCTGATCAATGTCATCCCTGCTGAGAGGGATGCTTCACTGGCTGAAGAACTGAATTATTTCTTTGCTCGCTTTGAAGTGGAGACATTAGAGACAGCTAAAATACAACCACCAGCCAAAAGTAGTCCCCACCTCATTGTGGAGGAACAGGAGGTGAGGAGCATTCTGAGGGCTGTGGACCCTAGAAAGGTTGTCAATCCTGACAGTATCTCTGGCCAAGTGCTTAAAGACTGTGCTGATCAATTGGCTGGAGTCTTTACCAGGATCTTCAATTGGTCTTTATGCCAGTCCACTATTCCATCTTGTTTGAAGGCTTCCACCACTGTTCTGCTGCCAAAGAAGTTCCCTATCAATAACCACAATGATTACAGACCAGTGGCACTCACTCCTATTATCATGAAGTCCTTTGAGAAATTGGTCTGCCGGCACATCATTTCTGGTCTTCCACATACATTTTATAAATACCAGTTTGAATACAGAAGAAATAGATCTACAGAGGACACTATAGCCATCACTCTTCACACTGCTCTGACTCATCTAGAATAGTGGGAGGGGGGGCTATGTGAGGATGCTTTTTGTAGATTTTAGTTCTGCATTTAACACAATTCTTCCACATAGACTAGTGTCTAAACTTCTGGACCTTGGCCTTTCTTATTCAATCTGCCTTTGGATTATGGATTTCCTGTCTGGCCACTCATAGAGGGTCAGATTAGGTAATCATACCTCTTTAATTTTTAATTTAATTTAATTTATTTTGTCAAGTGATTATATGATAACAGGTAATAAGTATAAACATAATTATGAATACATGAAATGGATACATATAAGAAAAATAAAAAGAAACAATTGGACAGGGATGGTAGGTACATCGGTGCGCTTATGCATACCCCCTACAGACCTCTTTGGAAAGGGGTGAGGTCAATAGTAGACAGTCTAAGGTTAAAGTTTTTGGGGTTTTGGAGAAAAAATCACAGAGTCAGGCAGAGTATTCCAGACATTGACCACTCTGTTGCTGAAGTCGTATTTCCTGCAATCAAGTTTGGTGCGGTTTACCTTGAGTTTGTATCTCATGTGTGCTCCTGTATTGTTATGGTTGAAACTGAAGTATTCATTGACAGGTAGGACATTGCAATATATAATTTTATATACTATACTTAGATCAGACTGAAGGTGGCGTAGTTCTAGGTTTTCTAAGTCTAGAATTTCAAATCTGGTGGCATAAGGTAATCTGCAATGAGTAGAGGAGTGGAGAACTCTTCTTATGAAATATTTCTGGACTTTCTCAACTGTATTAATATCAAATACGTAATGTGGGTTCCAGACTGATGAGCTGTATTCGAGTATTGGTCTAGCAAATGTTTTGTATGCTCTAGTTAATAGCGTGATATTACCAGAGAAAAAGCTATGTAGGATTAGGTTAACAACTCTTAATGCCTTTTTGGCTATGTAGTTACAGTGGGCTCTAGCACTTAGATCATTAGAAATGAGTACTCCAAGGTCCTTGACAGAGTTTGGATCATCAACAAGGTCTTGACTATTCAGCCTGTATTTTATTTTCTGATTTTTTTTGCCAATATGTAAGACAGAGCATTTATTTGTTGAGATTTGAAGTTGCCATTTGTTTGACCATTTTGATACATAGTTGAGGTCTTTTTGAATGGTAGCAGTATTGCGTGTTGGGGTTGAATAGCTTTACATCATCAGCAAAGAGAACACAGTTGCTCTTAATATGATCACAGAGGTCATTTATGTAGAGTATGAAGAGAGTTGTTCCTAGTATACTGCCTTGTGGGACACCACTGTTGACAGGTACAGAATTTGATAGGACGCTCACAATTCTGACCATTTGTTGTCTGTTTGACAGGAATGCTTCTATCCAGTTACAAAGGTGTCCAGAGATACCGTACAATTTTAGTTTTAGGAGTAGTTTGTCATGTACCATTGAATCAAAGACTTTACAGAAGTCTATGTAAATTGCGTCTATTGCTTTGCCCTGATCACCTCTGATTACCCTGATTACCTCTTCAGCCCTTATTCTTAATACTGGTACACCACAAGGTTGTGTGTTGAGTCCTTTACTCTATACTCTTTATGTGCATGACTGCATTCCCACTCACATTAATAATACTATTGCTAAATTTGCAGATGATACAACAGTGGTGGTACTCATCTCTGGGGAGGGATGAGGTGGACCGATTGCTTTCATGGTGTGGAAACAATAACTTGGTCCTCAACACCAATAAGATCAAGGAGCTTATAGTGGATCATAGAAGGAACAGATCAGACATTCAGCCCTTGCTTATCAATGGAGACCGAGTGGAGCCAATGGCCAGTTTTAAGTTTCTGGGTGTTACCATAAAAGAGGACCTGGCCTGGATTACTCACATTACAGCACTGGTCAAAAGCAGAGATTATACTACCTGAGACTTCTCAGAAAACAACAACTGAATAAAAAGCTGCTGGTGACCTTCTATCGCTGCAGCATAGAGAGTATTTTAATTTACTGCACCTCTGTATGGTTTGCCAATTGCATAGTGGCAGATAGGAAAGCACTCCAGAGGTCTTTCCTTTTTGGAAGAGCTTTATAGCTCCCTCTGCTTTAAGAAAGTTCAAAACATTCTCAAAGATGCATCTCATCCTGGGCACCCTTTTTCTGAACTATTACTATCCGGCAGGCAGTACAGAATAATAAAAACAAGGACAAATAGGCTGAAAAACAGCTTCTATCTCAGGAAGTAGTTCTTTTGAATTCTGTTGTATAGTGCAGTATTGGTGCGGTGTCGGGGGTTTTGAGTATGGAGGGTGAAGAATGTGTGTTTGTGCTTATTTTTATGGTCATGGTCATGATGTGCAGTGAAAATGGTTTGATTTCATTTTATGAGGTGTAATGACAATAAAGTAAACTAAACTAAACACAAGGGCAATATTGAGCATCTATTGAGTTTTCCAAAACAATTTATAAAAGATATTATAGGATTCAAATAAAGCACATATTTCTGAAGAAAGATAATTCAAAGCAATGAATCATGCAAGCTATCTATATACCTCCCTATTAAGTATTAAATGTAGAACTTTTAAATTGTGCATTAAGGTCTTTTAAAGAAACTGGAAGCCCACTCAGTGCAGTTAGTTCCCGGAATAAATTACCTATTCTCAGAGAACTGTTTTGAAACAAGTTTGTTTGGACTTCTTCTTTGTCACACTGGTATTCTGGATTTAAATCTTCAGGCTTTCCTATTATTTAAATTCTAAATCCCATCATGAAAATACTGAGGACAAATCCATACAGCTTCTTTGTCCAGCAGTAATATGGCCCAACAACTGTTTTCCCAGCATGTATCTGTGTGTCTCTATCTGAATCTCAATTTGCCTTCTTTAGCTGAGACAATTTTAGTACAGGTGGGGGAATACAGGTGTGAAACTAGTGCTTTCCCTAATATCTCAATTTAAAATATGCAGTGCATGCAGGCTTCTAGGTGCTTTGACATGCATCAGGGAGGCAGCCTGAAATGTCATACTCCATACCAGCTTGAATCTTCAACTGATTCTGCTGATAACTGCAGGACCATTCCCTTCAGTCTCGTCCCTCAGCTCTTTACTTAGGTCCCACCAGCCTCTCTTTTCATTGCAAAGGGGATTTGAACTTTAGTTTGCATAGCTCCTTTGATTTCTTTTTCAGATGAGTTGGTCAATCAGACCACCTAGAGCAAATTCATATCGTCATGTCTGTGTCACATGACATATTGGGACTTTTTTCCCCTTTGCTAAACTGGCTATGGGAGTAGCCAGCACGTGATGCATCCAGCCCGCAGGCCACAAGTGATAGCCCTGTTCTAGTGAGTAGGAAGTCTTGAAACAGGCCAACCTGTGCATGGCTTCAGATATATAATGGAGCAAGTAGTTTAGCTCCTCTTTAGCCTGCCTCTCATTTCCCTTCCTCATATTAAATTCTGATGTTAGTTTACCATTTTGATGCCAAGACCCACAACTAACTCTCCTTTTCAAGCTCCAGGACTTCAACTTTTCTGTTTTTATAGATTCATTTGATTTTGTATGCTGCTCAGAATCCCTGAAAGTTGGGCAACTATCATAAATGTAAACAAATAAATTATAGTTAACATTTTAATAATATTTTACTAACCTTTAAAAATAAAAAGATAAAAAACTAAGAAAAAATAAAAAGTGCAGAAAGGGAAAAACAGAGGGAAATATTTACAGAAAAAAAAATAAAGAAATCATTTCTCCCTTCATCAAGACAAATGTAAATGGTTTCAGTAACCTATCACCTTCTCTAATATTTCAACCAAAAATCCCTTCAACCTATATTTCATCTTTTATCTATTAGCAAGTTATAAAACAATTCAATCTTAGTCAGCAAGGGTCCATTAAGAGTTACCAGGAAAGATATTAAAGCTTTGCAATTCAAACTTAATTAAGAAAAATACATTAACAACTTCCAATAATAATTCACTGAAAGTAGGTCTTTAATCCTTTCAAATTAGATCCTACAATTTAATTTCTTATCATTTTCTCACTGTCTCCTCATAACTACACTTATTCACCAGCTGCATCGTGGTTGCACAAATACAGATGACCACTAGACTGCAAATAAGAATTTTAAAAACCCTAATACTTGATCCATAGCTACAACAAATAATAAAAAATAAAAAGTCCAATCAATGGTACAATGGGAGAAAACAAAAGAAAAAATGCAGTGTATGGGGTAAACAAAGCACTTTTCACATTAGTCAGAAGACGAATTTTACATAATTACATAATTTAGGGCTGTAATTATTTTTATGTTGGAGCTCTATGGACAGCAGCATAACCTGGACCCATTCTAGGTACATCATAAGTATGAGTTGTATGGAAAGAATCCTTACAGTGCTTGAGACCCTTCTAGCTACAAGTTGAGAATTGAACCCAGCAAGGTAGCTCTGTGTGACTATGAAAGGATGACATTGTTCTGACACAGAAATATTCATCTATTTAATAAATTTATTTGCTGCCAAACATGCTGCAAGATGGGTGGCTTACAATAGGGTTCCCAACCCCTGGGTCACAGCCCATTACCAGGCCTTGACCTATTCGGAACTGGACGATGAAAGCGTTGGGTAGGTGTGCATGTGCTTGTATCCCCACTTGTGCTTGCAGCAGGTGCCTTCATTCCATTTGTAGGAATGGAAGGTGTGCCTGCCTGTCACTTGTGCAAATGGAGCTATGTACCCACACACACTTGTCTATGTGGAATCATTCCCTCTCCCCTCCCCCACCAGGCTGCAAAGCTGGAAAACTTGGGGAACTCTGGCTTACAACATTAAAAGGTATAAAACTATAGCCATAAGAATACCAATAAAAGAATACAAAATTATGATTAAACAAATACAAAATTATGATTAAACAAATACAAAATTATGATTAAAGATGGGAGGAAGCAAAATGCACAGAAGGAGAGGTGGGATCTACTATCAGTCCTTCAGCCAATTCCAGGATGGTATGCCCCATTTGGGTCCCAGGTCAACTGGCAAAAGTCTTCAGACTTTTTCAAAAGATCAGTAGGATATGTGCCAAATAGGTTTTTTCCCTCTTTTTTTGTCTGCAGTGGTTTGGTTGTCATCTTAGGGACTTGAAGAGAAAATTTTAAACTTTTTAGAAATACCTGCTGGTACATTACATTCAAACGAGGTTTGGCAGAAGGTACATCTCAAGAGACAGCCAGGCAATTCATGTAACAAAAAGAAAATGATTAGGAGAGCTAGAATCCAGAGATCCACAACCTGGAAGAAACAATAGGAAGGTGCTGATGCAACTGAAATTAAAGAATAACCTGCAAAAAGGAGTTACAGAAAAATGAGTTGGTCTTGAATGCCATTCAAATGCTATGTAATAACTTCTACCAATTCTTTATAAATCAAACCTATTACAACTTATGATCTACAAATTCCAAGCAATTTTCAAGCAAGAATACAAACCAAAACAGTTTAAAAATGCATTGAATAAAGAAGTCAATGAAAAATTACTGTGACTCATGGTGTCTGAGTTGACCTTGACTCAGTGCAGAAGTGGCACTACGTCTATTTTCCATGATGTTTTTCAACCACCCAATATAATTATCAGATTTCCTGGTGCCTTCCTATTCAAACTTTAATCAGTGCTAACGTTGCTAAGTTTTTCTGAGATCAGACATGGTTGGATAAATGTTGTTATCTGCTGAATCTTACTATAAAACTCAGTGTAGCCCATCTTGTGCCACAAACTAATTTCTGATACAGTGGTGTAAATTTTAAATATACAACAACTGGGCTTCTAATAGACTGAAAAATGAACTGAAATTCTTCTTCTTATTTTTTGTTCAAAAAGATGAACAATGAAAAGAAGAGAATAAAAACAACTTTTATGGTTGCAAAGAAAAATCTACAATTAACTAGATGGGATAGCAAGCAAGTCCTATTTGCATTTCCAGATGGAGATGAAATATGTACATATTTTGTTTCCAGCTGTCTTTAATGTTTTCACATCAACCACATGAAGATATGGCTTTTATTGTGACTACATATGAATTTAGCAAGACAAACTTGTCAACAACCTTATAAACACTTGCTAAGTTCCCTGTGACACTAAAATACTAGCTTGTATGAATCTAGCTGTTATAGTCTATAAATCTGATGTATTATCATTTTATTATTATTATTTATTAAATTTTTATACCGCCTCCTCTCCCAAAAAGGGACTCGGGGTGGTGTACAGCCCAGATAAAACAACACAATTAGTAGAAAATTTAAAACAGATTTAAAATGAACTAAACTTGTGGCTGGAAATATAAAATTACAGTAACACAATAAAAGCAAGGTAAAAAAGTTAAAAATTACCAAAAATTTAAAACCCTAGTAATTAATACTAGGCCAGACCGGCCTGTTGGAAAAGGTGGGTCTTTAATGCACGCCGGAAGGCCCTCAGGTCAGTAATGGCCCACATCTCCGGGGGTAATTCATTCCAGAGGGAGGGTGCCCCCACAGAGAAGGCCCACACCCTCGGGGTCGCCAGCCGGCATCATCCAGCTGACGGCACCCTAAGGAGGCCCACTCTGTGGGAGTGCACTGGCCAGCGGAAGGCCGATGGTGGCAGCAGGCGGTCCCGTAAGTACCCGGGTCCCAAGCCATGGAGCGCTTTAAAGGTAACCACCAACACCTTGAATCGCACCCGGAAGGCCATTGGAAGCCAATGCAGCTCGTGCAGGAGCGATGTAACATGGGAGCTCCGAGAAGCCCCCAGAATCACCTGCGCGGCCGCACTCTGTACCAGCTGAAGCCTCCGAATGCTCTTCAAGGGGAGCCCCATGTAGAGAGCATTGCAATAGTCTAGGCGGGAGATGACGAGGGCGAAGTGACCGTATGAGTTAAGATTATGAATTCATCCCAATTATATGTAAATTAATAAAGTAATTACATGACACTGAAATATATTTGTAGACATTATACTTGATCTTAGCCAAGATTTGATGCTTTATCATCATCATTACTGGAAGTGATATTTAGTAATAATACTCTATAAGAATGTATTTTTCCCTGCCCAATGAGAGAAGATGAATTTTCCATATGCATATATATTCACCACCCCTTCTATACAACCTGGCACAATAATCTAGTAATGACTTTACTATTCCATTTTTATAAAATTCATAAAAACAAATTGTTTTTTTCTTAATTGACAAATAGATATGATTTTCAGAAAATCCAATACTTTTTTATTCTTTGCCAATGAATTCATAATGTAATATATTTTATTACTAGCTATATTATGTTATTATTTAGGTTTTGTTTTGGTGAATGTTGTTCTTTGATTACAATCTTTCCCTAATCTATTTGTAAAGACTGCAAATGTCTTCAAATTAACAAAATTAAGCATTCCCTCAAGAGCATTGCTGAAAACCTTTTTATTTCCTAAAAAAATGCAAGACACTAATTAAGACTGTAAAATAACTTCAAAAATATTATGTAAATGAAAGATACTTGTTGACATGTTATGGAACAAAATACAGTCTGTTGAGCCTTGTTAGTGCAGTGGTTAAAATACAATACTGCAAACTACTTCTGCTGACAGCTCAAGATTGACTCAGCCTTCCATCTTTCTGAAGTGGGTAAAATGAGGACCCAGATTGTTGGGAGCAATATGCTGACTCTGTAAACCACTTAGTGAGGGCTGTAAAACACTATAAAGCGGCATATAAGTCTAAGTGCTATTTCAGCAAAGCTGGCTGCTCATATTATTCTTTTTTATACTTTTATGATATTCTACTATATTGTTGTGCTATATATTATTTTCAAACTAATTACCTATATACTATATACCTATATAGTGTAGACACAGCGGCTCAGTGGCTAAGACACTGAGATTGTCAATCAGAAAGGTTGGCAGTTTGGCAGTTCGAATCCCTAACACCATGTAACAGAGTGAGGTCTTGTTACTTGTCCCAGTTTCTGCCAACCTAACAGTTCGAAAGCATATAAAAATGCAAGTAGAAAAAATAAGGACCACTTTGATGGGAAGGTAACAGCATTCCATGCACCTTCGGCATTTAGTCATGCTGCCTACATGATGACAGAGACGTCTTCAGACAACACTGGCTTTGTAACGGAGATGAGTACCGACCCCTAGAGCCGGAAAAGACTAATACATATGTATGAGGGGAACATTTACCTTTACCTTACCTATATAAAAAATCAACAAGCTACATTAATTGACATGAATTACTCATTTCTTAAACTAGTTCCATTTCCAGACTTTTCAGAATAGGAAAAGGAAGCACATCTGTAAAAGCAAACTGTACTTTGAAAGTTATCAACGAAGTATTTTTTCATCTTCTGAATATATGGTAACAGTCATAAAATATAGCCATGAGGCACCACATTGAGAAAAAAGTCTACATATTGTGACCAAGATTCAAAAGTATACCTCAGAGATGTGATTAGACTTCATATTGCACAATAGAAAAGCATTCTTGCATTTTTCCTCCTAAATGAATAAGCATTCATTTTTTTATTCTCCTCACCTTGTTCTAAATTCCTGTTGCCTCTTTCCCAATACAGACTGCCTCTTATAGGGAAAGTGAAAGAGGAGATGGACAGATCTTCGTGTGTGTGTGTGTGTGTGTGTGTGTGTGTGTGTGTGTGTCTGTGTGTCTGTGTGTCTGTATCTGTGTCTGTGTGTATGTTAAGGAAAAGAGGCAGCCAAGAAATTAGCAATGACAAACTTAGGGGAGTTTTTCAAAGGTTTAATAAAAGTAGTTAAACCGTCCACACTTGGAAAGAAGATGGAAAGCAACCAGAAGAAGAGCATTTTCTCACGTTACAGTAATTTATAACATAACAGTCTCTTCAAGTTTCAAATACATTCAGCATATTATATTGATAGAAATAAGGCTGCTTTTCAAAGCAAAAAAGTGTAAAATCTTCTCAAGAGATTTGCACATCTAGCAGCATGGTTCTTTGAATTCTTTGAAACAACATCAATAGAAAAAGCTGAATGATGTAACTGGTTTTGGAACACAATGAATCAAAAACTGGATCTAAGTTTTCAATTACTCTTCAAAAACAGACAAAAGATTTATCCAATTCCAATCCATTTCTGAAACTCATACGATTTCCAGCCTGGTATAAAGTGTATGACATTGTGATCAGAATACACAAAATCTATGCATTGTAAGAAGCTGCATCACTAACATTCTTCATCAATGTGTTTTTCTTCATCAATTAGTATTTTTATCACTAATATTATTTACAATTAGGTATTATATTTTGTTGGTCACTTCCTAATAATCTTAAATTAAAAGCTACTATAGCTTGTTTTACATTTCCCATACACTAAATTCTCAGTGAATTGTTATTTATATTATACATTCAATGAAAAAGTTATCAATGAAAAATAAGTTGCTTTTCTTTTAATATCCCAGAATATTCATTTTTTGCAGCAGTCAAAATCTTTTGAAAGATTGGTATTAGATTACTCTGCTACTGTGTACCACTATACCACTGTATATCACTATATCAAATAATCTATATAGGATTGTTGATAAATCTATATCAGTAAAAATAAGAGCCACAGCGTTATAAAAATAAAACTATGAGAAACTGTTCAGACGTTCTGACCTTATTTTACAATCATTACTAATTCTGTCATATATATTTCTTCCGGTTTAAAAACTTATACTTGAAATGCATTTCATTACTTTTTAACACTGTCTGAAATCCTGACATGTGTCAGTATATCTTATTAAAATAAATGTAAAAAAGAATTATTAGAAGCATCACATCGACCTAATTGGAATAAAAAAATGCCCAATTTAGTCTCCATTCCCATGAAACTCACAAAGTAGAGCTATTCCTGGAAAGATATGTCCAGTGTTAATCTGGATTCAGTACAGCAGTTTTCTAAGGAGGACAAATTCCTGGTTATAAAATAGCATTTGCACCTGGGTGATGCTTACTGCTCATTTTAGAAATGGGATGACTCTGATTGCCATTTTTATATTATTAACACCTACATCCACCACCTGGATGACCCAATTCAACAGTTAGTTGCAGTAAAGCTTTAAAAGATTTTCCCCCCAAACTATGCATAATTAGTATTACTTAAACTGTTATAACTATATAATACACTTTGCCATTCAAAAAATGATTGCCATCAAAATAAACAAATCCAATATAAGGATATATCAAATCATTCTATTTAGGGTAGAGACAGACACAGACAACATATTTTCCCCTATATTACTGGAATATATTTCCCTTATCATTGTTTGGTCCATTGATAAAAGTTGATCAGTTTCAGATTAAAATTACGAATGGGAGAAAACTAACTACCTTCCAGTTATTTTGGACTGCTCATGACTTCCTGGACAGGAAGTCCAAGAAAACTTTCTTGTTTTCTTGACAAGATTTTCAAAATGGGGTTTGTTTGCTATTGCTTTTCCCCTGGGACTGCCAAAGAGTGACTGGTCCTAGGTCACCCAGCTGGCTTGAGACTGAGATGGGATTAAAATTTACATCCTGCCCATTTCTAACCTAATGCCTTAACCACCGCACCAAACTACTGTAGTTCAGGGCTTATTTTACATTTAATTTATAATCACAATGATATTCTCAACAACTTTTTTGTTATTCGATAATTACATCCCTAATTTAACATACCAATTATAAACAATCATTAGAAAGTAATACTCTCAATAGGCTGACTATTGTCTTCCCCCCCCATCTGACTTAAATCATAGATTAATGGATTTAAGGGTATAAATGATAGTCGATCATGGTTAAAAACTATATTCTTCAGCGTAATTCCCAAGTGATGCTTTCTAAGCTATTGAGGCTGTTTTCAATCTAGCCGACCAAGCAGCTTTTCTAACTTGCTGCAGTGCAATGCAGAACGAAAAGACACGGGCATCTCTGAACATAACATATGGGGGCGGGCGAGCAGGGGGAAGTAACAGCAGTTAGACATAATCGCGACAACCATCCAATCTCTTCGGTTTTGCAGTAAGAGCGCCTTGGGCCCGCGCAGTGATGCCGCGCACGGGCTCATATACACATGCACATATATAAACGCGCGAGCGCGCAAAGACAGAGACAGGAGAACATGTACTATTCCTTCTTAGATTTTTTTTTTCTCTTAAAACGCATGAGTATCTTTACCGGACAGCTCAGGCTTTATAGGTTTCCTCAGGCCGGGAGCGGGACATCTCCAAACCCTTTCCCACACTCCAGAGCTGCCTAGGTTTGGCTAGTCAATCATCAGCTAAGCGCCTGCTTCTCCCACTACCTTGAAAAAGCGAACAGGTCGTCCTTGCTTCTTACCAAGATCGGGTCATCCATCAAAAGAGAAACGAAAAGATCTCTCGTAGTTACCTGTTGTCCATTTGCAGCTTCTTCGATGCTAGTTACGCGCCGCTTCGTACCGGGCAGCATTTGAGGTTGGGAGCGCGTGCTCGTTCCGTCCTCCTCGCGTACGCGGAGAAGAGGGGAGGGGGAAACCTGTGCCGCCCAAAATAGTAGCCCCGAATCTCGGGGTGGGGGTGGGGGTTGGGGAATACGAAAAGGGCTCAGCTGTTCTGCGAATGATAATGATGCTCCGCTTCTGGATAGGCTACGTCCTCGAGGCAGACGTTCAGTAGAAACACTGCACCACCCGCGAACATGCAGGTGCTTGTGTAACTGCAAGCATTAACTTTAATAGTTGGGATCACTGGCCAAGGATACTTCGGAATCAATTTATCTAAACTGTTTTGGCAGCCTAGGGAATCCGAGTCCAGGACATATATTGAAAAGGGCGTGGATGCTGTCATTTTCTCAGTAATCAAAACTTGTGTGGGAAACTTAGCCCTCTGTGGCTGCGCTTGCAGAGATGAGAGCCAGTTACAGCGGTCAAAAACAGTGTCAAGCCAACCAATAACAAAAAACAGCACAAAACCAGAATCAGGCATCCAGCTTATAAAATAGCTAGAAAAATTCAATTTTACTGGACCCAAAATGGAGTCTTGATTTGGCAGGGATTGAAGATGGACAACATGGAAGGTCATGTTGTTTTCTTTGCTACCCTTTTTTCAGAATTGACCCTTTAGTTGCAAAATGTACTTTGTGGAGAATTCTCACCATTCCTGCTCTAATGCACAGGCTTTTCTCTATGTTAATTAAAAGTATACAAAGTCTGTTATGTTATTATCTGAATTAATCATTTTAGTTTTTAGAATTAATTCTTTAAGTCAAAATGCTCCTATGTAACTCCAATCATATAACTTTAAGGAGCTTACAACATACCATGCAATACATTCTCCTCTTCTTCCTCACATTTCCCTTTTTTTTCAAATCAGCCATATGTTGATTCATTAATTGCAACAGATATTCATTAACCAGCTTGTTGCCCAAGCCTAACATCATGGGTGGAGAGGAAATGTTTGTCCCAAAGTCACTTCAGTGAATTTTCATGCCTAAGATAGTACTAAAACTCACAAACTCCTGGTTTCCAGTTTGGTGCCTTAATAATTACATCATACATCCCAAAGATGCCTTTTCAAAAGACAACTGAACTTTCTGATTTTTTTTTTAAGACATTTTGCTTCTCACCCAAGAAGCTTCTTCAGCTCAGAACTGAAGAAGCTTCTTGGATAAGAAGCAAAAGGTCTTCAAATAAAAACCAGAAAGTCCAGTTGCCTCTTGAAAAAGCACTTTTGGGACAACCATGACCTGGATGACTAAGAACCTCCGTAGATATTTACTACACTATACACAAATAAAACACAACAGATTAAAAATTATCAAATTCATTATACATATTAATAATAATAAATAACATGTTTACATAAATTTATCATAAACATATCAAAAACCATAATATTCAGTCATAATAATTTCAACAGATACAAATCTTATCCTCACTTCAGTCCCTTAGAATGTCCCTAAGAATTTACAAGTAAAGTTTGTAAAAGCTTCTTGAATATTAGGAATGAGAATATAATTCTTTAAATTGATGGGCATGAATTCCAAAGGAGGAGAGCTTCTACATAGAATGCATGCCTACAGGTCCCTCTCACTGCACTTCCAAGAAATGAGTATTCTTAACAAACACTTTCTACAGCAGTGGTTTTCAACAGCTGTGCTGGAGCATATTTGCATTCTGTGAAACGTCCTGCCACTTCAATGATCCACAAGTAAATGATAGAAAGTGATATGAAGATGCATAGCCAGAACTTCATCTTGATTTCTCCTTCTGAGTCCCTCAACCTATGATGTCATGGCACTTCTAATTTTCACCTTGGAAGTCCCATTTATGAGATGTGTGACTATACATTTTAGCACTCTGTGCCATAACATGGAAAAGTTTGAAAAACCACTCCTCTCCAAGCATACATAAGGTTTTTTTTTTTTTTTTGCATTTTACCCAACCTGAAATAAAATTATGAAATTATAAAAAAATCAGATTATACATTATACATATAAAACAAATATACATCAAACACTGTTTAGATGTAGGTCTGTTCCAATGTTCTGATTAAATTATGGCAGCTAAATATGCAAACAGCAGATACTATATTGTTTTGCTCCTGTTACTGGGTTGGTACATCACACGAAATCATGGGTCAAGAATAATCCAACACTGACCAACTTCGTAAAATAGGTTAAAAAAAAATTTCTAGTGGTATGATAAGTATATAATCCCAATGTTTAGGTTTGGTAAATGATGAAAGTCAGTTAAATTCACTGCAATCCTGTAGCAATCACTACATTCACTAAAGATAATGTGGCTTAATTTATATAAGGTCTTCTCTGTACCTTTGTTTTGAAAATTATTTCAATTAATCATTAAAATTATACTTTCATTTATGCCAACTCTCTGTACCATGATAGCCTTATATCATTCATGCTAGTTACCCTTTTTAAAATATGACTTTTTATTCACTTTTATTTAAAGAAAAAATAGTATATTTTTGGACAATTGGGGAATAACCTTTTGGAAATTGAACTCTTAAGCAATCTGCTTTTTCTTTAGATAATGATGCTACAAACTTTTTTCAGTTGAAAATGGTTTATATTTTTTGCAATAACAGAGGATGTGCAGATAAAAGTGAGAGAAACAGAGAGGAAAAGTAATGGTTCTATATTGTTATTTATGTTAGGATCAAAACTTCTGAAATACATTTGTGCAATTATAAGCTGAATATTTATAAATGTGTTTTCTCTGAAAAATAACCTCATCATATTACATATATGTGATATAAACTTCTTTTGAAGTGATATGAGTACAGGATAGACACCCTAAGGTTAACATTCAGTCATTTATTAAGAGGCATTTGATTAGCATGTAGGATATACACAGATGAGCCTAAACTCAGGATAGAAGATTAATCTTAAAAAGAAGGAAATACAATAAGTAAAAATTGGAAGCAGCATAATAGTAGTTCTGACCATCAAGCTTAGTATTTTGACCTTCAATTTAAGGTTCAAGCAGTTTCTTCCTCAGCATTAGACTATCTTGAAATTCATCTTGTAAATAAAGAAGAGAGCTTTAGAAAAATACACACATTGTTCCTAAGGCAAGTCTGTTCTTAGGTTTTTGTAAAAAGTACCCCTTCATTCAAGAGTCCAAAGGAACACCAGGGCTGTGATAAAGGATTGCCTGGGAGAAAAACAATAGGAAAAGTCAAAGAACAGGATAAAATTTGAGAATGAAAAGTTGCTTTCATTCAGGCCTGCCAGATCCAGATATTATGGTTTTAAAAATCTTCAACCCATTTACAGAAAGTAAGTATTCCTATTTTAGCTTCCCCTTCCCCCCAAAAAATCTAAACAATTATAAGGAAACTTTCATATTCCCTAGTTTGGAGTGAAAACAGAAGGGGAAAATAACTCTCTGTTTCTCCTGACCTACTTGAGGGGTTAGTTTGGATATATAATACTAGCCCGGGTTTTGAGTTTTTATAGATTTACTGAGATGGATATAGAAAATACAAAAAATTCTAGTTGTCTAATGAAATATAAGGCATTCTCAAGATGGTATTCTCATGGTAACATCACTGTAAATGTACTGCTAACCATGATGTACTGCTAAGCATTTGAAATTACATCCAGTACTTTAGATTTAATAGGTATTAGATATAAATGAAGTTATACTGTATTATTTCTTCTTCTTACCACAGTCAGGTTCTGCATATATGAGATAAAATGTGTATCACAAAACATCAATAAACCAGAAAGGAACAGTCCAACACATCTGCTGATATAACCTGGCAATTATTCAGGCTGTTTGTTCTTTCTCTGACTACTTCTCTCTCCCCCCTCCCAATTCCCATGCTCATATTCACTGTTTTGAGGAAAATATGCACCATATAAAATGTGGAGCTGTAGTGGTATAGTAGATAAAATGCATTATTGCAGGTAAACTATGCCTATAGCCAGAAATACGATAAGCTCATGGTTGATTCAGCCAGCTATCCTTCCGAGATTGGTAAAATGAGGACCCAGACTGGCATTTGCAAACCACTCAGATGGTACTGTAAAGCACTATGTAAAGCACTATGAAGTGGTATATAAATCTAAGTGATGGTTATATAAGTCTCACTATCGTTCAAAGCTATCAATTATTCATCATGCAGCCAGGATTTTCATAATTTCCAAAATGGAAATTATGTTACATAAAATATCTCTTTTTGTGATTTGCTGGAAAAACACTGGTCCAATGTTTGTTGAACTTCAATTCAAGGTATTCTTTACAACAGCCACGCTGATAGAAGTTGCAGTGAAAGAAACATAGAAGATAGCAGTCCTGATTTAGCAACTTGGTCTTTTGTAAACATAAATTTTGATGTATAGTGAATTTAAGAAACAAGTATAAATTGACAAACAATCAATTCAGGATTCATTCCTTTCTGTAATTACATTTATCCAAAGCTCCTGAATTTAGTATCAAGAACAGAAAATGTCAATGATTCCCAGGAGCAAAAGACAGACAATTCTTCCAATTATTAGATTATGTGCTATTTATAGATATATAACCTTTTTATCCCCAAAGGCAGGCAAATAAAAGACAGCAGCGTCATAGATTAAAACCTTGAATTATAGTAATTTTGTACTCTTCTATTTAATGATCAGAAAGAATCAGAAAAGATTTTTCAGTGAGTCACTACTGACATGAGCAAGATAGTGAGGTTAGTTTCCAAGAAGTGCAATATAGCATGACAAATGGTTCATTAAACTTTCAAATATATGTGAGTATCATTTATTTCATGACATTTGGCAAATGTTGGCTGTTAGACATGCACAAGGTTCTGTAATTTTTATTTTTATATTATTCACATTACTTTTTAAATGGAGTATCAATATCTTTGTCAAATATTACAAAACCAGGATTTTTTTCAGCTACACTTTGTTGAATGGGGCTACTCTAGAAGATCATTCAGAGGCTTCGATTGGCACAAGGTGTAGTGGTTTAAGTAGTTCTTAGGGCCCATGGAGTGGTCCAGCTTACTTGAGGAACTATTTCACCACAATGAGTCTGGCCCATCCCACTCATGCTGGCAGAGGGGAACCATAAGTCATGGAACCATCAGTCAGGAATTTCAACTGGTTCAGTCCAGGAGAAGAATCATCTTTGCTGTGATTTCTGTCCCCTGGAACATGGCCCACGGCTTAAGGATGGCGGTGCCTGGCCCAGCAGTGCTGGCGGTGCCGGCGCAGTTGGCTCGGTGCCTCGAGAGACCGATTAAATATTCTTCGGTGGACTTACGGGTCCTGGGGAGGTCCCCCTCTCCCTGAAATGGCCCGCCGGTCTATCACCTGCCTACCTCAAGGATGGTTCCTGGGATCCGGAGAGGTGGCATGGCCATCAGAAGAGAAGTTATAGGGCGATTTTTAAATTGTTTCAATTTTTATTTAAAGTTTTATCGGGGTTAGGGAAGACGACCAGGATGGGGTTGGGGGACACCTTGACTGAGACGGGGGCCATATCAGGGGTTGAGTGCGGTCAGGAGGCTCTGGGGTCAAGTGGGCTCGGGTCGAGGATGGGGGGGTTCTTCCTGGGAGGGAGAGTCGAGGTCTAGCTGCACGGTGAGCGGGAGAGGCAGATTTGGCAGGGATAGGGGACCATATTATGTTAGGGGAGCGCGCCCTCGCTATTTGCGAGCGGTAGCACGCTCCGACTCCCTAGTTATTTCCTGTTCCCTGGGCTGTCCAAGTCATCGGGCCCTGGGCCTTCGGCTGATGTTATGCAACACCAGGTCCGTGGTTAACAAAGCCCCCCTTATTCATGATTTGATCTGTGAGGGGGAACAGACCTGGCGGGCATTACTGAAACCTGGCTGGGCCAAGAGGGGGGTGTCCCCCTTGTGGAGATGTGCCCACACCCGGGTTTTGGGTTTTTCATCGACCGAGGGCCCAGGGGAGGGGGGGGGTTTGCAGTGATTATTAAGGAAGATCTGTGTCCTAGGGAATCCACTGTTCCTCAGACGACCGGATGTGAATCCCTCTTTGTGAAGTGTGGTTCTGGGGTTCAGATGGGCCTGTTGATCACATACCTGGCTCCCTGCTATGTGACATCGGCCCTGCCTGAGCTCCTTGAGGTGATAGCCGGCTTAGTGGTTGAGACCCCCAGGCTTATGGTCTTGGGGGATTTCAACCTACCCTCTGCCAGTGGGACCTCGGGGGTTGCTCATGACAACCTTGGGTCTGACCCAATTAATTAGGGATCCCACTCACATCGGGGGTCACATCTTGGATTTGGTTTTTGTCTCTGGTCAGTGGCAAAATGATCTAGGTCTCGGGGATGTTTTGATTGAGCCCCTATCATGGTCGGATCATTCGCTCCTTAGGCTGGACTTCCATTCCGCACCCCCTCGTCGCAGGGAGGCGGGACCGACTAAATGGTACTGCCCCAGGCACCTGATGGACCCAGATAGGTTCCTGATGGAGCTTGGGCCGCTTCCCGAGACTTGTACACACGACTTGGTTAAGAACCTGGTGGCCGCCTGGGATAGGGTGGTGACCAGGGCCCTTGACCAGGTTGTGCCCTTGCGGCCTCTGACCCAGTGCTGATCCCATGTGGCTCCCTAGTTTTCCGAGGAGCTGAGGGAGATGAAGCCTAGAGAGTGGTTGGAGGGCCAGCTGTTCGTATCTGACCGAACGCTACTGCGGTCATTTGTTAGGACCTATTTAGTGGCGATAAGGGTGGCAAAGCATTTGTATTTTTCCACCCTTATTGCGTCCGCAGAAAATCATCTGGCCGCCCTTTTTAGGGTGACCCACTCCCTTTTAGATGAGGGAGCGCGGGAGGACCTCTTGCAAGGACGGGCCGAGGATTCTTCTATTTTTCTGCAGGACAAAATCGCTCAGATCCAGGATGGCTTGGACTCTGGCTGAGCAACTCTGGGTGGGAGGGCGGGAGAGGATTTTGGTGAGGTCATTTGGGGGGAGTTCGATCCTGTGACCCTGGATGATGTGGACAGGATACTGGGTGGGCTTAATGCCACCACATGTTTATTGGACCCGTGTCCCTCCTGTCTGGTTGTGGCCACCCGGGAGATTACGCGAAGTTAGTTCCAGGGTATTATCAACGCTTCTTTGAGTGAGGGGTTTTTGCCAGCTGCCTTGAAAGAGGTGGTGGTGAGGCCCCTCCACAAGAAACCATCCCTGGACCCAACATTGTTGTCAAATTATTGTCCGGTCTCCAACCTTCGCTTTGTGACGAAGGTTGTTGAGAGTATGGTGGCATAACAGCTCCCTCAGCACCTGGAGGAAGCGGTATACTTAGATCCCCTCCAATCGGGTTTCAGGCCTGGGTACAGCACAGAGATGGCGTTGGTCACGTTGGTGGATGATCTCTGGAGGGCTCGGGTCAGGGGTTGTTCCTCTGTCCTGGTCCTATTAGATCTCTCAGCGGCTTTTGATACTGTTGACCATAATATCCAATTGCGGCGGTTGGGGGGGTTGAGAGTGGGAGACACCATATTACAGTGATTCTCCTCCTTCCTCTCCGACCACTCGCAATTTGTGTTGGCAGGGGGGCAGAGAGGCCCTTGTGTTGTGGGGTGCCTCAGGAGTCCGTGCTCTCGCCCCTGCTGTTTAACATTTATATAAAGCCGCTGGGGGAGATCATCTGTGGCTTCGGGGTGGAGTTCCATCAGTATGCTGACGACACTCAGCTATATATTTCCACCCCGGGCCACCCCGACGAAGCCGTTGAAGTGATGACCCGGTGCCTGGAAGCCATGCGGAGTTGGATGGGGTCAACAGGCTTCAGCTCAACCCGACCAAAATCGAGTGGCTGTGGTTCCCTGTGCCCAGATACAGTTAGCTCATTCCATCGCTGACTGTGGGAGGTGAAATCTTGGCTCCCATGGAGAGGGCGCGCAATCTGGGAGTCCTCTTGGATGTACGGCTGTCATTGGACAATCATATACCAGCTGTCACCAGGGGGGTTTTTTATCAGGTCCATAGGATCTACCAGTTGCGGACCTTTCTGGATCGGGATGCATTGTGCACAGTCACTTCTGCTCTTGTTACCTCCTGCCTAGATTATTGCAATGCTCTCTACATGGGGCTCCCCTTGAAGAGCATCCGGAGGCTTCAATTGGTGCAGAGTGTGGCCACGCGGATGATCTTGGGGGCTTCTCGGAGCTCCCATATTACACCGCTCCTGTGCGAGCTGCACTGGCTTCCGGTGGCCTTCTGGGTGCGATTCAAGGTGCTAGTGACCATCTTTAAAGCACTCCATAGCTTGGGACCCGGGTACTTGCGGAACCGCCTGCTGCCACCATCGGCCTCCCGCTGGCCCGTGCGCTCCCACAGGGTTGGCCTCCTCGGGGTGCCACCGGCTGGCCGATGTTGGTTGGCAGCCCCGAGAGTCCGGGCCTTCTCTGTGGGAGCACCCTCCCTTTGGAATGAGCTACCGGTGGATATGCGAGCCATTACTGACTTACAGGCCTTCCGACGAGCACTTAAGACCCATCTTTTCCAACAGGCCGGTCTGGTGTAACGTTATGAGTAGGGTTTTTAATTCGACCAATTTTTTATTTGTCTTAGCCATGTATTTAATTAATTTTTAAACTTTTTTAACTTTTCTATTTGTATGTTTTTACTGTGGCTGTTCACCGTCCCGAGTCCCTTTTTGGGAGAGGGGGCGGTATACAAATCGAATAAATAAATAAATAAATAAATAAATAAATAAATAAATAAATCTTACCTTCTGTTATTTCATAATTCATTTGTTCTGCCAGATGCCTTAGGGACCCAATGGGGGAACTCAAACTGAAGGTGGTTAATTTTTAATTAAAATTAATTTTTTTAATTAAAATTAAAACCCTAGCCCCATGTATGCAGCTCCTTTTTGCTATCTTGAGTCCATGCTTTTATCTGTTAATGTTTTGCTAGTTTTTTTTTTACAAAGGATAATTGTAATGCTTTCAGTGCTTTTATGTTGAAATCCACCAGAATTATTGGATATGAGATGGGCAGCAAATAAATTTCATAAATAAACCAGTTATAGTGATTTTGTCACAAATATATTAGGGATGGTTCCTCCTATTAAGGCAAAATAAAGATTCAATGCTATATATTGTATTAGATCAGAGTTGTTTTTGTTGTTTTTACATTTTCCTGCAAGTGCAAGGTCTGCATTTTTTGGATCAACCAAATGTTAATCCATTTACTTGCAACAGGAATTGACTGATTGGCTTGTTTTGTGAGTGCTGGTGACTCAGTTTTCATGGCTAAAGTGGGACAATAATTTACAATCTCCTGGTTTCTAACCTGGTTCTTTAACTACTAGATCATACTAGTTCTTATTAGATCAGACACTATGTACCAAGAATGTTGATTATAAATCATCTACAAACATATGGAATACAAATATATTTATTAAATTACAGGTTTTAACTTTTCATCTATAATTGCCTTTACTAGATATACAGTATTGGCTCAACATGTATTAGCTTGAGTTAGCAGTAGAAACTGGTACTTCATTGAAGTGACGTATATTCTATCCTATAAAAAAACTTAAGGCCCATAACCTATATAGTTATGATATTTGATGCTTTACTATAGGGTAATTGAATTGCTAAAAGAGATATATTAAATGTTATCAAAACTATTAGACTTTTTGTTAAACATTTAACAATAAATATGAAATTAACTTCATTCTGCTAGGGAAGGAAGACTTTCAGAATTTAATTACACTTGATATTTTTTTATATTATGATTTAAGTATAGTTTGCTATTTTTGCGATAGGCAGGATTTCTAAACATTTATCAGGTCGTAAGAAATAAATGCATTATATCCCATATATAGTTGGAACAATTTTTAAGAAAAGATTATAGTAATTCAGAATTCCATGTCTAGTACAATAGACGACTTAACAGAAACATCAGATGTGAGTTATGAATGTACTTATGAATTATTTAATACTGTCAATGTTTAGAAGTTACACATAACAAACAAATTACAAAGCATTGCACAGTGAAGCCAAATCGTGTTTAAATTCTTATTTGTAGTTCTAATAAGATTTTTTAAATTGTTTTTAACACAAATGAAGCATACAGAATGTTTGATAATATTAAAATACATTTACAAGATGTGAAATGTCTGCAGTATAAGTCTGAAGGATATCCTTAAAAGGAAAATAAAATCCAAAATGAGGAAAAAACTAACAGGCATCCATTGATAATGGAAGACAGAAACTTGAGGATGGGTGTTTGCCAGGGGTGGGATTCGCACCTATTCGCTAGAACCGGTTGTTAACATTCTAAGCAGTTCAGAGAACCGGTTGTTAGAAGAAATTACTGGCCTAATCCTGTAAGGAAGGCAGGAAGGAAACATTCTGGTGTTGCTTACAGAAACTGCCTCTCTGTTAACCCTTATTCTTGGCAAGACTAGACTTTCTGTCTCAGGAACTTCTCTGGAGTTTTTTCTTTCTCATTTTCTGGTACTTTGCTTGTGTGGAGTGACCATTCAAAGTTACAATGGCACTGAAAAAAGTGACTTATGACCGTTTTTCACACTTACGACTGTTGCAGCATCCCCACAGTCATGAGAGGCCAGGCGAAGAGATGCATGTCTCGATATGAGTGATGTTGAGTTGGCCACACCCAGCCAATAATATGACCACCAAGCCATGTCCACTCAGTCACATGATCACCAAGCCACGCCCACCACCTAAGCCATGCCCACAGAACCGGTTGTTAAAAATTTGAATCCCACCCTTGGTGTTTGCCTTTATACAGATCTTGGCTAATTGATTATCCTACATTTTTTCTGATTCCCTTCTTTTTTATTGTGAAGGAATGCACAATAATTGTATCATATTACAATTTTTAATGCAACACATAGAAATTAATTATATTTTTTTTATTATTATTTTATTTTTTATTAATTACATTTATATACCGCCCTTCTCCCAAGGGACTCAGGGCGGTGAACAGCTCATCTAAAAACCCCACAAATACAAAAGTTAAAAAGTAATTAAATATTAGAATCAGCTGCAGACTAAAATTAGAAAACCCCCCCCCCACCCTTAAAACCCAATTTAAAGTTAAAAATGGAGATCAAATTTAAAATCATTATCTCAGCCCAGGCCGGCCTGCTCAAAGAGCCAGGTCTTTAACGCGCGCCTGAAGGCCCTCAGGTCCGTGCCGGTACGAAGTTCCGGTGGCAGAGTATTCCAGAGGGCGGGGGCACCCACAGAGAAGGCCCTACCCCTTGGCGCCGCCAGACGACACATAGCGGCCGACGGCACCCGGAGCAGACCCTCCCTGTGGGAACGCACCGGCCTGTTGGAGAACGTTGGTAGAATGCGGTCCTGAAGGTAACCTGGTCCCATGCCATGGGTCGCCCTAAAGGTCAAAACTAGAACCTTAAAGCGAACCCGGAGAGCCATCGGCAACCAATGCAGCTCGCGCAGGAGAGGCGTCACATGGGCGCTACGCGACGCCCCCATAATCACCCTCGCGGCTGCATTTTGCACCAACTGGAGTCTCCGGATGCTCCCCGCAGGGAGCCCCATGTAGAGGGCATTACAATAGTCCAGGCGAGAGGTGACAAGGGCCTGAGTGACCGTATATATAGTTATACTAAACTATATTGGAACTTGGAAGACTAAACGTCTGGTCCTGGTGATAGATCCAGATTGGATTCTGCAACATTATCTTGGGATACATATTTATGCCTTTATGCATAAATTACATTTCACTAAAACTAAAGTCTATTTAACTATTTTGGGATGGAATGGGTTCATCTCCATAGTTTTAAAGGATAAAAACAGTTCTCAATATCTTATGCAGCTTATTTTAAGAAAGATAAGCATCAATGACATTTTCCATCTACTATGAAATAATGAGAATTGTATGTATTTGGGAAACATATACGGTAAAATAAGTTAGGAAGATACTCCAATTTTGCCACATTGCTTAATCAGATAAAGGCTGAATCCAAGCCTTTTATAATTACATATTATATGAGTACACCATATTATATGAGTACACCATATTTACTAGTCATAATCTCAAACAATGAGTAGAGTTAAGTAGAGAATGTGAGAATCTGTGATCGTAGCTGAGAGCAATGGTAAGATTCTGGATGACAGATCTATTTATGTCATGTCACGTGCCCTTGGCATCCTACAAATGTGTTTAAACATGTATAATGTTTAAGGGGGCATGCATGTATAAGGGGGCGTGCATAAGCGCACCAACGTGTCTACTGTCCCTGTCCTATTATTTCTTTTATTTTTCTTATATGTATCCATGTATTCATAACTATATTTTTACTTATACCTATTATCTTGTAAGCAATTGACAAACCAAATAAAATTTTAAAAAATGTATAATAAATTAGTTCAATACCCATATTTCGCTACGAAACTATGTGGTCAGGCTTAGTTTTTTGGGAGGAAAATAAGGGAAAAGAATTTCTGTCTCTGCCTACCAGCATCCATCGATATTAATCTGGCTAGCATCCTGACAGTGTGTGAGAGAGTTGAGGGCTATTTAGAAACTGAGCAGTATTTACTGTGTGAGCAAGAAGGAGAAAGCAAGGAGCCTGAGCGTAGCTTAGCTCAACTGTTCTGTACTAAAGCTGCTTAGTGTGGGAAAGTAAAACTAAAACCGAAATTCCTCTCCTCTGCTTGTGTTTTACATTTGGAACAGATTTCTTTTCAGGTGGGGAAAGGGAGTAGAACTCTTTAGCATCAGAGCATGTTAATAATAATATATGAAATGCTAATGATCTGATAGTCATTTCGAAAAATCCTTTCTTAGTAAGCACCTAGAAGCAAAGAGGGACATGCTTGCCAAATTTCACGTTTGTAGGCTTTACAGTTCTGGAGATTTTATTATGATGTGTGTGTGGTATTTTGCTTTTATATATTTATATAGAAGATAGATATATAGAATCGATAGATAGAAGATAGATAGAAGATAGATAGATACGTAACAGTATTCATCAGCATTGGAAGTGAGAAACCATTAGCTATATTGACTATCTTAACATTATACATGGCTTCAGCTTGAAAGAAAATGGTTAATATTAATTGCCTGGGGTAAATATAGCTTATCAACCTCACATTCTGTTTTATTTATATCAGAGAAACTAAAGAAGGCAGAAGCACCACACAATCAATATTCCTGCCATTGCCCCAGCTCCTGCCAACCTAGCAGTTTGAAAGCATGGAATTGTGAGTAGAGAAATAGACACCATTTGGGTGGAAAGGTAACAGTGCTCTGTGATATCATGCTGGCCATATGACTGCAAAAATGTCTTCGGACAGCACTGGCTCAATAATCTTGAAAAAGAGATACTATTCTCTATAGTCGGCAATGACTAGCAGACTAAAATCCACAGGGACTCTTTTATTTTTTTTTATTCAAGACCAAAGTTCAGAACTGTAACTCTGAAACCACTGAGTGATAAAGGCAGATCAAGCATGCCCACTACAAGCACGGTGTAACTAAACTTGCTGAGACTGGTTACTAAGAACATTCTCATTTTTAAGCTAATTTGTAGCCAGAAGTTTCCCAGATGAGCAATTGTGCATCTGACAACAAATATTGTTAGTAATATAAAACAGTATTTTAAGCAAAACTATATATTTCAACATTAATTATATATAGTATTTATAACTATGTATTGCATGTATTCAAAACGAATACGATTTCTTCTTTCTACCAATCATCTTTAAAATATAAGGTAGTATTATGTTTGCAGATTCTATCTAAAGTCAGCCATTAAAAAGTGATTCTTGCAACAAAAAAAATACATAAAGTTTAAAATAACGGCTTGATTAATATTATCACATTCTGTAAAGGGATGAGCAAAACAGATTTTTCTACGGCAAGAAGGAAATGCAACATAAATTTAAGTGAAGATATATTTCTCTTTGTGAGTGCTTTGTATATGGAGAAAGAATGGTTTGTTGTAACCATTTGTTCTGACCCAGCCTTCAGAGTCACACTAAAACAGCCTACTTGTGAGAAAAAAAAACCTTTTTATTTAGAAAGGCAGGAATACACACTGTTCACAGACAAAACTCCAGGTCACACATCCTTAGACAAGCCATAGCAGTCTTTGAGTTCCCTGCAGAGAGCCTCAATTAGCACTTAAATCCCAACATAAAGAGTCCCAATCAATGGGTAGTGGCAAGGAAATTCTGGCAAGGAATTCACCAGAGGGAACTCTTTTGGAGCATGAATGGTTGTCTTTGAATTATATCTCAGCCAAGGAGGGGCTTGTTAATGTGTCCTTTTCCTGAAGAGCTGGCCCTCAATCCTGCGTTGCTCTCCTCTCTACATTTCTCTGCAGATACATGCATCTGGGAGAGGCCCCGGATGTTCCTTCCCCTCACTCAGTTCAGGTCCCAAAAACAGATGTCTGTCCACCTGAGTGTGAATAGATGGGCCCTGCTCTGCATCTGGCTCTGAGAGGTCTTGCTCCTCAGAGCCTTCCGCCAGCTCCAATAGTAACTCAGGCACCCCTTCCATCTCTTCTGACCCACGAACCACTTTGAGGATCAATAGTTTTAGAAATATGGTACTTTATTTTAAAGGCATTTTAATCAGTACATATTAATTCAATTATAGTTTTTATCCTCGTTCTGTCCTTTTATTGTAGTGATCAGTGTTATATAAAATGTATATCTATATTATATATTTACACATGTGTATATGGATGCTGAATATGTATATGTATTAAGGGGAAGGTGCAGGACGGGATTTACCCTGGAGTTGACAAGTTATCTAAACTGAGCAACTGAGAAATAGATAAAATTTCAGTAGAATTTTGTCTATTTCTATTTTATTTTCTGTATGTTTTTCCTTTACATGAGAATCATTTTAAATTTAAGACTGTCTTTGTTTGAGGTAAAGTTCAGGGAAGAAAAGTATCTCATTGAATCAGTACTGAAGAATGTTTCATAGTAAAGAATAAGATAAGTTTTTATTTACAAATATTATCATCCTTGTAACAAATGATAACACAATCAGGTAAGCCAACACATTGTGGATCCATTTAAATAATTAAAATTGTGCACTAAAACATAGCCAATTCAGACACATAAATACTTGCTCAAGAAATTTTGGCTGGACTTAAAGGAGATTCAGTAAGACCAAATGGTGCCAGGGAAAATAATATTTATATAAGCAGCACACTTCCATGCCACAATCACATTGAATATTCTTGAAAAGTTGGCAAAGTTAAATATTCTGCTGGCAAAACAATTGCCGGAAAGAAAAGTAGCAAAGGAATCAAAATAGTCTTGTTGTGAAAAGTATTTTTCCTATATAACTATAATATTTTCAATATGGTAAAAATATGGATTTAAATAATACTTCTTATTCTACTAGATCAAATTTATAAAAATACTTCATATGATAAATGACTTTGACTTAGTCATGAATTTTTAAAAAGAGAAAAAATTGAAATGTTTAAAATAAAGTATCAAGTTTGCATTATTCAGTAAAATAACATAGCAACAAGCTACGTACCATCATGAAGTATGATATGTTTACATTAGCAGTAGTAGAAATTAAGTTTCTGAAAAAAGCAACCATTTAATAATTTTAAAAATCCTAATTTATTTTGTGATTGTTTTGGAGAGAACAAAAGATAAAAGATAAAGGGTAATACAGATTTTCTCTTGATTAAATTCTCACTTTTCCTGAAAAGTGGCTTTTTACTGAAAACTTTAGTGCTTCAGTCAGACACCTCATATGTTACTTTGTTGACGAGTCTTTGCATGGAAGCCTGTTATTCTCATTTATGTTTGTGCAGATATGAAGATTGCACACTTTTTTTTCTAGGCATCTCAGAATGACTAGTTTCTGTCATAATGTTGTTATAAAGATAATGGCATCAGGAAACACCCCAAAAGTAAATAAAATAACAATTCAGACTTTTTCATTCTTAGCAGAAGATCCACTCAATATAAGAAAACACATTTCTTGCTTGGATACATCATAATATGCTACAGAACTACAACTCACACATAAGAATGCCCTCCCATCAGACAATAACAAAACTGTAGAAGCATGAATAGCTTTAAAGCACACTAAGTATGGATTAAAACTTTGAAGTCAATGGGCACTGGAAAATCAGGAAAACTTAGTTGCTTGTAAGCAAATTTGAACTCCTTAGGTAAACATAACAAAAAAGTTAAGGAACTGAAATTAGGGGGATTAGTTTTGGAAGAAATTAGAACAGAGAAGGGATCATGAGGAAAGATCTTACAGACTACAGATAATAGATAACAGATCATCAGAGTTGGAAGGGACCTTGTAGGTCATCTAGTCCAATCCCCTGCCCAAGCGGGAGACCCTACACCATTTCTGATAAATGGCAATCCAATCTTTTATTGAAAGTCTCAAATGATGGTGCTCCCACAACTTCTGAGGGAAAGCTATTCCACTGACTGATTGTTCTCACTGTCAGAAACTTTCTCCTTATTTCCAGGTTAAAATCTCTCCTTTTCAGTTTCCATCCATTATTCAGAGACCTGACTTAAAACCTGACTTAGAGATGCCGGATTCTTTTTGAAGTAGCAAACAATGATAATTATGGGGTCTGAGGCTTCCAGTGGTGAAGTCATAGTGGTGCGGAGCAGGGGAGCAATCTCTGCTATCCTGTATCTGAATTTTTGTGCTTGGGAGCTCTCAGAGGCATCATGAAGCTTGGAGAGATACACGAATGAGAAGGGGAAGCTTAGGACCAGAGTGAAGGAAAGCAACCTCCCACTGCAACAAGGGGAAGCCCTTTGAATCCAGTATGAAAGAAACCCGGCATCTACAGTGGGTCCGAAGCTGTGACAGCCAGCTGCAATTGGGAACCAGGAAAGTGGGTCAACGCAAGACATCAGAAGGAGAATGGCAGACTGGGACAGTTTTTGAGAGGTGAGAGAACCCTGTGAAAGAGTTTGACAGAGGTAGTCCCTGGAGAGAATGAATACAGCAGCTAATTGGCGGGGGATAGCGTAGCGAAAGGTAGAGGAGGAAACAGAACAGTTTGACAGCTGAGAGAGAGCATCGCAGAAGAAAAGATCGAGACTGTGAATAAAAACTCAAAATTTCTACGATTTGAATTAATTACTACTAGAACAGAAAAGAGACATTAGACAGAACAATTGGAACTTTAATGGAGAACTGCAGTGAACGGAGAGTGGAACCATTTTGATAGAAAGCTGTGACTGTACAATTTGAGAGTGAAAGTGATTAAGTAGTTAAAGACAACTGAGGAAGCAGGAAATGAGGAAAAGAATGTGACGGTATGCAGAAGAAAGAAAAAAGAAGAAGGAAGGAAGAAGAAGAAAGTTGAATAATTTCTAAGTTATTAAATTCAAAAGTATATATTGAAAAAAAATCTAAAGATATATATATATATATATATCTTTATATATATATCTTTATATATAATATATATATATATATATATATATATATATATATATATATATATATATATATATGTGTGTGTGTGTGTGTGTAAGGTTTTTAAGCTGATAATTTTAAATAATAAATAAGGGAGACTAGTATAGATCTATTTCGAGCTAGTTAGCTCTCTTCAGCTAGCCATACCCTTACTGGGATTCGAACCAGGGAAGTATTACATGTGAGGCAGTTGTAATTGCCTCTACACCACTGGCTCTCTCCTTATCAGCTCAGGCAGGGGAATAAGTATATACTTTGTATTACAACACCCTGTTAAGCCCCAATTAAGGGAGAAAGCATACTGCTTTCTTTTCTGTCTTTCGGCTCATCACCAGAGACCATACCGACAGAAAGCTATTTGTTTCGTTGCCTTTTGTTTACATGTGTGTAAGGTTTTTAAGCTGATAATTTTAAATAATAAATAAGGGAGACTAGTATAGATCTATTTCGAGCTAGTTAGCTCTCTTCAGCTAGCCATACCCTTACTGGGATTCGAACCAGGGAAGTATTAACCAGGGAAGTATTAACCAGCCAGTGGTGTAGAGGCAATTACAACTGCCTCACATGTAATACTTCCCTGGTTCGAATCCCAGTAAGGGTATGGCTAGCTGAAGAGAGCTAACTAGCTCGAAATAGATCTATACTAGTCTCCCTTATTTATTATTTAAAATTATCAGCTTAAAAACCTTACACACATGTAAACAAAAGGCAACGAAACAAATAGCTTTCTGTCGGTATGGTCTCTGGTGATGAGCCGAAAGACAGAAAAGAAAGCAGTATGCTTTCTCCCTTAATTGGGGCTTAACAGGGTGTTGTAATACAAAGTATATATATATATATATATATATATATATACATATATTTGTTTTCTGAGGTTTTCGCGGATATTTGTATGTGGATCTTTGGTTCTTCGGGTTTTCTCCTGCGTAGAATTGGAAGTTTCTAGGCGACGTTTCGATGAAGTCTCATTCATCATCTTCAGGCTTGTGTCTTCGGCCTTGTGCTTCTCAGAGTAATGTGAGCTTGCAGCTGCTTCTTCCTTTTAACTGCTAGTGGGGGTGTGACTTGATTGGTTGGGGGCTTGGCTGTGTTCTGATTGGGTGGGGGTGTGTTCTCATTGGTTGGGGGTTTGGCTGTGTTCTGATTGGTTAGGGGGTTGGCTGTGTTCTGATTGGCTGGGGGTGTGTTCTGTTCTGGTGGGGGTTTAGTTGTACTCAGGTTAGTCTTAGTTGCTGGGGGATTTGAGCTGGTGAGCTGTGATTCTGTTGTTTGGCTTCGCATTCGTGATCGTGCCACATCTTCATGGTGGGCATCAGTTCGCTTCATGTATGAGTTGGGGGGCTTTGAAGCAAGTAGTGATGCAGCTGCGATGCGGTTTCTGGTCCGTGGTCGTGTCTCATCTTCTGTGTGAGTGTGAGTTTACTTTCTATGTGGAAGTATGGTGGTAGCTTCTTGTGTGGCCCTTGTGGGTTAAGTAGTGCAGTTTGTTCTTCTTTGGATAAGTTGCTTTTGGGTGGTTTGTTAGTGCAGAGGATGTTGGTAATTTTGAGTCTGATTTTGTTCACATCATCAGGGTTGGTTTTGGTCAGGCTGGTTTCAACTCCGCATATGATGGTTTCTGTGGGGATGTGTTTGGGAGCGACAGCAAAGTTGAATCCTTTCGAAAGGACATTGGTTTCGGCTTCGCTGAGGATCTTGTCTGAGATGTTGTGCACTGTTTGTTTTATGTGTGGCTGTGAGGGGGGAGGAGTTTGTTTCTGGCGTTGTTGTAGTTTTCTGAGTTTGTTGGTGTGTGTGTCTGTCTTGAGGGTGGTCTGTGTTTCGGCTCTCCAGACAGCGAGTTGTTTGGTTTTGTCCCAAAGTGCGGGGTGAATCTTGTTGCTGAGTCTGAGGTAAAGCGCGAGGAGATCTGTGTTGATTTGGTTTAGGAGGAATCTTTTTGTGTGAAGTTCATTTCTAATTAGGGTCAATTCTGTTCTTCTTAGGATGCGTTTGGTGGCTGCTGTGTTGGTGTGGAATTTCAATTGGAAGCTTATGGGGATTAAATTTTGATCTCGGCAGTTGCGTAGGAATGTGAAGTCACATAAAAACCTGAAAAAAGACACCAGCATAATAATCCTACCAGCAGACAAGGGCAACGCAACAGTGGTTATGAACGCATCTGACTACCAAACCAAGTTAACCAACCTACTCCGAGACCCCACATACAAACTCCTAAACACAGACCCCACCACCTACCTAGAAAAAACCACCAGATCCAAAATAAAAGCCTCCCCCATCAGCGAAGAAATCCAGCAAACAATCATATCCAGAGAGAAATCATCCAGATGCCCTAAGCTTTATGGTCTCCCCAAGATACACAAAGAAGCAACCCCACTTAGACCAATAGTCAGCTCCATAGGCTCACCTTTACAAAACCTCGCCAAATTTCTCGCCAAACAACTACAGCCCTATGCTGAATCCATCAACTCACATGTAAAAAACTCATTCCAGTTCATCGAGATCATAAAGAAACAAAACTTACAACCCAGCGATTTATTAGTGAGCTTCAATGTCATATCCCTCTTCACCCAAGTGCCTATAAAAGAAGCCTTGACAGCCATCCAAAATAAATACAACCCCCCCAAGCACATCCTAGATCTGACCAACCACTGCCTATCCAATACATAGTTCACCTACAATGGACAAAAATGCAAACAAATAGAAGGAGCACCCATGGGATCACCCCTCTCACCTGTCATCACAAACCTTTACATGGAACAAAAATATGATCACAAACCCAAACTCTGGCTCAGATACGTAGATGACACCTTCATAATCTGGCTACACGGGAAAGAAAAACTGAACAACTTCCTCACACACCTCAACAGCCTACACCCCAAAATATAATTCACCATGGAAACAGAAGCTAACAATCAACTTCCCTTCCTAGATGTCTTAGTATACAAAAAATCCAATGGTTCCCTAGGACACATCATCTACTGGAAGAAAACACATACAAACTGCTATCTACACGCACTCTCACACCACCACCCAGCACAGATCAATTCCATAGCTGAGACACTCATCTCCAGAACAAAATGCTTAGCCTATGAACAATACCTAAAAACCGAACTACACACTCTCATTAACGTACTAACAGCTAATGGATTCCAAAGAAGGAAGATTACTCACCTAATCCAAAAAGAAAGCCCAACCAAAATCCAAGACAGAGAACAAGAAAATGGCAAAGCCCTCCTCCCATATATAAAAGGCACTACAGACAAAATCAGCAAGATCCTCCAAAAACACAACATTAAAACAGCATTCTGCACAAACGGAAAAATATCCACCATCCTAAGAAACCCTAAAGACAAAATTGAGTTAGAAAACCAAGGAGTATATGAAATCCCGTGCACCTCCTGCCCCACCACATACATTGGACAAATTAACAGAAGGATAAGTGCACACATTGAAGAACACAAGAACTCAATCAAAAAAGAAGAACCAACCTCTTCCCTGGTCCAACGCCTCAAAGCCACAGGACATAAGATTGACTTTAAAAATACCAGAACTATCGCCAAAACCGAACACTTCAACAACAGAATAATCAGAGAAGCCATAGAGATAGAAAAACGCCCACACAGCATGAATAAACGAGATGATACCTCCCGCCTACTAGCCATTTGGAAACCCGCCCTCATTAACAAACGAGTACCTAACATAAAGAAGGACACCAGACCCACACCCACGAGGGCCACACAAGAAACTACCACCACACTTCCACGCAGGAAGCAGACTCACACCCACACAGAAGATGAAACACGACCACGGACCAGAAGCCGTACCACAGCTGCATCACTACCTGCATCAACCCCCCCCAACCCATTCATGAAGGGAACTGACGCCCACCATGAAGATGTAGCATGACCACAAATGCGAAGCCAAACAACAGGATCGCAGCTCACCAGCTCAAATCCCCCAGCAACTGAGACTAACCTGAGTACAACCAAACCCCCACCAGAACAGAACACACCCCCAGCCAATCAGAACACAGCCAACCCCCCAACCAATCAGAACACAGTCAAGCCCCTACCCAATCAAGTCACACCCCCACTAGTAGTTAAAAGAAAGAAGCAGCTGCAAGCTCACATTACTCTGAGAAGTACAAGGCCAAAAACACAAGCCTGAAGATGATGAATGAGACTTAATTGAAATGTCGCCTAGATATTTCCAATTCTACGCAGGAGAAAACCCGAAGAACCAAAGATCCACATACAAATACCCGCGAAAACCTCCGAAAACATATATATGTGTGTAAGGTTTTTAAGCTGATAATTTTAAATAATAAATAAGGGAGACTAGTATAGATCTATTTCGAGCTAGTTAGCTCTCTTCAGCTAGCCATACCCTTACTGGGATTCGAACCAGGGAAGTATTACATGTGAGGCAGTTGTAATTGCCTCTACACCACTGGCTCTCTCCTTATCAGCTCAGGCAGGGGAATAAGTATATACTTTGTATTACAACACCCTGTTAAGCCCCAATTAAGGGAGAAAGCATACTGCTTTCTTTTCTGTCTTTCGGCTCATCACCAGAGACCATACCGACAGAAAGCTATTTGTTTCGTTGCCTTTTGTTTACATGTGTGTAAGGTTTTTAAGCTGATAATTTTAAATAATAAATAAGGGAGACTAGTATAGATCTATTTCGAGCTAGTTAGCTCTCTTCAGCTAGCCATACCCTTACTGGGATTCGAACCAGGGAAGTATTACATGTGAGGCAGTTGTAATTGCCTCTACACCACTGGCTCTCTCCTTATCAGCTCAGGCAGGGGAATAAGTATATACTTTGTATTACAACACCCTGTTAAGCCCCAATTAAGGGAGAAAGCATACTGCTTTCTTTTCTGTCTTTCGGCTCATACCTTACACACATGTAAACAAAAGGCAACGAAACAAATAGCTTTCTGTCGGTATGGTCTCTGGTGATGAGCCGAAAGACAGAAAAGAAAGCAGTATGCTTTCTCCCTTAATTGGGGCTTAACAGGGTGTTGTAATACAAAGTATATACTTATTCCCCTGCCTGAGCTGATAAGGAGAGAGCCAGTGGTGTAGAGGCAATTACAACTGCCTCACATGTAATACTTCCCTGGTTCGAATCCCAGTAAGGGTATGGCTAGCTGAAGAGAGCTAACTAGCTCGAAATAGATCTATACTAGTCTCCCTTATTTATTATTTAAAATTATCAGCTTAAAAACCTTACACACATGTAAACAAAAGGCAACGAAACAAATAGCTTTCTGTCGGTATGGTCTCTGGTGATGAGCCGAAAGACAGAAAAGAAAGCAGTATGCTTTCTCCCTTAATTGGGGCTTAACAGGGTGTTGTAATACAAAGTATATACTTATTCCCCTGCCTGAGCTGATAAGGAGAGAGCCAGTGGTGTAGAGGCAATTACAACTGCCTCACATGTAATACTTCCCTGGTTCGAATCCCAGTAAGGGTATGGCTAGCTGAAGAGAGCTAACTAGCTCGAAATAGATCTATACTAGTCTCCCTTATTTATTATTTAAAATTATCAGCTTAAAAACCTTACACACATGTAAACAAAAGGCAACGAAACAAATAGCTTTCTGTCGGTATGGTCTCTGGTGATGAGCCGAAAGACAGAAAAGAAAGCAGTATGCTTTCTCCCTTAATTGGGGCTTAACAGGGTGTTGTAATACAAAGTATATATATATATATATATATATATATATATATATATATATATATATATATATATATATATATATATATATATATATATATATATATATATATATAATTGCTTGCAAGAAGAATTAATTTATGTATCCTATTTCATAGATTGCTACATTCTTTATAACTGCTATACCCTATATATCCTTTATATCTTTCCACAATTTGATACCTCGGATAACAACTAATTAATCAATTGATGTATAACTAATTAATGGCTATATATTGATTCATAGACTTAACTGAACTATAAGAAAGTTATAACATATAGTATATAAGAAAAGAAAACAATCAAACATATTTATCTATATTTATTGAATTATATATGTTTACTATATAAGCTATTATATTTAGAATTATACTTAATTAATTTATTAAAAGGATTAAATAATATTAGAAAATTAAGAGGGTTACAGACTATCATAGATCATAAACAATAATGATATTTAGTTTTACATTGTTGTATAAATACACACACACTCACACATATATAAAGTGTGCATAAAATTAAGGAGAGACACTATTAAGTATATTACACCTTGTAGTGATAAACTGAAGGGATTAGAATAAGATAAAAGGGAAGAGATAAACATAGGAAATGCAGAAGGGAATTGATACATCTGATGATAATATTGAAAGACTTTCTTAAGAAAATAGGTGGATTTGGGAAGCCTAAGATATCCACCATGATAACTACTGCTAAGATTGGGAAGAAAACAACATCCAACCCAATATCAACGATAACATCACCAGCAGGACAACATTCGATAGAGGGCATGCTGAATCCTGAGAAGGCAAGTCGGGTATCAAATATGCAAACAATTCAAATGGCATTAACTACAATACAAGAAACAATGGTGAGAAACCACACAGACTTTATAACTGAAATGGGAGGAATGAAAGGTAAAATATGGAAACTAGACGAGAAGATAAGTACAATCCAACAAACAGTAGTAAAGGCTAACATAAAATGAAAGTTGCAGAGGCACAGGTTTAACAAACAGATAAGAAAGTAGAATTATTAGAATAGAAATTAATGGGAGAGAACAGGCAATTAGAAGAGGCAATTGCATTTTTGGAGATGGAAAAGGTTGATTTTTTCCTCAGATTTCAGAACGTAACAGAAGAAAGGGGGGAGGATTTGCCCAAATTAATGGCAGATCTCATAGCAGAAGCATTACAAAAAGAGGGCCAAGAGGTTCGAAGGGAAATTGATGAGGTATATAGAATATATACCAACTATACAAGACCTTTTAGACTTCCAAGAGATGTTCATGTACAATTCGCAAAGAAACAACTGAGAGATGAGATATAGAAAGTGATAAGAGACGAACCACTGATATTTAAGGGAACAGAAATTGTAACGTTGAAACAAATTCCAAGAAGAATAAGGGAACATAGAAAGAAATAAAGATTCTTGGCTGCCCAACTGAGTAAGAATTACATCTTGTTCAAGTGGCTCATCCCAGAGGGAATGTTAATATCATGGCAGGATAAAAAATTTAAAATAAACAGTATAGAAAAAGCGAGGGAATTCTTTGAACTGTATGTGGTATCAGGAGAAGACCAGAACAGCAAAGAGGAAGTGGAAAGTAGGACCTAAGAAGAAGATTGGGTGGAGGAAAGAGAAACAGAACAAGAGGAAAGAGAGCAGGAAGAAGTGGAAAGAGAAAGCGTAAGAACAAGACACCAAACGAGAGCAAATAAGCTTCAACAAGAAACAACTACAGAGTAAGATGGCAGAAGAAATCAAATTGATTCCCATTAACATCAATGGTTTAAATTCACAAATTAAAAGGAAAAAATCTATAACTAAACTACGGAAATTGTATTTAGATATTATATGCCTTCAAGAAACACATATCCAGAAACATCAAAGTAAACTGTTAGAAGCATCAAAATTAGGAGATTTATATGTATCTCTAGCCCAACAAAAAAAGAGGGGGATAGCAATATATATATTAGGAAACATTTACAAGAAAAAGAGGTATATGCAGACGAGCAGGGTTGGATTTTGATGTTAGAAGTTTATATAAATTATAAGAAAATGTTATTGACAGTGATATATGCACCGAATGAGAAACAAAAAAAATTTTATACCAATCTATACAGAAAATTAGCAGAGCAGGAACATGAGAACATATGCCTGCTAGGTGATTTCAATGCAATAGCAAATTTAGGAAAAGATTACAATAATGAAAATCCAGGGGGAAAAAGGAAAAGGAAAACATTATCGAAAGTATTCTATCAAATGGCAGAAGAATTAGGATTAAAAGATATATGGAGAGAAAGAAATCCAGACGAAAAACAGTATACTTACTATTCAGCACCACACATATCATGGTCAAGATTGGATATGTTATGGGCAAATAGGGAAATGGAACGTAATATAAAATAAATAGAAATTGAATCTAACACTTGGGCAGATCATAATCCCATTAAAATAATTTGGAAAGGATTGGAAAAAGAAAACAGAAGATGGATACTAAACAAGAAGATCCTAAAAGAAAAAGAATGTGAAAAAGAATTGGAGTTCTTTCCGAAGAAAAACAAAAAACAACAAACATAGATTCCAAACCTATGGGACACGACTAAAGCATATATCAGGGACCTAGCAATTTCATATAATACACGTAGATACAAGGGAAAAAAAGGAGAACAATCTAAACTACTAGATACTCTTAAGGAGTTAGAAAAAACACTAGAAAAAACACCACATAATAAGACAGCAAAAACAGAGAGGATAATGATTAGACATAAATTGAATATGTTAGCACAAGATGAATGGTTACAAGACATGAAAAAGATAAAACAGAATTATTTTGAACACACGAATAAGCCAAGAAGGTGGCTAGCCTATAGACTTAAAAAAGAAAAAAGAGCAATCCAACAATTGAAGGACACTGATGGTACGCTACAACATCAAATTGAAAAGAAAAAACATATTGTTAAAAGTTTTTTTGAGAAATTGTATACTAGGGAAGACATACCAGAGGGAAATATCCAACATTACTTAGAAGGAAAAGGGCTACCTGTGATCCCGGAAGAGTATAAAGAAGAGATAAACAGGGAAATAACATTAAGAGAACTGCAAGAGGCAATCCTGAAGCAGAAAAACAATAAGACACTGGGACCGGATGGTCTCCCAGGGGAACTGTATAAAACACTCCAAGAAAAATTAGAAATGCAATTATTAGAACTCTATAATGAGGTACTGACAACAGCAAAATTACCTAAGTCAGGGGGGGAGACATACATAACATTGATCCCAAAAGAAGATTCAGACCATCAATTAATTCAAAATTATAGGCCCATATCCCTTTTAAATGTTGATTATAAAATATTTATGTCCATAATGGCAGAAAGATTGAAAAAAAAACCTTAATCAGATCATTCATAGTGACCAAAATGGATTCTTACCAAATAGACAAATTAAAAATAATACCAGAATGGTATTGAATATAATACAATATTATGAAGCAAACCCAGGAAAACAATTGGCAATGGTCTTCCTTGATGTGCAAAAGGCATTTGACAATGTTAATTGGCCCAACAATTAAAAAGCATGCAATTTGGCAATAAATTTATTAAATTGATTTCGACAATTTATACGACACAGACGGCCAGTGCAATAATGAATGGTGACAGAACGGAAACATTCAAGATCAACAAGGGAGTAAGGCAGGGATGCCCACTGTCACCCCTTCTCTTTATTCTTACCTTAGAAAACTTATTGGAAAATGTTAGGAAAAATGTAGAAATCAAAGAGGTTTTAATTAAAAAGGAGCATTATAAGGTACAGGCAGCAAGATGCTCTTCAATCAAAAAAGATAACTATGACAAATTAATAATACAAATCAAAAAAGAATTGGAAATGTGGGGGAAATTACAGCTTTCGTTACTGGGGAAAATTGCAGCAATTAAAATGTCTACTCTACCAAAAATACTATATCTTTTTCAAGCTGTACCAATAAGATTAGATAAAACCTATTTTAGAGAATTAGATCGAATAATAAGTAAATTTGTTTGGGATGGGAAAAAGGCTAGGATAAAAATGAAATTGTTACAGGACAAAAGAGAAAGGGGTGGCTTTGGACTCCCTGGCTGGGAAATGTATTATCAGGCTGCAGCTATGGTATGGATTAAAGATTGGATCAACCTGGAAAATAGAAGAGTATTGTCGACAGAGGGTCACGACTTGAGAGAGAGTGGCATAGTTTCCTATGGGATGGGAAATGTAAACTGCATGCATATTTTCAGAGACACATGATTAGAGATTCATTAATTCGGACATGGAACAAGATTAAAAAGAATCATTATACTAAAATACCAAACTGGTTGTCAACTATGGAAGCACAAATCTATCCAAATGCAATGGACCTGGGAAAAAAAGAGGAATTACAAAGACCTATTAGACACACAAGGAAGATTAAAAACGAGACAAGAATTACAGCAACAAAATATAAAGATAGATTGGTGGCCATACATGCAAATTCAGGCGAGATATCAGAAGGACAAAGAACAATTTGGTTTCTTCATGAAAAAACATCAATTAGAAAAAAGAAAATGATTTCAAGAATATATAACTTTCTACTAGATTTTAAAATGGAAGAGGAAGTGGTCAAAGAAACGGTGGTGGTATGGGTGAAAAATGTTGGCCATAATATAGACCTGGAAAATTGGGAGAGAATGTGTGGATCAAACTACAAGCTAATTACATCCACAGCATACAAGGGAAATCAATACAAAATGTTCTACAGATGACACCTTCCTCCCGCTAGATTGGCAAAAATGTTTAACTCAGACTCAAATTGTTGGAAATGTGGAAAAGAAAAAGGCACTTATTTTCATACTTGGTGGACATGCCAGGAAGTGAACAAATATTGGAATACAATTAGACAATGGATAGAAGAAATCACGAATCAGAAAACTGAATTTAATCCAGAAACTGTTTTATAAGGTATAATAACACAAAAATGCAATAAAACAAATAGATATATTATGTTACATATATTAACAGCTGCAAGGATTTCATATGCACAATTCTGGAAGGAAAAAAGGGTTCCACCGGAAGGCATGGTTATAAAAAAAATAATAGATTGTATAGACATGGACAGACTAACAATGAAAATAAAAGACAGAAGATTCAATTTATTATAGGACTTGGGATGCCCAGTATGAGTGGTTTAGAAATAAAAAGAAAATAAAATGGCAATTAGGAAAAAAATGAGGGAATATGTAAATATGTAAATATACCATTGAGAAGATTGAGATGTAAGAATAAAAGATATTGATTTATAGTAAGAGTAAGATGTAATGGTAAAGGAATAAGTAAATACATATACTGAAAAATGTGAGGAGATGCAAAAGATGTCTTGATGCTGACAACAATATATAAAGTTTTATTTTATGTTTTTAAAATTTGGAAACTTAATAAAATTTATTTTTTAAAAAAGATAATTACGGGGTCTAAACAATGAATAGATAGCCAGTTTGAGATGGTTTGAGATTGTTATCCTAGAAATTGGGAGATCGTGAGTTCTAGTATTATTTTAGGCACAAAGCCAGCTAAGGTGACCATGGACCAACATGACAAACCACTTCTAAATCTTACTTTTAAAAAAAGCAGGAATTAATCTGAGCAGTCACTAAGAGTCAACCTGATTGGAAGGCACAGCCACCCATAAAAAGAATATAAAGGATCAGGAGACTTTGAGACTGTGTTATAACTAGAATATAATAAAAAGTCAACAGTTCATTCTTAATCAGTAAAATACATCTTGAGAGATTCTTGGTTATTTGATTAGTTTAGATCTGTTTTATAAAAGCTACACTGGGAGAAATACAGCTAGAGTTGTACAAAACAAACATGTCTCAGGAGAAATACTTAGTTGATGCTGTGATATGAGGGTTCAAGAATGGCCTTTTTGCCTGCCAAGGTTTTTCATTGATGAATTAACTCTCATCAGCTTCCTGGCTAGGTTATGGCTTAGCTTCACATTTTAAAATACTGGCCATACTATGAAATCAATTCTATTTAAACAAATAGAACAGTATTCTTCTACACTTGTTTTGGCCTAAAAAACTCTCAAACCTCAGGCTTAGCTGCTGGTCCTAGAAAAAAACAGATTATTAAATTGAGTGTTAAAATACACTTTTGCCAAGTAGTCCTGAGATCCTGTCAAGTTAACATGCACAGAATTGTGTTACAAGAAACAGAATACAAGATATAATGCTGTAGTATATGAAATTATGATAACTTAGTAAACTGAGAATAATAACTGTCCAAGCCAGAAAGAATTTTCCAATCCTGTCATAATGTTTAAATCCGTGCAATTCCTGCCAAAAATATGAGTTAGAACACAGGAATTCAGAAAATCATCATAGCATTGATTCATGTGAAATGTTATGGGGCAAGAGTTCCCAAAGAAAGGAAAACTTATTTGCATAAGCCTTATAAAACTTACTGCAACCTTAAAAGAAATCACTGTTAGCATTAAACTGCTATGTTAAAATGGCCTTGAACAGGATGATTCATTTCTATCATACTCTATTTATACACAATTAATGAGTACAATTGCATCAATGTAATGCCACACTGCATAATTTTCATGACCTAATTATTTCTGGACCATCTTGTTACAAGCCTGATATTTAAATAATTTGCAAGCCTGATATTAAATACTTCATAGATAAAACTGCTCACATTCATGTAGACTTAAATTTATTCTTAATCTGTACTTAATCTTGCTGCTATTGCTGTCATAATTTCTATTCATTGATCTAAGTATGTGGAAAAGGTATTAAAATACACCAAGGAGAACAAACCCATATGTAGTCCCTGAGCTATTTCTATCTCCTGGAGATGTCTCATTGCACCACTGAAATACAATAACATAGCTTGCTCCTATAGATTACTTATTATATTCTTTAAAAAGTTATGTTTGTTTGAATACATCTGCTAGTGCTTATACACTGTAAAGGAATAATATACAGTATAATAAGTTTATTGCTGTAACCAGTGGTCATAACAATGTAACACAGGATAAAATATGATAAAGCAAAATAATGTGAGAAAAGAAAATGATGAAAAGTGTGCCAAATATAAAAAAAATATTGGAGTAAGATAAAACCAGGATATGGTTAAGAATTTTAAAATATCAAAGTTTTAAAAGAACAAAGCAATCTGAGTAATAACAGTTAGAAGCACATCTGCAAGAAAATAACTCAAAAGCCAAGCCCCTGATTCACTTTCCATCAATAATTTGGGCCTGATGTTTTCATATCTTATATTCTATCTAGACCATGAGTCAAATACTTATTAAACCTACAGTTTGTCCCCTTAATTTTGTTAGAATTGAATGACAACAAGCTTGAGAATTGTATAATTGTTATGTAAAGACTTCAAATATTTAGTAGTTTATCCTTCCTGTTTTCTATCTGATTATTTCTATTATAGTCATAAAGATTGAAGTTGTTTTTTTTTAAAGGAAGAAAGTTGTGAGATACTGAATTGGAAAAACAAATATTTGAGGAAGTTAAACATGATTGGAACTATCATGAAATAGGAAGGAAAGATAATTCAAGTCATGTTTTCTTTCCAAATCCAGCTTTACAGATATCTTCAAGTAAGCTTGCTTAGCTCATATTCGGAAGTTGATAGTAAACATACATATGAATAATGCTTAGAAAGTGGGAAAGTGTTTATACATTGCCAACAGACTGGCAGAGTACACTTTCAAATGCAGCTGTTAGTAGTCTGGAATTGTTGCTATTCAACTCTCCCACCTTGGGGAAGAAAATAGAACAAGCAGAGAAAACTCAATTTAAAAAAAGTTATATTTGTGTAGAAGGAAAATATGTACTGTTCTCTTAACTCAAATAAAATACTCCTTTGCTTTAACTTTTTAAAGACAGTGCTAGAGGAAGAGACCATTCTCAAAATAACCTTCTCTGAATATATATTCCAGCCGTGCTGGAAAATAAGCCTTAACACGCACTTATTGTATTGACAATATTTAGAGAACAGCATTGTAAGATGATAATTATAGATGACTCAAAGCAGAAGGTAGCTTTTTGAAATATGTGAGATCTTGTTAGCAGCATTTTATTTTCACAATTCTTTGGATGAGTTTTTAAAAACATAAATGTTTTGTCTTAATTTGCATTATTTTTTATTTATTTATTTATTTTAGATTGTCAACTATTGAAGTCTCTTGGAAATGAAGAAAATAATTAAATTTGCAGTTAAAACAAGCAAGATTTAAAACAGGATCTAAACACACCAAATTTTCAATTAAAACTAACATTTAAAAGCTTGTTCTAAAATATACATAAAAGCTAATAATTAGGCTTCTTAACTACATGTAGTACACACCAATACCCAAAGGTGGCGATAGATAAATAGATAAATTCACATTTTAGGCAAATTTTTCAGCATTAAGCATCAATCTAATGAGCTATTTAGGACTATCATTTTGGAACTGATAACTATCTGGTATTGCTATGGCACAACAGTGTTCCCTAATTTATTTTACTAGTCATTAAGAAGATGGACTCAGTTCGTTGATAGTCATTACTGAATTGTTAGCTAGGATCAGATTATCATAGATGAAATTTTCACTGGGTAAAATAATAGTTGAACTGTCAAAGAAAGAAACCTCCTAAGAGGTCTGTAGGGGGTGTGCATAAGCGCACCAAAACGTGCCTACCGTCCCTGTCCAATTGTTTCTTTTTTTTCTTATTCATATCCATTTCATGTATTTATAACCATGTTTATACTTATACCTGTTATCTAATAATTGTTTGACAAAATAAATAAATTGGTTTTTACTTATTGCTATATTTTATAAAACTGAAGATAAATAAGTAAACCATACACACTAAAACTGATGAAGTTACACGGCTGGGTTTATTAAAGATGGCAAGCAAACAACCAATCTCAGAGACCATTAAGGACTCTGCCCTTCAACAATTAGCTATATATATTATATTCTATTGAAGATAATTGCTCAGAAGAAAGGAGAAATTAGGGATAAGAACAAGGAAGATCTGTCTGTGAATACCCATGTAGGGAGCAATATACATTTGCAAAATGCTTGGAACCAATATGCACTAGCATATAATTCATATCAAATATTTTCATCAAAATCTGATACTTTCAAATATTCTAAAGAAGCTTTTTTCAGGCAGTTTGGATTTAAAACATATCTCTAATTCACTATCAGTTTCTCAATCAATCTTTCTTTTACACAATTTATTACTGAAGAAAATATTCTAAACTAACTCAAGGTGAATTAACAAAAATGTCAATCAAGCTAACTTTCTGGAGTATGATTTGTTATGATATTGTTTCTTATTCTGTATATATGTTTGTGCACTTGCAGATATAAGTTCAAATTAAAGATGCTAAAACTGACAAAATTGACTTTAGAAGTAATATTAATTCAATTTATACTTTGAAATTCAGATTCATTGTTTCCTTATTCTTTTCTTTAAACAGAGCCACCACACACACACACACACACACACAAATAGGAAATTCAGAATAAATTGATACTGCCATAGATTTGCATTACTTGTAAATGAATTTGTCTCTATGATATAATTAAAATAATTCACTTCATATTTTCTGCAGCAACACTACACAATCACTTGTAGGCAGAAGGCAAGAGGTGACTAGCATTTAATCAAAATCCTCACTATAAATCATCCTCAGTTAATAACTACTCATTTAGTGACCATTTGAACTTCTGATCAAATAGAATGAGTGGTACTTATGAACAGTTGTCACAGTTTCAGCTGTTGCAATGTCACCAGGATCATGTGATTGCTATTGTGTCATTCATTGTCTGGCTTGTAGTCATAACTTTGTAAACTCCCTTGGTCATGTGGTTGCCATTTGCAGCCTTCTTTGCCACTTTCCAACAAGAAAAATCAACAGGAAAGCCAGCAGAAATATTCCCTTAATGACCCATGATGGTTCACTTAATAGTAAAAGGGAATATCAGAATTGCCATTGTAACACAATGTAATAAAATGTAGTCTGGATTCCCAAGATGATGGGTTTATACAATGATTTTTAGATAACTTGTATAGGAGAAAGAGCATAAAGACAACTACTACTGATGAGTTCCAAGGATATGTGTTTTACAGTGCAAATAATATATTTTAATTTAGCAAGACTTCTGTCTATAAGTGAGGAACAATAAAGAAAACTGATTAGAAGAATCTCAACATGTTCCATAGTTTTTGAAGCCTGACGTGCAATTATATGATGCTACGTTTCACAGATCATATTGCTTACTGATGGCAATTCCAATCCCAATCTCCATTTCCATTCCAAAGACTATCTGTAGATTATTAATATAAAAGGTCACTTAAAAATAAATTAGAATATCATGTAAAAGTTCATTTATTTCAGTAATGAAACTTAAAAGGTGAAACTAATATATGAGATAGACTCATTACATGCAAAGCAAGATAGTTCAAGCCGTGATGTGTCATAATTGTGATGATGATGGCTTACAGCTCATGAAAACTCCAAATCCACAATCTCAGAAAATTAGAATATTACATGCAATCAATAAAACAAGGATTGAACATAGAACAATATCGGACCTCTGAAAAGTATAAGCATGCATATGTACTCAGTACTTGGTTTTGGCCCCTTTTGCAGCAGTTACTGCCTCAATGCAGCTTGGCATGGAAGCTATCAGCCTGTGGCACTGCTGAGGTGTTATGGAAGACCAGGATGCTTCAATAGTGGCCTTCAGCTCTTCTGCATTGTTCAGTCTCATGTCTCTCATCTTTCTCTTGGCAATGCCCCACAGATTCTCTATGGGGTTCAGGTCAGGTGAGTTTGCTGGCCAATCAAGCACAGTAATCCCATGGTCATTGAACCAAGTTTTGGTGCTTTTGACAGTGTGGGCAGGTGCCAAGTCCTGCTGGAAAATGAAGTCAGAATCCCCATAAAGCTCGTCTGCAGAAGAAAGCATGAAGTGCTCCAAAATCTCCTGGTAGACGGCTGCGTTGACCCTGGACTTAATGAAGCACAGTGGACCAACACCAGCAGATAACATGACTCCCCAAATCAACACAGACTGTGGAAACTTCACATTGGACTTCAAGCATCTTGCAGTGTGTGCCTCTCCATTCTTCCTCAAGACTCTGGGTTCTTGGTTTCCAAATGAGATGCAAAAGTTGCTCTCATCCCATCCATTGAGGGGGCTTCGAGGGGTTTGGAGGTGTTCCGGGCCTTGGAAGAGCCACCGGGAGGCCGCCCGGGTGATCTTTTGGGGCGGTGGCGGCGGCGGCGGCGACGCTGTCGGGGCTGCCCTGGGGTCGGGGGCTCCTTGGAGGTCCCCTGTCTGGAAGTCGGCGGCCCCGAAGATGGTCTACATGCCGTTGTGGCTGCCGCGGTCGGTGATAGTGGACGGTACCGCGGCAGCCGCGGGGCGGGTGGAGACCTCGCTGCGGTCATTCTGCGGCTGGAGGCCCCCCCCAGGGATGCAAATGGCAGGGGCAACAGCGGGACTGGCTGGCCCGAAGGACGCCGATGATCTCGGTGGTGGTCTCCGATCCGGCGAGGGTTAGAAGATCATACTCCTCGGCGGAACTACGGGCTCTCGGGAGGGTCCCACACTCCCTGGAGTAGCCCTCCGGTCTATCGATGGCCTACCTCAAGGATGGTTCCTGGGATCCAGAGAGGTGGCATGGCCATCAAAAAAGGATTTTTAGAGGGGGTTTTAAACTTTTTAAATTTTTATTCGGGGTTTTATCGAGGTTGGAGAGGGTGACGAAGAGAGGGTTGGGGGATGGTAACTTATTGGGGTTAGGGAGGATACCCGGTCCGGGTTTGGGGGATAACCCGGGGGGGGTTGGAGTCAACCAGGCTGGAGTGCACGTCTGGGAGGGCCCAGAGGGTCGTGAGTCGTGGGGGCGAACACAATTCGGACAGCAGGGGGCGGGTCTCATTGGCACCATAAGTGGGAGGGGCAGATATGACGGGGGTAGAGGGCCATATCAGGTTAGGGGATCGCGTGCCCGCTGTCTCCAAACGGTGGCGCGCTCCGACCCTCCTGACCCGTCTGGCAGGCGTGGTTGTGCAGAGTCTCAGGCCCTGAGTACCCGGCTGATGTTATGTAATGCCAGGTCCGTCGTTAACAAGGCCCCCCTGATTTGCGATCTTATTCAGGAGGAGGGTGCGGACCTGGCGGGGGTCACCGAAACCTGGTTGGGCCCAGAGGGTGGCATCCCTCTGGTAGAGATGTGCCCACCAGGTTTCCAAGCATTCCATTGACCGAGGTCTCAGGGAAGGGGTGGTGGGGTGGCGGCGATTATTAGAGAAGTCCTTTGTCCTAGGGAGGCCACTGTTCCTCAGACGGCTGGTTGTGAGTCTCTCTTTGTGAAGTGGGGTCGGGGAGTTCAGATGGGCCTGTTGATAACATACCTGGCTCCCTGCCACGTGTCATCGGCCCTGCCCGGGCTCCTCGAGGTGATAGCCGGGCTGGCGGTTGAAACCCCCAGGCTTTTAGTCATGGGTGATTTCAACCTGCCTTCGCTCGGGGAAACCTCTGGGGTGGCCCGGGAGTTCCTGGCTTCCATGACGGCCATGGATCTGACCCAATTAGTTTCTGGCCCCACTCACACGGGGGGACACACACTGGACCTGATTTTCGCCTCTGGTCAGTGGTTGAATGATCGTGCTGGGGACTTAGTTATAAAACCCTTGTCATGGTCTGATCATTCTCTTCTTAGACTGGACTTCGGTGCCGCCACCCCCCATCACAGGGAGGCGGAGCCGAGGAGATGGTTCCGCCCCAGGCGCCTGATGGATCCTGAACGGTTTCAGATGGAGCTTGGGCCATTTCCTGAAACTCTGGCTCATAACTCGGCCACAGACTTGGTGGCCACCTGGGATAGGTTGGCCGCTGAGGCTCTGCACTGCGTTGTACCTTTGCGACCTCTGACTCGGCATAGATCCCACCTGGCTCCGTGGTTTACGGGGGAGCTGAGGGGGATGAAATGCCGGAAAAGACGTCTGGAGGGCATCTGCAGGGCCAGTCGTGCTGAGTCTGACCGGACACAGGTGAGGTCCTATATTAGGACCTACCTAGTGGCGATAGAGGCGGCGAAGCATTCACACCTCTCCACCCTTATTGCGTCGGCAGAAAATCGGCCTGCTGCCCTGTTTAGAGTGACCCGCTCCCTGCTTGAGCCGAGAGCGCGGGAGGACCTCTTGCAGGGTAGGGCAGTAGAGTTTTCCCGATTTCTGCATGATAAAATCGCTCAGATTCGGGATGGGCTGGACTCCAGTTGGGTGGTCCCGGGGGAGGTGTCCAGAGCAGGTCTTGAGACGGTTATCTGGGAGGAGTTCGATCCTGTGACCGCCGAGGGTGTGGACAGATTACTGGGGAGGCTGAATGCCACCACATGTTTATTGGACCCGTGCCCTTCCTGGTTGGTTTCTACCTCCAGAGAGGTGACACGAGGCTGGCTCCAGGGGATTGTCAACGCTTCGTTGACGCAGGGGGCGCTTCCGACCGCCCTGAAAACGGCGGTGGTGCGGCCCCTCCTCAAGAAGCCTTCCCTGGACCCGGCTCTTTTGAATAACTATCGTCCTGTCTCCAACCTTCCCTTTGTGGCGAAGGTTGTTGAGAGTGTGGTGGCGCGTCAGCTCCCTCAGTATCTGGAGGAAGCATTATATTTAGATCCGTTCCAATCGGGCTTCAGGCCCGGGCACAGTACCGAAACAGCATTGGTCGCGTTGGTAGATGATCTCTGGAGGGCCCGTGACAGAGGTTATTCCTCTGTCCTGGTCCTCTTAGATCTATCAGCGGCTTTTGATACTATCGACCATAGTATCCTATTGCGGCGGTTGGAGGGGTTGGGAATTGGGGGCACCGTTTTGCGGTGGTTCTCGTCCTCCCTCTCGGACCACTCGCAATTTGTGTTGACGGGGGGGGGAGAGGTCCACCCCTAGGCCCCTCATGTGTGGGGTGCCTCAGGGGTCGGTCCTCTCCCCTCTTCTGTTCAACATCTATGTGAAGCCGCTGGGAGAGATCATCCGTGGTTTTGGGGTGAAATGCCATCTTTATGCTGATGATACTCAGCTTTACATCTCCACCCCAAGCCACCCCAACGATGCTGTGGAGGTTATGGCCCGTTGCCTGGAGGCTGTGCGGAACTGGATGGGCGAGAACAGGCTTCAACTCAACCCTTCCAAGACCGAGTGGCTGTGGTTTCCGGCGGCCCGATATAGTCAGCTGACTCCGTCGCTGGCTATTGGGGATGAGATCTTGACCCCCACAGAAGGGGCCCGCAATCTTGGTGTCCTCCTGGATGTACGGCTGTCTTTGGAAGATCATATTACGGCCGTCTCCAGGGGGGCTTTTTATCAGGTTCACCTGATACGCCAGATGCGGCCCTTTCTTGATCGGGATGCCTTACGCACAATCACTCATGCCCTGGTCACCTCCCGTCTGGACTACTGTAATGCCCTCTACATGGGGCTCCCTGCGGGGAGCACCCGGAGGCTTCAACTGGTACAAAATGCGGCTGCGCGGGTAGTTATGGGGGCGTCGAGATACTCCCACGTGATGCCCCTCCTGCGCGAGCTGCATTGGTTGCCGGTGGCCTTCCGGGTTCGCTTTAAAGTACTGGTTTTGGTCTTTAAAGCGCTCCATGGCATCGGACCAGGATACTTACAAGACCGCATTCTGCCAGTAGTCTCCCACCGACCGGTGCGCTCCCACAGAGAGGGTCTCCTCTGGGTCCCGACGCCTTCTATGTGCCGCCTGGTGACCCCGAGGAACAGGGCCTTCTCTGTGGGGGCACCCACCCTTTGGAACGGGATGCCCCCTGGACTACGAACGACCAGTGACCTGAGAGCCTTCAGACATGACCTGAAGACCTGGCTCTTCGAGCAGGCCGGCCTGAGCTGACTCAAATGGGATTTTTAAATGGGGTTTTTAGATTAGTTGGGATGGGGTACAAAGTTTTAATTTATTTTAATTGGGGTTTTTTAGATTTTTATAGGGACAGCCTAGGATTTAATTCTTTTTTAACAATTTATATTTGTCTATATGTATTTTAGTTGGCTGTTCACCGCCCTGAGTCCTTTGGGAGAAGGGCAGTATATAAAACCTAAAAATAATAAATAAAATAATAATAATAATAAATCATCAGAAAAGAGGACTTTGGACCATTTAGCAACAGACCAGTTCTGTTTTTCTTTAGCCCGGGTAAGACACTTCTGATGTTTGTTGTTGAGGAGCGGCTTGACAAGAGGAATACAACATTTGAAGCCCATGTCCAGGATCCGTCTGTGTGTGGTGGCTCTTGATGCACTGACTGCAGCCTAGTCCACTCCTTGTGAAACTCCCCAACACTTTTGACTGGTCTTTTCCTGACAATCCTCTCCAGGCTGCAGTCATCCCTGCTGCTTGTGCACCTTTTTCTTCCACACTTTTCCCTTCCACATAACTTTCTATTAATATGCTTTGATACAGCACTTTGAGAACATCCAACTTCTTTTGCAATTACCTTTTGCGGCTTTCCCTCCTTATGGAGGGTATCAATGATGGTTTTCTGCACAACTGTCAGTCAGCAATCTTTCTCATGATTGTGATTCCTACTGAACCAAACTGAGAGACCATTTAAAGGCTCAGGAACCCTTTGCAGGTATTCTGGCTTAATTAGCTGATTAGAGTGGGACACTTTGAGCCTAGAATATTAACCTTTTCACAATATTCTAATTTTCTGAAATTGTGGATTTGGGGTTTTCATGACCTGTAAGCCATCATCATCTCAATTATGACACATCACGACTTAAACTATCTTGCTTTACATGTAATGACTCTATCTCATATATTAGGTTCACCTTTTAAGTTGCATTACTGAAATAAATGAACTTTTGCACGATATTCTAGTTTTTCAAGTTTCACCTGTAAGCAGAAGAAAAAAAAGGTGGATAAAAACTTGCAAGCAGGGATCAATTCTTACATTCAAATTAATGCAGTGTTATAGCCTAAATGTATACATTCAATTTAAGTTTATAGTCTATTTTTGAAAACTTCACAAATGTAAAATTCATTTTGCAGCCTGAAAGAAAATGTATGATTATAACAATATCGTGTAAAGATATTGGACGCTTAATTGTGTGCATGCTGATGCAATATCTTAGTGAAGACACCTACAATATTTATTGGACTACTGCCTTCAAAATTGCAACATTTAAGTCTTCGGTTGATTACTTCTTTCCATAGTATCATTGCCAGGCACAAACTTCATTCTGTGTTAAAAATATGTAATCTCTCCCCCTCATGGAAGACTTATTAAACCACCTATCAAAAGGAAAGATCTTCACCAAACTAGATCTGAGAGAAGCTTACTACCGAGTCCACATAAAAGAGGAAGATGAATGGAAAACTGCCTTCAACTGCCCTTTGGATAGTTTCCAATTCCGAGTCATGCCTTTCAGACTCCAAGCCCCCCCAACCTGAGGTTCTGACCAATTCTGGAGAACCGGTAGCAGAAATTTTGAGTGGTTCAGAGAACTGGCAAATCCCACCTCTGACTGGAGATTTTACAGCATCCTTTCCCTGCCACGCCCACCAAGCCATGCCCACAGAACCGGTAGTAAAAAAATTTGAATCCCACCACTGGCCCCCGCAGTATTTATGCAACTCATCAACGAAGTGTTACATCCGCACCTATACCAGGGGGTCTTTGTCTACCGATTGACATCCTTATCTTCAGTGAAACTATCGAGAAACACATCAAATTGGTCAGACAAGTGCTGAAGAAACTTTTAGCCGCCAAGTTATATGTAAAACTGTCAAAATGCGAATTCCACAAGGCGTCATTGGATTACCTAGGCTACCGAATATCCAACCAGGGAATTGAGATGGACCCTGATAAAGTGAAAGCCATGCTGGACTGGCAACACCCCAAACACGAAAGAAACTTCAGAGCTTTTTGGGTTTTGCCAACTTCTATAGACAATTCATTCCTTCTTTTGCTGAAGTTGCCCTCCCTTTGACAGAGTTATTAAAAACTTCCCCCACCAAACTGAAGCCCAATCAACCTCTTGCTTGGACCATGGACTGTCAGAAAGCTTTTGAAACCTTAAATACCTCTTTGCAGCTGAGTCCATTCTCCAACATCCAGATCTGACCAGACCTTTTATAGTCCAAGCTGATGCTGGTGATGTGGTGGTCGTGGCCATTCTTCTCCAAAAGGACTCTCAGAACCGACTGATGCCTTGCGCTTATTTGTCCAAAAAGCTGACAGACACAGAGCAAAGATGGATGGTCTGGGAGAAGGAAGCATTTGCAGTATGATGGGCTTTTTTGACTTGGCAGCATTTCCTAGAAGGAGTGAAGGAACCATTTGAGGTATGGACTGATCACAAGAACCTTGAGGCCCTAAAGACATCTCAGAAGCTATCACCAAAACAAGTCTGCTGGGCTCAATATTTCAAGCGGTTCAACTTCAACATGAAATATATCCCTGGAGAGAAAAATATATTGGTGGACACCCTGTCAAGGAAAGCCCAATTTGATAGTCACTGAGAGGAAGTGTCATGCCCCTGGTGGAGACTGATTCTGAGGAACAGCCAACAGGGAGTGGAAGTATGGCTCCAGACATTGTGGAGGAGGCTGGGGAAGGGCAGAGGCCAGTTGAGCAATCAGAGGAGGACCCAGGCCCATCCCCTATCCATCCTAGGCATGCAGGGAGGAGAGGATTAGGAAAAAACATGGTCTACTCAGGAGAAGAGGGCCATGATTCTCTTCATGGGTTGCAGGTGTGAGATCTGCAAAAGAATTTGGACCTGCGTGCTAGCAAATGCTGGAGACACATGTGTTTTTTCCTGGATAAGGTTTATCTTGATTTGCGTTCTTCCAACGGACTGTACCTGGTTATCTTCTTAAAGTTTGTAATTAATTATCCTGGTCTGCCGTAGAACTTTCTTCAATATGGTTTGTTTTTTGCTTCGTTATCTGCTATTTGAGTGGGAACTGTAATTCTTTCGTTTGGAATGTTATTTTGAAAATAGTTTAATCTCCAACTGTGAACAATTGAACAGTGAAGCCAAGTTGAAGGCATTAAAGGACCTAATTTACATTTTGGTTTTTGTTATATTTGTGGTACACACCAGGTCATCACAGGAAGTAGTGCAGACTATGATATCAGAAGCTCAATCAGCAGGCCAAGTAACCACTCAAGTCCAAGCCAATCACAACCCCAGATGCCTGGAAGACAAACTGACAACTGAGTTGAAAGCAGCCCTATTGACTGATCCCTGGTTCCTGGAGCATCAAACCGAATTGACAATGAATGAGTGACTGGCTTGGAAGGGGACTAAACTTTATGTATCCGCAAATCTAAGATTAATGGTACTAAAGCATAGCCATGACTCGTGATTGGGGGGACATTTTGGGTTCTTAAAACCCTACATTTAGTTAGAAGACAGTTCTGGTGGCCAAAAATGAAACCTGACGTCGAGGACTATGTGAAAAGCTGTTCAATTAGTGCCATGATGAAACACAGAACTGGGAAACTTCCTGGCCTCCTCCAACAAGTAGCTGAACCAAAACAACCGTGGGAAGAAATTGCAATGGACTTTATCATTGAATTACCTGAGAGTAGAGGGAATACAATCATTTGGACTGTTATTGACTTATTTTCTAAGCAGGCCTTCTTTACAGCCTGTAAAGGACTTCCATCTGCAAAAAAGCTTGCAAAACTGTTCATGAAGCATATCTAAAGGCTACATGGAGTACCTCGTAGAATAATATCAGAGAGAGGGGTACAAGTTACTGGTAAATTCTGGAGGGAGTTTTTAAAGTCTATTGGGTTGTCCTCAGCGTTCCATCCGGCATGCAACGGAGCATCAGAGAGGACTAATGCCATGATGGAACAATACATTAGATGCTATGTAAATTATCAACAGGAAAACTGGGTGGAGTTATTACCATTTGCAGAGGTTGCTTATAATAATGCAGTACATAGTAGCACAGGGTTGACTCCATTCCAAATCAACACTGGCATAGAATTTGTCCCTATGCCAGAATTACCTAGAGAACCCCCTACATCCATGTCTGTAATAGAATGGACGAACTCATTAAAAAAAGGTTGGGAAGATACGAAAAAAGCTTTGACTAAAGCTGCTAAGGATTACAAAAAACAAGCAGACAAACATAGATCTCTCCAACCACCATTTAAAGTAGGAGACAAAATATATTTGTCAAGCAAATATCTTAGATTGAAACTTCCTACTATGAAGTTGGGGTCTAAATTCTTAGGCCCCGATTTCAAAAATAATCAATCCAGTCACAGTCCAATTAAGTCTCCCCCGGCTGTGGGAAAAATTCACCCAGTGTTCCATAGTTTATTAAAACTTATTAAAACCAGCTGTCACATCAATGATAAGACCAATACCAATCATTCTCCCTAAACTTTTAATCATACAGGGTGAAACACATTATGAAATCAAAAAAATTCTCGATTCTAAATTACACCAAGGACAATTACAATACTTGGTATTGTGGAAGGGTTACCCTGTATCGGATGCTACTTGGATAAAAAGTTGGGATGTACATGCAGATAGATTGGTTAACCAATTCCATGAGGAATTCCCCAACAAACCGAAGGATCCTCTTAGACAGGGGAGAGGGGATTAAGGACATCACATTTACCCCTGGTTTATGTTTTGTTTTTGTTTTTTCCTTATAGGAGATGAACTTTTCAAGAGGGGGACACCTGTCAGCTATGGAATCATGATTCATTATGCCACCTAGCTGGAGAAAGTGGGAGGGAGTGATGTTAATTGAGTAGCTCTTAATGGACAAAATATAATTCTTTTGATAGTTCAAGGTTAAAATGGTGGCGCAGAAAGAATTGGAACTTACTTTGGGATTGGTTCATGTGATGTGATGATGAGTAAAAACGGGATGGTTTGTAGGTTGGGATAGTGTGTGAAGTCCGGGGGAAATTTTAGTTTCGGAATTCCACAGAATGTGCCAGGTGCTATTCTAATAAAAGTACTTCGAAATTATGTTTTTCTTGGAGTTACTGACAGGAATGGATTTTCCCTTGAACTATGACAGTATGATTACCAAATCTGACTCTCTGAGATGGGCCAAACAGGAAATCCATAATCCAAAGGCAGATTGAATAAGAAAGCCCAATGCCCATAAGTTTAGACACTAGTCTAGGTGGAAGAATTGTGTTAAATACAGAACTAAAATCTATAAAAAGCATCCTCACAAAGCCCCCCGCCCCTGCCCGCTCTTCCAGATGAGTCAGAGCAGTGTGAGGAATAATGGCTATAACATCCTCTGTAGATCTAATTCTGTATGCAAATGGGTGTTTATCAAATATATGTGAAAGACCAGAAGTCGAAGAATTTTCCCTTTTCTTCTACAGACAACTTACCCTTTCATTCTCCTTTTTCTTCTCTCTTATTCTTACATACTTCCCATTGTTCATAATAACCCAAAATGGTAAAACTGCTGTCTCCAAATGTGTTTTGGTTATAATTACTAGAAAGTCAGCCAACACGACTAACTATAATTCACACAATGGACATATAAGTTCTGGAAATTTTGGGTTTGTTTTATGTTGTGATTAATTCAAAGCAGTAAAGAAAATACTGCTGAAAATGCAGGATACTTTCATCTCTTTTTTCTTGCTTCATTTGTCTGCTGTCCCTGAAAATATGCCATGAATGCATAAGGGATCTTCTTTGATAAGGTGGGAAATTGCACAGTTGGTTGGAGGAAAAATTGCTGAAAATAACTAGCCGCTATATGTTGGTCTTCACTAAATTCAACCATCATTCCTATAGAAATAGAAGTTTCCATTTTATTCATTCATGGAAGGACATGTTTTGATTCACATTGAACATTGTATTTGCTACCAAGCAAGCAAGTAAACACACAAACACACAAACAAACACAGAGAGAGAGAGAGAGAGCGCAAAAGTAGGTTTTTGTATAGCTCTTTGTTATTTATTTTATTGATTTATTATATATATAGTCTCCCATCTTACCAATGTTATCTCTGAGTAATACCTTTATGATTGAAGAAAATGAAAGAAAGGAAATCAAATAACTATCCCTTTTTAATCCTGTTTTCACATCTTTCACTTGCAGTTGAATGTTACAGTTGTTCTTCTTGAGCCAAATTATTGCCACCAAAGCTACTGATAATATTCTAAAACTCATTTAGAAGTTTAAACATTTAGAAATGAAAACACATATCAAAGAAAGAACAATCGTAACAGTTCATACATTCATTTACAATTCACATTGATATCTGAACTGAGAAGAAGAAAATCTCACCCTGATGTTTCCCTGGGATCTCTACAAGTTAATAGATTAGAAAGCCATTTGGCATGGGGACAAACAAGGTTTGACATGCACACAGACATTCTTTTTTTCTATATATATTTTTGAGTATTTTATTTTTGTTGCTATGGGATCATCTCTTTTAATTTTTTTTCTCTTCAATTCATATGTGAGATATTCATAATAAAGTTTGAGGGTGAAAAAAAAACAGATTTGTTAATGCAATTTCACAGGTTGGAAGATTCCTAGTCTTGGATTTGGTATATGCAACTCTATCTATGAAAGTCAAAGGAACAAAAATATTTTTTCAGCTGTTTATGTATTTTAGTAAAACATATCCTATGGGTAAAAAGTAGTCATGTCCCAAGAAACTAGAAATAAGCATAAATGCACATGCATATCATTTTAAAACTTTATTTTTATTTTTGGAAATAAAACATATTTCTGTTTTTAGTTTTTACTGGAACCAAGTTCCATGAAGTATTTCATTATTTAATTCATGAAGAAGTCTTATATAAAAAAGTTGATGAACTTAAAAAGATTGTTTTATCTTCATTGAGGTTTGTAAAGAAAAAGAGAGGAGAATGGTAGTCTTTGGGTTAGGGTTAGGGTTATTTTAATTTTTATTGATGGTGTCTTGCCATCTCTGTTTTGGATGCCCATGGGGTCACTGGCCATTGATTTACTTTAGATATTTTGCCCCATGGTCATATCATAGTTAAGAAACTGCATTGACTGGTGCTAACATAAAATGAAATAAATTATAAAATCAAACAACGCAATATGGATTATTATGCGATGGAAATCCAATTGTGCTATTTTTTAGCTTAGAAAAGAGAATTTAGTTCTATTAAATTAAATCAGTTGACCAGCTCAGATCCCATTGATTTTATTAGATCTGTTCTCACTAATTTTGGATTCTGACACATCTGTTTCATATCTCTTGTAATTCACCCTAGAAAAACTGTCCTTGGTCTGTCTGACTCATCTTTATTTTTCACTTGAACTTTGCACCAAACTGTCGGTCTCTGCTGAGAACTGGGTACTTTTTACAATGAACCATGTTACTCACAAGTACTAATGTATGATGACAACGTTTATTGCTGTTTTCCCAATCACTAACAGAAGCCACAATAATGGTACAAATATTTTTTGCTGTTGTTCATTTGTAAATAATTTATGTTGGAATTAGAGTTAAAACACTTTGTATCAATGCTAACAAGCTTTTAAAAGTGCAAAGGGCTTCAGTGAGAGAGAACAGGTTTGACAATTAATGGGATCAGAGTAGGCCTAGACAGCTAAGATATCCCTTTGGCCCTGTGACACATTTTAGGAAAAATCCATGTTCTTGACAATTTCTTTTGTGAGAAAGAATTTCTATTAAAATGAAAAGTAAAGATTTAATTTCACCTCTGCGGACTCTAACAATACCTCTGTTTTTCTGGTACAAAACAGAACTAATTTGTCACGGCCTCCTTTCAGGAAGTTTTCCCTAATATTTTCTGATGGTGTCACTGAAGTATTGATTTGCTTTGGCTCTCCTTAACTTTTCAAAATCTTTAATAGATTTCTCCAATAGTCATGCTTAAAATTTTAAATTTTCCTGGACGTCATGATAGGAAAGGGGGAAAACATTCCCAACTCAGATTTTCTAATTATCACTCCTGATGATTTCTTAATATAATTATTAATTTTCAGATTAATAAAAGATAGTTAAATATTCATTTACATGATCCTGTCTTATCAGTGAAGACAGCCATCATTTTGCCAATTCACATTTAAATGAAGAATTTGAGAAATTGATCACTTTTTATTGCGGAATATAGATCTCAAATATTAAATGATAAATACTTCAATTGCTGAAATTCTTGCAACTGTGTCCCTTTTTGCTAAGAAGTGCAAAGGATTGAGCTTCGAGAAGCAAATGCTAGCAAACACAACATATATTTATTTTATTTATTTAATCCCTATAATATCTATATGAGATTTACATTAATGAAATGTTTATTTCATTATTCTTTACAGTAATAGGAGCTGATTTGACCATTCTTTGTTATTTAGACAATACTTTCATATTCACATTTAGGATAAATTATTTCTAATTGTCAATAAACTATGGAGGGATATAGTAGGAGTTTTAGAGGTATCTAAATTACATTCTCACATTAGATAGTATGTGAAATGTGTCAATGAAAGAATAATCTCTACAGTGCACAGTGTGAAAGTGCACAAGAAAACAGATCTGTTAGATTAGCCATCAAACAAGAGCCACCAAACAAGAGACAGAATAACAGAGGGAAGGAAGGAAGGGACCTTGGAAGTCTTCTAATCCAACATCAAGCAGGAAACTATAACATTTCAGACAAATGGTTATCCAATTTATTTTTAAAAACCTCCAGTGTTGGAACATATCAAGAGCAACTGCGGTCTCTTCGCTGATGATGTAAAGCTATTCAACACCACAGACAACACTGCTACCCTTCAAAAAGACCTTGACTGTGTATCAGAATGGTCAAATAAATGGCAACTTCAAATCTCAACAAATAAATGCTCTGTCTTACATATTGGCAAAAAAAATCAGAAAATAAAATACAGGCTGAATAGTCAAGACCTTGTTGATGACCCAAACTCTGTCAAGGATCTTGGAGTACTCATCTCTAATGATCTAAGTGCATAGAGCCCACTGTAACTAGCCAAAAAGGCATTAAGAGTTGTTAACCTAATCTTATGTAGCTTTTTCTCTGGTAATATTACACTAATAACTACAGAATACAAAACATTTGATAGACTAATAATCGAATACAGCTCATCAGTCTGGAACCCACATTACGTATCTGATATTAACACAGTTGAGAAAGTCCAGTAATATTTTACAAGAAGAGTTCTTCACTCCTCTACTCGTTGCAGAATACCTTATGCCACCAGACTCAAAATTCTAGACCTAGAAAACCTTGAACTATGCTGCCTTCGGTCCGATCTAAGTATGGTATATAAAATCATACATTGCAATGTCCTACCTGTTAATGAATACTTCAGCTTCAACCATAACAACACAAGAGCACACAATAGATACAAACTCAAGGTTAATCGCACCAAACTTGATTGCAGGAAATACGACTTCAGCAACAGAGTGGTCAATGTCTGGAATACTCTACCTGACTCTGTGGTTTCTTCCCCAAACCTCAAAAACTTTCACCTTAGACTGTCTACTATTTCCCATTTTCTAAGAGGTCTGTAGGGGGCGTGCATAAGTACACCAACGTGCCTACCGTCCCTGTCCTATTGTTTCTTTCTTTTAATACCACCTCTGTTCTACTCTACTCCATTCCACTCCACTCTACTCTATTTCTTCCACCAGCATCCTCACCATTGTTCTGTGGGGTTGTTTATAATATATAGTGTTTTCCATAGGCAGATTCTGGCAACATAGATGAGTGTTAACTTCTATGATTCAGATAAAAATCCAAACAAGCAAACAACTCAAAGAACACTAATCCTAATGATCTTAATGTACTTTGATGGCAAAATATGTATATGTATACTCACAAAGGTATATTACTCAGAAAATTCTAATAGCTTTCAGATAATCCTCAATTTATAATTAGGACTGCAGTTTTGATCATTAAGCAATGTTATGGTTAATGATCATTGTGTGATCAAATCCAATTTTGCAACCATTTTTACAGTGATTATTGATACAGTCATTAAGCAAATCCAGTTTTCCCAATTGACTGTTGCTTGTCGGAAGCCAGCCAGGAAAGATAAAAAAATTATGCTCATTTGACTGCAGCATACTGTGATAGGTTGTAAATGCAAGCTGGCTGCTAAGCATCTGAATTGAAATTATGTGACCATAGAAATAGTGCAATCATTATAAATGCAAGGACAGATTATAAATAACTTTTTCTTAAGATGTCGTAACTTTGAACCATCATTAAATGAACAGTCATAAGTCAAGGACTACCTGTACTGTGTATGAGCCTCAGCCCCCAAGTCAAGTTATCTTTTGATAGATTTCACATTCTGTTGCTTTTATCCAGACATAATTCAAGTTCTGAAGAAGAAAGTCCAAAACTCAATGGTACTTTGGTACTTATTCCAAGACAATGCAGCCAGGTGTTCAGGGTGGGGTGGGGGAGATAGAACTTCCAAAAAATATAAAATGTTCTACAGGTGGCACCCAGCCCCCCCCCCCCATTAGACAAAAATGTTTAATTTAAAGTTAACCCTAATTGTTGGAAGTATGGAAAAGAAAAAGGCACTTACTTTCGTATCTGGTGGACATGCCCAGAAGTGAAAAAATACTGGAATACAATCAGACAATGGCTAGAGGAAAATATAAATCAGAAAACTGAATTTAATCCAGAATTTTTTTAATTAGGTATAATAACACAAAAATGTAGTAAAAAAGATAGGTACATTATATTACATATACTAACAGCTGCAAGGATTTCGTATAAGCAACTTTCAAAGGAGAAAAGGATACCATCAGAGGGTATGGTTATAAAGAAAATAATAGATTATATAGAGATGGACAGGTTAACATTGAAATTAAAAGACAAAGAAGATTCAATATATTATAGAGCTTCCAAAAAATGCCAATAATGAATGCTTTTCTATTGAAAAACTGCATTGATTTTATTCAAGATATTGCAAGTATCATTCCTCCATTTTATACATTTCAACCAATAATTTGAAATAATTTGAACATTGGCCATTGTCTGACAAAATAAAATCAGTGGTGAAAAAAGTAAGGTTCTACATTTAGGCAAGAAAAACCAAATGCACAGGTACTGTATATATGGTATCTCACTATGGTAACTGTGAGAGAGATCTTGGAGTCCTAGTGGACAATCATTTAAATATGAGCCAGCAATGTGCTACAGCTGCCAAAAAAGCCAACACAGTTCTAGGCTGCATTAACAGAGGGATAGAATCAAGATCACGGGAAGTGTTAATGCCACTTTATAATGCCTTTGTAAGGTCACACTTGGAATACTGAATTCAATTTGGATCACCATGATATAAAAAAGATTTTGAGATTCTAGAACCATGATGGCGAACCTACAGGTGGCATGCAGAGCCATTGTGCCAGCATGCGAACCGCAGGCAAACTTACTTCACTCCGCATGCACATGTCTCACAGCTGATTTTCAGCCTGTTTGAGGCCTGTTTGAGACTTGAGGAAAGCCTTTACAGGCCAAAAAATAGGCCCGTTTTGTCACTTCCAGTATTTCTGGAAATGCTCGAAGTGATGAAACGGGTCTATTTTTTTGGCCTGCAAAGCCTATAGAAGCCTCCTCAAGCCTCTGGGAGACTGAAAAAGGCCTCAAATGGGCCGAAAATCAGTTGGGAGGCACAGTGCAGGTAAAAAGGTGGCAGGGGAGAGATTGTGCATGCATGCGCAGGGGGCATGGGGGAGTGTGCTTTGCCTTCTGGGTGCTGGCACACGAGTGAGCACACAATTTTTGGCACAGGACCCCAAAAAGGTTAGCCACCACTGCTCTAGAAAGAGTACAGAGAAGAACAAGGATGATTAGTGAACTAAATCCAAAACATATAGATAATGGTTGCTGGAATTGGGTATGTCTAGTTTAATGAAAAGAAGGACTAGGGGTGACATGATAGCAGTGTTCCAATATCTCAGAGGCTGCCACAAAGAAGAGGGAGTCAAGCTATTCTCCAAAGCACCTGAGGACAGAACAAGAAGCAATGGGTGGAAACTAATCAAGGAGAGAAGCAACCTAGAACTAAGAAGAAATTTCCTGACAGTTAGAACAATCAACCAATGGAACAACTTGCCTTCAGAAGTTATAAATGCTCCAACACTGGAAGTTTTTAAGAAAAGATTGGACAACCATTTGTCTGAAATGGTATAGGGCCATGATGACAAACTTATAGCATGCGTGTCAGAGGGGGCACACAGAGCCCTCTCAGTGGGCATGCGCACTGTTGCCAGCTATTCTTCTGGTTTCTGGCGCACCAGCTGGTCTACAAAAATAGACCATTTTCCAGGCCATTTTTAGGCCATTTTGGGGCTTTTTAGGGCTGTTTTTCAGGCTGTTTTCAGGGCCATTTTCAGGCCATTTTGGGGGCATATTCAGGTTGGTTTTGGCCTGAAACCCAGCCTGAAAATGGCCTGGAAAATGGCTTGGAAATGGCTCAGAAAATGGCCTGAAAAATACCTCCCGAAACAGCCAAAAATAAGCTGGTTTGGGGGCCATTTTCAGACCAAAACCAGCCTAAAACTAGCCTGAAATTGGCCCCCTAAATGCCCCAAAATAGGCATGCGCATACCAGCCAGAACTCCTGATATAACCTGCCTGAACATAGGATTAGACTAGAAGACCTCCAAGCTCCTTCCAACTCTGTTATTCTACCCTATTCTGTTCTGTTCTATTCTATTGTTATTTGTTTTTCAACAATAGATTCCTTTATTCTCAAAATGCAAAGAAAATGTCAAAATTACAAAAATTTTGAAAAGCAGAAATGCATAACAATTTTGTATATAAAGCCCCAAAATCTATTAAAATAGAGGGGAAAATAGAGAAAAATCTGAAAACAGCTCAGTGAAATCTGATTCTATAGAAGGTTGACTGATTACTGGGGAAATGAAAACCAGAGTAGAAAGATAATGGAATTTTCACAGTTCCTTATTCCACCTGTCATTTCAGATTTCTAAAAGGATTTATGTGTTCCAAAGACTACTTCTAAAGTTCTGTATAATCAGAGCTTTATTCAAATGTTTGGGCCCTGCTGTCTGTTTGAAATTTTAAGATGACATACAAAAGAAACAATAACTTAATTGCATATTCCATAAATAGTGCAACTAACAGATATTCTTTGCTTACCATTCATTCAGCAACCATTGAGTTATGATAATGCTGAAAAAAATAACTTTATGGCCCATGTATAATGAATTACGATTTTACAGCATGTCTTGGTCATGATTCACCATAACAGCCATTGCATATAGTCCTCAACTACTGACTGTAATTGAGCCATAAATTATTATTGTAAGTCAGGTTGTTAAACAGTCATCATATGAATGGCTCAGTTTTATAAAAACTGTTTTTGTGGCAGTTGTTAACTGAATCACCATAATCATTAAGCAAATCCATGGTTATTAAATAAACCCATTGCCCATAATGGGTATGTTGTGGAACTAATTGTCAGCTTCCAGGAGAAAAAAATATTGCAAATCATAGTCATATGGCTCTGGGATGCTCAAACACCAAAAATGTGGATCAATGTGAAAACTTTGAATCCAGTTCATAGGTATCTTTTTGGGGATCCTTCATAACTTCAAGCAGTTGCAAAGCAATTAATCGTAAATCAAATATTACCTACATGCCTTTTCCTATGGCTGGCTATGTTTTTTTTCCTCTTGCAATGTAGATCGATTGGAGAGAAAGTGTTTAAAAGAAAATAATATGTTTGATCTTCTTCAAATTGAAAGCAGTGCAATCATGAGAGAATCCACAGTCAACTATGTGCAATACAACAGCTTACAGTACTCCCTTGAAATCTGTCATTCTTTATTTTTTTATTTATTTCTCCAATCTCCCTCTGCAGGACAGAGAGGGAAAAACAAGCAAACAATTTCTGCAGGGAATTTCTTTTTTGCTTCACCCCTCCCCACTTCCTGAAAAATAGAGAGCAAATAGATTGTAGAGTTGTCTTTTTATTGTTATTAATAGGGAAGTAATACTCTAGAAATGACACCCACTATGCAATGAGGGGAAAGAATTTGTTCCAAGCAGCAACTGAAGAGAAACTGAGGATTAAATGAAAGCATACCTGAAGGGTACAACAAACTGTTTTAAGTATTGCCTTAGCAGAGTATACTTGAATTCTACAATATATTACTAGCTGACATTTGAAAGCTTGTGAAGATTAGGCGAGAATGGAATAAATTATCCCCAAAATCAAAGGCACAGTTTTTAAAAACATCACTTTGATCATTGAGATTTTTGTGAGTGTGAAGAATCTGTCTTGACTGATAGATGGACTAAGCAAAGAAGAACTGTAACAAAGGAAGGTTCAAGTTCTTTATCAGCTTCTTCCACTGCATGTTCAATTCCCATTCTCTATGCCTATTGACTACATTCAGTACCCACTGGGTAATGTTAGAGATCCTCCCTCATTTAACTTTAAAAATCATTCAGGATTTGTAGTATAAATATAGAGAATTATGCATTATTTTCTACAAAATCTAATCCTTTCCCAAGCTTGTAGATACCTTATTTTTTATGTCAGTACTAGTTAGAAGTAGAATCCAGTTGTTGAACAAAGTCAACAAAGTATAGCTTGTACAAAATAAATAATAGGTATTTTTTATTTAGTACATTACTCTGTCAATGAAAACCCATATTCTCCAACCTGTATAAAGCTTAGAATCAACATGATTCCTCTGTGTGTCTGAAAGTGTGTGTCCGCTTTCCATTTGTTAAAAAAAATGTGAAGCCATTCAGAATGTAAAATAGCCTTGATGACAAAACTTTCTTTGTAAGTATGGTTGTTTAGTTATGCATATTCCGTTCTATTATGGTTTGGAATATAGCCATTTTCTATCAGAACGCTGTCATTATGATGAAATGAAATCCCATTGAAATCCATTCATTTTACTAGATATTTACAGCTTGCTAATATGACATTTTTTTAAAAAAAATTGCAGTGAGAGTATAGAAACTTTTACCAGAAATAAATATTGTACTTCAGGATTATCCTTTTTTTAAATACACATCACTTTAAACTTAGTAACTATATTAAACATTTATATATCATATTGAAGACTAAAGTCAAACTGGAATATTTTAGATAGTATTAAACATTAGTTATTTTGAATAGAGGTACAGACTTGCTTTCACTAAGATTTAAAAACTAAGTATGTTGACTAACTAAGCAATCAGATTTTTCATCTTTTTCCTAAATACAGAAATTCATCCTTGAAGAGAATAAAGTTTTCAGGTTCTCTCCTTTTAATTCCTATAGATAACTTTCTGTAGAGCTGTTTTTTCAGTACTGTATCAGAACTCTATCATTGGAGAAGGGCATGTGTCTGATATGGATCAGTAAAATGAAAATTATTTAAAAAAGAAAACAAATAAAAACCAGAAAGGAAATATGATAAACATTATTCATCCACTTTAGCCAATGTGAAACCAATGAGCTTTTATTATTTGAATTTTTATGTTAAACACTGACATTACTACTCTATAAAGAATTAATAGCCTTTACGATATAAATACAAAACATATTATTATAGTATTATTATTTATTTTATTAAACTTATATACTGTCCTCTTTCCCTGACAGGATTCAGGGCGGTGTACAGCCGATTAAAAATATCACAACAATACAAAATTAAAAACAATTAAAATCAAATATATAGTGGCTGGAATAAAAGTATATAAAGGGGAATTAAAAAGATTAAAAATCGGATAAAACCAGATTAAAATTCTAAGAGAACCCTACGCCAGATTGGCGAAATATGAGTCTTCACCGCCCGTCGGAAGGTCAGGAGATCAGGGATGGTCCTCATCTCAAGGGCTAATTCATTTCAGAGGGAGGGTGCCCCCAATGAGAAGCCCGCACCCTCGGGGTCACTAGCCGTCCAGCCGGCGGCACCCTGAGGAGACCCACTCTATGGGAGCATATTGGCTGGCGGGAGGCCGATGATGTCAAGAGGCGGTCCCGTAGATACCCCAGCCCCAAGCCATGGAGCGCTTTAAAGATGGTAACCAGTACCTTGAAGCGCACCCGGAGGACCACCGGGAGCCAATGCAGCTCGTGCAAGAGCGGTGTGACATGAGAGCCCCGAGAAGCTCTCAACACCACCCGCGCGATTGCATTCTGCACCAGCTGGAGCCTCTAAGTGCTCGTCAAGGGAAGCCCCATTTAGAGAGCATTGGCATAGTTTAGGCGGGAGATTACGAGGGTGGAAGTGACTGTGCGAAGCGCATCCTGATCCAGAAAGGGCCGCAACTGGTAGATCCTAAGGACCTGACCAAAAGCCCCCATGGCGACGGCCGCCACATGGTCTTCTAACGACAGCCGTACATCCAGGAGGACACCCAGATTGCGCGCCCTCTCTGTGGGGGCAAGAATTTCCCTCCCCACAGCCAGCGATGGAACCAGCTGGCTGTATCGGGGTGCCAGGAAGGACAGCCACTCAGTCTTAGATGGGTTGAGCTGGAGCTTGTTATGCCCCACCCAACACCACACGGCCTCCAGGCACTGGGCCATCACTTCGACGGATTCATCGGGGTGGCCCAGGGTAGAAATGTACAACTGGATGTCATCAGCGTACTGATGGAACTCTACCCCACAGCCATGGATGATCTCACCCAGTGGCTTCATATACATGTTGAACAGAAGGGGCAAGAGCACCGATCCCTGAGGAACCCCACAGATCAGGGGTTTGAAAAAAAAAAGAAGAAGCAGGTGTAATAAGTATGTTTGCTGTATTGATTTGAATAGACAGACAGACATCAAATAAATAAACAGCAACTTCTCCAGTTGAGTTTCTGCAGTACTGGTCAGACAGGATTCTTAGTAGTATCTGCAGGATACTATCAGAGAAGTTATGATAATGTAATTGAACTTCCATCTGTTTATTACTTGCAACACAGATAGAAAACAGCTGGAGTTTCAATAATACATTCATGTGTTCCTTTGTATTTATTTTTTAACCACTAATAAGTATACTATTCTTATAAAGCACTGGAAACTGGAATAGTTGGTTGGTTGGTTTTTTGTATCTCCCTTCTGTGACTGGGGTGTTTTTTCAGAAAAAAATAAGTTTACAACAAACAAAAAACCTTATAAATGTGTTTAAGAAGTTCAGAATTAATTGTAATAAAACTATTTTCTATTTTAAACATCTGTTTTCTATAAGCTCTTCATCTATACTAAATTCTTTAATATTCAATTTCACTTGTTTCCCAATTGTCTATTCTTATATCTTTAATATATTTATTACTGATTTGTCTATTTCTCTGATGTTAATCCCCGTATATCTCTATTTTCACTTCTATTGAACAGTGTTTTTAAAACTTGGCAATTTTAAGATGCTGGGACTTCAATACCTAGAATTCTCCATCCAGCACCACATGGGGAATTCTGGGAATTGAAGTTCACACCTCTTAAAGTTGTCAAGTCTGAAAAACACTGCTTAAGATCTGTACATTTTCAAACTGTCTTTTATCTTGTTTAATTTCTATTTCCTATTTCTTTTCTGTCAAAGTCTTAATGTTTTCTTCACCTTTTCTTTTTGTTTTACTCTGGCTGGGCTTCATAACCTTTCTAAATAGAACTTTTTGTTCTCATGCCAAATCTTAGGAATGGAAAAATTACTCCTTTTCACCAGTTTTCTCAGCTGCAGTCTCTTTCACATTACCTTTTCTCATCAAGGCTGTCTTTTATTTTGCTTTTTTGTTTTGACTCCTGGATTTTGCCTATTTATTTAGCCTATGCTTTATGAAGTTTGTGGTTGCAGAGCTTTCAGGTGGACATCTTTCCCATCTTCCATACTGCACTTCTTTGCACATTCTTTGGGAGGGAAACTGACGCAGTTCATTGAGATCATTGGTTATCTTTTCTGCCACCTCAACTATCTTTTTTTGCCACACCCTGCAAACTCTCCTATATATAGTGCTTCAACCACTGCCTTTCAACTTTAAAATTAAACAGCAAAGCTATTGAAAATCATTGGACAGCTTTCATCTTTTAATCTTTTAATTCATTTTCTGAGACAACCAAGCTCTACTCAGACATTCCTACATCTAGAATTAAAATGTTATTACAACCTGTATTTTATTCTATCTCACATAAATAATGGATTGGTTCCAGACAACATCATACTTAAGAGTAAATGAATACAAATCTTTGGGATTTAAGCTAGTTGACAGCATGGATTTTAAACACAGTAAGATTGCTTGCTATATCCCTTATGTTGAATTTACTATAAACTGAGATTAGATTGCTTTTTTACAATTCCACTAATTATAAAGATTGATGCTGGAAGAGGGTTAACCAGATATATAAACAGGGAATGTAGGCTATGGATAATTGGAAAGAACAACACACTTTTTAGGTTTCTTGAAATATGTGACAAAAATTACAATGAAAAACTAAACTAAAATTTACTTAAGATTACATATATATAAATATTTTTTTTCATTATCAAAAAGACTGGTTTTTAAATTATAGAATTTTCCAGGAAATTACATTTTTAAGAACATATGTTTGCAATAACATAAAATTGACATGGTCTCCATATTTCACTATAGAAATGTATGACAAATCATATGATCTACAAACTACAGTGATCATATATTTGAAAGGAATTATACTAAATGATGGTTTTAGATAGTATGCTGGAACAAATAGAATAACATAAGACTACCATGAAATCAGGATTTCATTTGTCCTGTTTAATTCATGTGTTGTTTTGTTTGTTTGTTTGCTTAATATGACTAAGCAACAATTATATATTAATTATATGTAATTATATTATATTAATTATATTAGTGAAAAGAAAAATACAATAAATTCTGTGTGTCTTTTAGGAGATTGTGTTTTCCACATCCTAAGTTGCACAGTTTGAAGAACTTGAAAACAGACAGCTTAAACATAAACAAATAGCATCTATCAGAATGACTATTAAATTTAGATTGGAAAATGCCCAGCTATGCTCAGAGCCTTTCACAATAAATACTGAAGAACAATGCACTGATGATATCAATTTTGAAATATTCAGTTAAGACATTCACCTCACTGCGATGATTTTAATTGTAGTAGAAATGCATGATTTAGTAATCCAAATAAAATAAATAGAAATGTATCATTAAATGTTGAGTTGCCAAAGCTCACATTCTCAGGGGATAGAATACCAAATTCTCTTCTAACAACTCCCATGGAAAAATATTCTAATAAAAAGGTTGGAAAAAATATTTCCAGCTGAGACTTTGTACAAACAGGTTTTCCAGATAGATAGCACAGAACTAGCAAAGAGTGTTGTCCATACCCTAATCTATAATCTAAATCAAATCATATTTAATATATAGTAGGGTATGGACAATGACTTGAAGGATGGGTAGGTGGCATATCTCAAAAGACATCATCAAAGTACCCATGTTGATTTGGCTTGCTTTTGGTAGAACCTTCTTGCAAGAAGCTTTTCAATTTATGCTTTTTAAATATTAGGTGTGGAATTTGTGACCCATGTAGAACCATCAAGTAGCTTTTTGAGCATAGGGAACTGTAAGTCTATAAATATATTGCTGTTAGCAGTTGGGGCTAGTGTATATTTTATTGGGATTGTTAAACAAAGGGACATTTGAATATTCTGTTCCCTTTGAAGACTCTCTTCCCTAATTCAACAAAAATCTCAATTGTTAGATGTAAGGGAAGGGAACCACCCATCTCCTTGGCTGGTTGATTCTAATATTGAATCTCTTTTCCTTTAGTTTTACAGAGTAAATGAAAATAAAGGCAGTTAAGATTAGATCTGGTTCAGATATAAGTTGCAAGTCATTACATTTTCACTCTCTCAATTATCCTCTTTACTTAGTATTTATATAATTTTTCAGTAAAAGTCCTTAGTACAACTTATGACATTTCTCAGGTTGTGGTTGTATCTTGATAATCCTATGAATAAACTTTCTCAATTGCTATTTGTTAAATCCATATCAACCCTAATATGTACTAGAGAAAATAGATTCACATGCAAAGATAAACACATGGAATACATTTATTGGTTTAGATTTAGCTCTTAACTTATGTCTTATGTTACAGAGTCAACAATACTTTTAGAAATAAGAAATCATAAAGAGTATCTAAAGTATTATTGATTGTTCAGCAAGGAGTTTCAAATGATCACTATTTATACAAATCCAAATTGGATGAACTTTAAAAATTATCAGTTTTAATAATTCCAAGCATAAATAATTTCTGAATCCTGAATTCAGTATTCCCCTGCTCTTCTGCATAAAAATAATTAATATGTTACAATCCTAATATATTCATCAAGCTAGTATTATATTATATATCTAAATTAAGCTTGATTTTCAGTAATTTCATAGACAATTCCTTTTGAGTACCAGCAACCTCTCAAAAGTAATTTATCACTATTTTTGCCACTAAGTGGACATTAGTAGTACTTCACCCCTGATTATATTGTGCCAGATATACCTAACTGGACATTTCTTATATATAGGATACAAAACAGAGGTAATCCTGAATGCAACTTCACCCTTTAGGGACTCATCACACATGTGTTCAGTTTTAAGGGTTGAACCTTGCCCATCACCCACATTCTTCTACATTGGATTGAAATCAAGAAATGTACTTGAGAATAGAGCTCATCAAGTAAAGGAGTCAGATTATAACTGGGAGGTAGGCATGGCTTTATTTTAATCTAGGCCTAGAAAACAACATAAAATATTTCTTACATCCATGCCAAACATTCATATTAAAAATTAAATATAATAAGAGTTACTAGGAGAGTCTACTGAGTGAAAGCAAAGTCTACTTTTCTGGTCCCCACTCTCAACAGGAGCATATTGCACTAATACCTATCTGTCTCTACTTCCTCTTTCATGTATTATAACGGCAGAGACTTTTCAACCTTTGATAAATCAGAAGTAACTGCATGGACTTACATATCCAGTACTGTGTCCAGGATCATAGAAGGAAAGAATAGTTCTGTTCATCTACCAGACCCTCTCATGAAATATTACTAAGGCAATGCTCTCTTCACAGCCAACCTCCATTTGTTTGCAATTACAGAAAAATGCAAGATACAAAAATGTGTTGCAAAGCTGAAAGTGCGTGGGTTATGATGAAGTAGTCACGCTCAGCCACAGTAGCAGAGCTATTTTTAGCCTAAAGTGGGCCAAATATCTGCTGAAATGCAAGGCTGAAATAATAACAGTGTAAAATGTAATAATAAAAAAGGGCATATAACACACACACACACACACACACACACACACACACACAGATAACAGATAATCAGAGTTGGAAGGGACCTTGTAGGTCATTTAGCCCAACCCCCCGCCCAAGTGGGAGACCCTACACTATTTCTGACAAATGGCAGTCCAATCTCTTCTTGAAAGTCTCAAGTGATGGTGCTCCCACAACTTCCGAGGGCAAGCTGTTCCATTGGTTGATTGCTCTCACTGTCAGAAAGTTTCTCTTTATGTCCTTGTTCAGTTTCTATCCATTATTCCTTGTCTGGCCTACAGGCACTTTAGAAAATAGCTTGATCCCTTCCTCCCTACGGCAGCCCCTCAAATATTGGAAGACCACTATCATGTCTCCCCTGGTCCTTCTCTTTACTAGACTAGCCAGTTCCTGCAACCGTTCATTGTATGTTTTAGCCTCCAGTCCCCTAATCATCCTGGTTGCTCTTCTCTGTATTTTTTCTAGAGTCTCAACATCTTTTTTATAATGTGGTGAACAAAACTAGTCTTACTAAGGCTTTATAGAGTGGTATTAATACTTCCCTTGATCTTGATTGTATCCCTCTGTTAATACAACTTAGGATTGCATTAGCTTTTTTGGCTGCTGCTGCACACTGCTGGCTCATATTTAGCTGGTTGTCCACTAAGACTCCAAGATCCCTCTCACAGTTACTGCTATTGAGCCTGGTTTCACCCAGTCTATATGTGTACTTTTGGTTTTTCTTGCCTAAGTGTAGAACTTTACTTTTCTCCACAATTGAATTTCATTTTGTTAGATACGGCCCAGTGTTCTAGTCTGTCAAGATCCATCTGGATCTTGAGCCTATCTTCTTGAGTGTTAGGTATTCCTGCCAACTTAGTATCATCTGTAAATTTGATAAGTTCTCCTTCTATTCCCTCATCTAAGTCTATAATGAAGTTATTGAAGAGTACTGGGCCTAAGTCAGAACCTTGTGGCATTCCACTGCTTCCTTCCCTCCATGTAGATTAGAACCATTAAGGACTACTCATTGAGTATGGTTTGTCAGCCAATTGCGAGTCTATCTATCTATTTATTTATTTTATTTGTCAATTGCTTACAAGATAATAGGTATAAGTATAACATAGTTATGAATACATGGATACATATAAGAAAAATAAAATATAAAAGAAACAATAGGCACATTGGTGCACTTATGCACGCCCCCTACAGACCTCTTAGGAAAGGGGTGGGGTCAATAGTAGGCAGTCTAAGGTTAAAGTTTTTGGGGTTTGGGGAAGAAACCACAGAGTCAGGTAGAGTTTTCCAGACATTGACCACTCTGTTGCAGTCGTATTTCCTGCAATCAAGTTTGGTGCGATTAACCTTGAGTTTGTATCTATTGTTTGCTCTTGTGTTGTTATGGTTGAAGCTGAAGTATTCATTGACAGGTAGGACATTGCAATGTATGATTTTATATACTATACTTAGATCGGACCAAAAGGCAGCGTAGTTCAAGGTTTCTAGGTCTAGAATTTCGAGTCTGGTGGCATAAGGTATTTGCAATGAGTAGAGGAGTGAAGAACTCTTCTTGTAAAATATTTCTGGACTTTCTCAACTGTGTTAATATTAGATATGTAATGTGGGTTCCAGACTGATAAGCTGTATTCGAGTATTGGTCTAGCAAATGTTTTGTATGCTCTAGTTATTAGTGTAATATTACCAGAGAAATGGTGCTATCTATTCCACTTTTTTATAGCTTACTAGGAAATAGGTTGTGGTCTACTTTGTCGAATGCCTTGCTGAAGTCTAAATATATTATGTTCATAGTATTGTGCTAGTCTACTAATTTAGTCATTGAAGAATGAAATAAGATTGGTTTGGCATGATCTGTTCTTAACAAACCCATGCTGTCTGCTAGTTATTACTTTACTTGTTTCTAGATGTTGGCAGATCTGTTTTTTTATTATCTTTTCTAATATCTTCCTGGGTATTGATGTTAGGCTGATTAGTCTATAATTTCCTGGGTCTGTTTTTTTTCCTTTTTTGAAGATGGGAACCCAATCAGCTCTTTTCCAGTCCTCTGGTAGTTCCTTGGTACTCTAGGATTTTTGAAAGATATGGTGGAGTGGTTCTCAAATGACCTCTGCCAGCTCCTTTAAATATATTATCCTACAATGGATATAAGATATATTATCCTACAATGACTTGCCCTTCATCGTAGGATATGAAGATAATTTATCAAAGACAATACTTCTCAATAATATACATCGAATCTTAAAACACCTAGATTTAAAGTGAGCGTACTGGTGCAAAATTATTCCAACCTTAGGACCCCACATATAACAATTTGTTTGAATGAACTCTGATAAAAGGCTCCAAAAATAATCCAAATGTAAGCAAACTTTTTAGAATGGAGATAAGCCTTCAATCATTATTTGATGAATACAGGTAGTCTTTGACTTTTGACAGAGTAGCAATCCTTCAAAGTTACAATGGACCTGCCTGGGAGTACTTATGACCCAGTTTCCAAGTTCCTATGGCTGTTCTCCCACCCACATTGCCACATGTATTTCAAGTGCTTTGCAAGTGGTTCACATTTATAGCCATTTGCATATACCTCCAGCTTTCCTCAAAACCAGCACATAGCACATAATTTATTTGTTTAATGTCAACCATGATATTTTGCTTTAGAATAGCAGCATTTGCTTAAAAACTATGGTTTTTGCTTAATCACCACTGAAAAAAAAAGTTGCAAAATTGGGTTGATCATATGGGTGCTATCACAACTTATGACCATAATGGGCAGGCTCCATTATGGTTATTAATTGAGGATTATCTATATACAAATTCAAAAAGTCTGGATAGGAAATTTGTATGTTCCCAAATATGGCTTGGCATCTAACTCATAAAAATATCACCTCAAGTGACATTCAACAATAAAAGCAAAACTAGAATTCAGTAAAACTTCATAGAAAATAACACACAGTTGTGGCACACTAACATATATTCCATCTTGCAGGATGAGCAAATATAGGGGGCGTGCATAAGCGCACCAAAACATGCCTACCATCCCTGTCCTATTGTTTCTTTTTTTTCTTATTCGTATCCATTTCATGTATTTATAACCATGTTTATACTTATACCTGTTATCTAATAATTGTTTGACAAAATAAATAAAATAAAAATAAAATAAATAAATACTAGCAACAATGGTTAAGGGACTAGCCAAGTCTTCCTGATGACTTCTAGGTAAGCGAGTCAATCTTGGGGAAAAATAACTCCATAGAAAAGTTAATAGAATAGAATGCTTTATTGGCCAAGTGTGATTGGACACACAAGGAATTTGTCTTGGTGTAAATACTCTCAGTATACATAAAGAAGGAACATTCGTTAAGAATCAAGAATCATAATGATAGTCATAGGTACAATCAACATCAAATCATACTAGGAAACAGAGGATACAAGCAACAAAGTTACAGTCACAAGTGGGAGGGGATGGGTGATAAGGAGTGATGAGAAGATTAACAGTAGTAGTAGTGTACAGTTTGTAAATAGTTGAACAGTGTTGAGGGAATTATTTGTTTAGCAGAGTAATGGCTTTCAGGAAAAAACTGTTCTTGTGTCTAGTTGTTCTGGTGAGCAGTGCTCTATAGCATTGTTTTGAGGGAAGGAGTTGAAACAATTTATGTCCAGGATGTGAGAGGTCTGTAAATATTTTCACAGCTCTATTTTTGACTCGTGCAGTATACAAGTCCTCGACTGAAGGCTGGTGGGTTTTAATCGTTTTTTCTGCAGTCCTAATTATCCTCTGAAGTCTGTGTCAGTCCTGTTGGGTTGCAGAACCAAACCAGACAGTTATAGAGGTGCAGATGATAGACTCAATAATTCCTCTGTAAAACTGGATCAGCAACTCCTTGGGCACTTTGAGCTTTCTGAGTTGGCGCAGAAAGAACATTATTTGCTGTGCTTTTTTGATGACGTTTTTGATGTTAGGTGTCCATTTTAGGTCATGTGATATAGTAGAACCTAGAAATTTGAAGGTCTCTACGGTTGATACTGTGTTGTCTAGTATTGTAAGAGGTGGTAGTATGGGAGGATTTCTTCTAAAGTCTACCACCATTTCTACAGTTTTGAGTGTGTTCAGTTCCAGATTGTTCCGGTTACACCACGAGGCAAGTTGTACAACCTCCTGTCTGTATGCAGATTCATCGTTGTCTCGAATAAGACCAATGACTGTTGTGTCATCAGCAAACTTCAGTATTTTAACAAATGGATCATTTGAGATGCAGTCATTGGTATATAGGGAGAAGAGAAGTGGAGATAGCACACAGCCTTGGGGGGGCCCTGTGCTGATTGTACAGATATCGGATGTGATTTCGCCTAGCTTCACCTGCTGCTTCCTGTCTGTTAGGAAGCTTATGATCCACTTACAAGTATGTTCAGGTACTGCTAGTTGGTTTAATTTACTTAGAAGTGTGTCTGGAATGATGGTATTGAATGCTGAACTGAAGTCTACAAAGAGGACCCTTGCATAGGTATTTGGAGATTCGAGGTGTTGTAGGATGTAGCGCAGAGCATGTTAACAGCATCATCTGTCGATCTATTTGCTCGGTATGCAAACTGCATGGAATCTAACAGTGGATCCGTGATGGTTTTCAGGTGGGACAGCACAAGCCTTTCAAAGATTTTCATAACTACAGATGTTAGAGCAACTGGTCTGTAGTCATTCAGTTCCTTGATGGAGGGCTTCTTTGGCATTGGGATGATGGTAGAACGTCTGAAGCAGGAAGGAACATAGCCCATCTCTAGTGATTTATTGAAGATTCGGGTGAAAATGGGGGCGAATTGCTCAGCACAGACTTTTAAGCAAGAAGGAGTTATCTTGTCTGACCCTGGTGCTTTTCCTGGCTTTTGTCTGTGTAATAGATCTTGCACTTCTTTTTCTGTGATCACCAGAGGTTGTGAGCCCAATGGATTGGGGCCAGTTGTAGGAGGCTTGTCTATTGTTGGTGTGTTTGAGATGTGTGTTGTGGAGATAGATGGCTGTAGTTTCTTTTCAAACCTGCAGTAGAACACATTCAGGTCATCTGCTAGTTGTTTATTTCCTTCTGCCTGGGAAGGAGGTTTGCTGAAGCCAATGATGTTTTTAAGAGTTTTCCACATGTTTGCTGGTTCATTTGTTGAGAATTGGCTCTTTAACTTTTCAGAGTAGCTTCTTTTTGCTGCTCCGATCTCTCTTGTTAATATGTTTCTGGCCTGGTTGTATAGCATTCTGTCACCTTTTCTGTAAGCTTCCTCTTTGGAATGACGCAGCTGCTTAAGTTTAGCTGTGAACCAAGATTTATTGTTGCTATATATTTTCAGGTTCCTTGTTGGTACACATAAGTCTTTGCAGAAGCTAACATGTGATGTTATAGTATCTATGAGCTCCTCTAGGTCTGCAGAGGCATCTTGAAAAACATTCCAATCAGTGCAATCAAGGCAGGCCTGGAGTTTCAGCTTTGCCTCATCCGACCAAATCCTCACTGATTTAATTGTTGGTTTAATGGTTTTAAGTCTTTGTCTGTAGACAGGAACAAGGTGAATCATGCAGTGATCAAAGCGTCCCACAGCTGCTCGTGGTAAAGACCTATAAGCATCTTTTACTGTTGTGTACCAGTGGTCTAAAGTAGTTTTGCCTCTAGTGGGACAATTTACATGCTGGAAATATTTTGGGAACTCTTTCCTTAAATTTGCTTGATTGAAATCTCCTAAAATGATGGGAAAGGAACCTGGGTGTTTGGCTTCAGCCTCCATAATTTGATCAGCAAGAGTTCGTAATGCCTTGTTTATACAGGCTTGTGGAGGAACATATACAGCTATTAGGAGAAATGAGGAAAACTCACGTGGGGAGTAAAATGGCTTGCAGTTGATGTGTAAAGACTCTAAGTTTTCATCACAAAACTTATATATTATAGTTATATCCTGAGACCAACTGTTGTTGATATATAAACATAATCCCCCACCCTTTGTTTTACCCGATGTCTCTTTAATTCTGTCTGATCTAAATGTCTGAAATCCTGGGATGTATATGACGTTGTCCCCATGAATTTGTGGATTAAGCCAGGTTTCAGTAAAACAAAGAACAGCTGAATTATAAAAATCATAATTACATCTATTTAAGAGATGAATTTCATCCATCTTGTTAGCCAGTGAGTGTAAATTAGTCAGAAAGACTGAAGGGAGAGGAGTTTTCTACCCCACCTTCCTTAGTCTGTTTAAAATTCCGGCTCATTTACCTTGTCTCCTCTTCCGGTGTGATGGCTTCTTTGATTTCCTTGTTGTAACCCATAGCATGGGGGAATTGGTTAGAATCTCCTCCGCATTTGCAAAGACAGGTGGGGATGGAGAATCAGAAAGCTGCTCCTTAAGGAAACATTGCCTAATTCTTAGCAGATGGTCTATGATCTCTAACATCATAGAGAAGCACTTTATATTCATAATTTCTTCAGAAATAAAGGCAAAAATATTTTTAAAGCCGTGTAATTTAATTTCTTTTTTAAAGTTCAAAAGAAATTTGGGAATGGTTGCATTAAAAAGAATAACTAAATCACAGGTAACTGGAATTTCAAGTTACAAAGAATAATGCTTTGCTGCAAATTGTACACTGAACACATAGTGTTTATTTTTAAAAGTTGCCTTCTCTTAACCTGAGTCATTCAACCAATGGTGGGATTCAAATTTTTTTACTACCAGTTCTGTGGGCATGACTTGTTTGGTGGTGTGGCTTGGTGGTCATATGACTGAGTGGGCATGGCCAACTCGTGATATTGAGTTGGCCACTCCCACTCAGTCACAGGACCAATGTTGCAAAGATAGGGTGATTTCCTACGTACCTTTCCCCCCGCCCTTGGGCTGACAAAAAAAAGCCCAATTACAAATTGCAATTGCCTGCTGAGTCTGCCTGCTGAAAGGGTTTTGTTTTGGGGTGGTTTTGTTTTGTTTTTTTGCCAGAAGCCACTCAGCGATAAATTTGCACTACCAAATCTTACTGTACCTCTTTGTTGTGGCACTGCCTGTTGCTGTTGGGGGCACTGCTGCGGCTGTCTGGCTGCCCAAGTAAAGAACCACACCAACACAGGGTGATTGTGAGGAGCAAGAGGGGAAGCCAAGGTGCTCACCCCATAACAGCGAACTTTGGTCTCTCACGCTCCGATTAGATGCTCCCGGCATGCACAAGGAGTGTGAAGGGAGGCAGACACTGCACGGATGCATTTTAAAAGTCAGAGAACTTTGCCCAAGACTTTTCGTCATATTCAAGGGCTACATCTCTCTCAACGATGAGTTGGCAGCAATCTAATGAAACATCTTCCAGCTTTTAAAGATCGACTTTAAGAGTGCCCCCATGGAAGAAGGTGAGAACCGAGAGCAAAAGTAGTGGTGGTGGAGGCATGTGATGTGTCCCTCCATGGTCCCCTTCTTGTGACAGCCAGTGCTTCAGTACCTCCTCTTTTCCTCAGAGGCATGGTGTCTGCCTCCCTTCACACTCCTTGTGGAGGGACACACATGCCCCTGTTGCCCCTTGCGCTGAAAAAGAGGTAGCTGGAGGCAACTCTTTTTTGGTCTCCAATTGCCTCTTTTGGCATAAGAAGCCTCCCCCAGCCTGGTGGCTACTCTCCTCCTTTTCTGCCTATTTGTTCTGTATGGCTGAGGAGGAGGAGTGAAGCAACTAGGTTGTGGGAGGCTTCTTACACTGAAAGAGGCAACTGGAGGAGACTTCTTGCATTGAAAAAAGGGCAGCTAAAGGAGACTTCTTGCACTGAAAAATAGGTGGCTGGAAGCAACTCTTTTTCAGTGCCAGAAGTCTCCTCCAGCTGCCCCTTTTGGTGTGAGAAGCCTCCCACAACCTGGCTGCTTGTCTCCTTCTCCTTGGCCATACAGAACAAAGAGGCAGAGAAACAGGAAAGCAGTTGCCAGGTTAGGGGAGGCTTCTCGTGCCGAAAGAGGCAGCTGAAGACCAAAAAGCAGTTGCCTTCGTCCACCTCTTTTTCAGCACCAGAAGCCTCCTCCAACCTGGTGGCTGCTCTCCTCCTTCTCTGCTTGTTTGTTCTGTATGACCAAAGAGAGGAGAGAAGCAGCTAGGTTGCAGGAGGCTTCTCACACTGAAAGAGGCAGCTGGAGGAGACTTCTTGCATTGAAAAAGAAGTGGCTGGAGGTTGCTCTTTTTCAGTGCCAGAAGTCTTCACCAGCTGCCTCTTTCAGTGCAAGAAGCCTCCTGTAACCTGGCTGCTTCTCTCCTCCTCCTTGGCCATACAGAACAAACAGACAGAGAAGGAGGAGAGAAGCAGCCAGGTTGCGGAGGCTTCTCACACCAAAAAAGGACTGGCTGGAAGAGGCTTCTCATACCAAAAAAGAGCCACCACCAGCCACCTCTTTTTCAGTGCAAGAAGACTCCTCCAGCCACCCCTTTTTCAATGCGAGAAGTCTCCTCCAGCTGCCTCTTTCAGCACAAGAAGCCTCTTACAACCTGGCTGCTTCTCTCCTCCTCCTCACCCATACAGAACAAAGAGGCAAAAAAGGAGAACAGCTGCCAGGTTGGTGGAGGCTTCTCGCACTGAAAGAGGTGGCTGGAGACTGAAAAAGAATTGCCTCCAGCTGCCTCTTTTTCAGTGCAAGAAATCTCCTCCAGCCACCCCTTTTTTGGTGTGAGAACCCAGTAGCTGCCGGTCCATTTCTCCAATGGGCCGGCGCATGTTGTGCTTTTTTCAGTGGGGCTGGAGAACAAGCGATAGTTGCAGGCTTCTTGCAGTGAAAATTACTGAACTCCGGCTTTGCTCTGCTTCTCCAATGGTCTGGCACCATCCTGTTCTATGTGCCAGCTGCTCGGATTTACCGGGCCCATGAACATGGTGTGCTTTTTTTCAGTGAGACTGGACTCCAGCTGCACCAAACAAAGCGCATAGCAGCTGCAGGCATCTCGCAATAAGAGGTTTAAAAGCCGGACATCTGCCTACCCACTTGCTGGCTGGCCGGGTCAGGCTGGGTTAGAAGAGGTGTGTCTGCTGGGAGAAGGAAGAAAGTATGCTCCGGAGGGCGGGAAGGCGGGCAGATGTCCTGGGGCTGATGCACATGTGCACTGAATGTGTAATGGCTACACATGCAGTACACATGTGCAGCAGCCCTGGAATAACCATCCGAGCTGTGTTGTGGCTGCCATGTGATAGGGAGAGCAAGGAGAGGGACCAGGGCAAGTGAGCGACCAGGTGACCGGGTCAGGAGCATAGCCAGTCAGGAGTTGCCACCAGTTCCTCAACCCATGCCAAATCACCATTACCGGTTCTCCTGAATCGGTGGGAACCAGTTGAATATCATCTCTACATTCAACCATTTAAATAGCCAAATTGATGCTAATAGGATCAATCACAAAATGGAGCTCAGCTTACATTTGGTTTTCAGTTTTTCTTTCGTGTATTCTAGATGTTGATAAGAAAGATTGGCCTTCAATGAGATTAAAGCCTTAAAAGAGTCATAGAACCAAAAGAATATTCTTCTTCTTGTAGATATAGATTATACTTCTACAAATTATGACAAAGTCAAACTATTGAACATGATAATCAAAACTTCAGTTTGATGAATCAGGGTATTTACTTCAGTATGTATATTTATTTTGCAAGTGGGAGAAAAACAGGGCATTGTATAACCTTCAATTACAATCCCACACAAGAAGATAGGTTTGTCCAACAGTAATGCAGAATTGCTATGCTTTTCTGATGCTTTTGTTCACCAGATAAAATTTTGTTCAACAGGCAAGTATTTTTTTGTTACAACTGTTGAACATTTTCCAAGGCCATTCTGGCTGACATGACTGAATGGGATTTTAATGACTACTCAGAATAAAACTTGTGTCATATTGGCAAGGGTGAAAACTTTCCAAGTTTAGTACATATTTCATGTGGGAGAATAGTTTCAATTTATCTGCTTCTGTTGGAAAATAAAGTGAGCTTTTTTGAATGCTAGAAGCCCTGCTGCTGAGGTAAATGCTTCAACTGGTAGTCCTTAATGGATCACTGGGGTTAAGTGGGCAGTAGGGCTATTTGGGCAGGACCTGAGACTCAAAGGAAATCTCTGGCTTGATCATTAATTATTTTAACTTAGAATTTTGAAGTGTTACCTGTACCCACTCAATCTTTAATATATATATATATATATATATATATATATATATATATATATATATGTGTGTGTGTAAGGTTTTTAAGCTGATAATTTTAAATAATAAATAAGGGAGACTAGTATAGATCTATTTCGAGCTAGTTAGCTCTCTTCAGCTAGCCATACCCTTACTGGGATTCGAACCAGGGAAGTATTACATGTGAGGCAGTTGTAATTGCCTCTACACCACTGGCTCTCTCCTTATCAGCTCAGGCAGGGGAATAAGTATATACTTTGTATTACAACACCCTGTTAAGCCCCAATTAAGGGAGAAAGCATACTGCTTTCTTTTCTGTCTTTCGTCTCATCACCAGAGACCATACCGACAGAATATTTATTTATTATTTTAAATTATCAGCTTAAAAACCTTACACACATGTAAACAAAAGGCAACGAAACAAATAGCTTTCTGTCGGTATGGTCTCTGGTGATGAGCCGAAAGACAGAAAAGAAAGCAGTATGCTTTCTCCCTTAATTGGGGCTTAACAGGGTGTTGTAATACAAAGTATATATATATATATATATATATATATATATATATATATATATATATATATATATATATATATATATATATATAATATTATCAGTTTTCCTTTAGGTCTTAAATGCTGAAAGGGGCTCAGTTTTTTCTAGATCTATGAGGGGGCTTGTGATTCAGCAGGCAAAGCTGTTTCCACACAGCTGTGAATAACTAATCCTAGGTTTAGACAGCTCTTGACAACTATAATACTCCATCAAACTATATAAAAAGTAGGATTTCAGCTAGTGATGTGATCATGAAACATGCCTACATGTTGGTCTGACTTTTAATAACATTTATTGAGATACACAGATGACGTTACAAAAATTTCAACAATAAAACATACGTCCATGCAAAAATCATCATAACGACGGAATCCCCAATTATAACTTCAAAAAAAGGCAACTATGACCTTATAAACAATGATCTCTCATCCCTTGATTGGCAATTTCGATTGTCTGTATGCCATACTGTAGAAGACCATTACAACATATTTTTACTTGAAGTCAAAAGAGTCATCAAACTGTATGTACCATTAACAACTCCCAAAACCACAAAAAACAAATTACCCCCAAAAATAAGGAAGCTTCAATCCAAAAAGAAATCACTTTGGCGGAAAAACAAATCTGGTCACGTTGCCAACTTCAAAAGCCGTTACAAAAATTTATGTCATCAGATAAAAACTGAATGCACCAATTATCACATTAAACAAGAAGAAAACCTTCTATGCACCAATTTCACCCATACTTTCTACAATTTTGTAGAAGCAAACTAAACAACAAACTAAAAGATTCAAGGTCCATCCCACCCCTGAAAGGACCTAATGGTAAAGACTGCAACGACAACACTATTAAAGCCAACCTCTTTAACACATTCTTTGGCTCAGTATTGTAAACAGCAATGGATCGTGCCCAGTATTTCCTAGTCAAACCACAGATAACTACAATGATCTAATACATATTGATTTTACAGAAGACAATGTTGAAAAAGCACTACGCAATCTAAAACCATCTCTATCTATTGGAATGGATGGAATATGTGCATACTTCTTAAAAAAGCTATCCACTGCCATAGCAGAACCTCTAAGCATAATCTTTGAAAAATCTTTCAGGACCAGCTCCTCGCCAAAACTATGGTCACAAGCCACGCTCATTCCCATGTTCAAAAAGGGAGACCCCAGCCTAGGTGAAAATTACAAACCAATCTCTTTATGCTGCATCTTCTATAAAGTCATGGAATCAATTCATCATCCTCCACTTAGAAACAAACAACCTACTCTCTAATAAACAATTTGGTTTTAGGAAAAAACTATCATGTAATCTGCAACTCTTACATTGCAAAAACATATGGACTACACAACTCGATCAGGGCAAAGCAATAGACACAATCTACATAGACTTCTGTAAAACCTTTGATTCAGTGGTACAAGACAAACTACTCCTAAAACTAAAATCTTACAGTATCTCTGGACACCTGCACACCTGGATAGAAGCATTCCTGTCAAACAGACAACAAATGGTCAAAATTGGGAGCATCCTATCAAATTCTGTACCTGTCAACAGTGGTATCCCCCAAGGCAGTGTTCTAGGACCAACTCTTTTCATACTCTACATAAATGAACTCTGTGATCATATCAAGAGCAACTGTGTTCTCTTCACTGATGATGTAAAGCTATTCAACACCACAGACAATACTGCTACCCTTCAAAAAGATCTTGACTATGTATCAGAATGGTCAAACAAATGGCAACTTCAAATCTCAACAAATAAATGCTCTGTCCTACATATTGGCAAAAAAAATCAGAAAATAAAATACAGGCTGAATAGTCAAGACCTTGTTGATGATCTAAACTCTGTCAAGGATCTTGGAGTACTCATCTCAAATGACCTAAGTGCTAGAGCCCACTGTAACTACATAGCCAAAAAGGCATTAAAAGTTAACCTAATCTTACGTAGCTTTTTCTCTGGTAATATTACACTACTAACTAGAGCATACAAAACATTTGCTAGACCAATATCGAATACAGATCATCAGTCTGGAACCCACATTACGTATCTGATATTAGCACAGTTGAGAAAGTCCAGAAATATTTCACAAGAAGAGATCTCCACTCCTCTACTCATTGCAGAATACCTTATGCCACCAGACTCAAAATTCTAGATGTAGAAACCTAGAACTATGCCGCCTTTGGTCCGATCTAAGTATAGTATATAAAATCAAACATTGGAATGTCCTACCTGTCAATGAATACTTCAGCTTCAACCATAACAACACAAGAGCAAACAATAGATACAAACTCAAGGTTAATCGTACCAAACTTGATTGCAGGAAATATGACTTCAGCAACAGAGTGGTCAATGTCTGGAATACTCTACCTGACTCTGTGGTTTCTTTCCCAAACCCCAAAAACTTTAACCTTAGACTGTCTACTATTGACCTCACCCCTTTCCTAAGAGGTGTGTAGGGGGCATGCATAAGTGCACCAACATGCCTACTGTCCCTGTCCTATTGTTTCTTTTATTTTTCTTATATGTATCCATGTATTTATAACTACGTTTTACTTATACCTATTATCTTATAAGCAATTGACAAATAAATAAATAAATAAATAAAAACTATTTTCAGTCATGAATCTTGTAAATATTAGGACAGATATCTATGGAGATTCTCAGTGATCCAGGTTATGGTTGTTCCAAAGGTGCTTTTTTCAAGTGGCAACTGGACTTTCTGGATTTTTCCTTGATTATTATTATTATTAATTAAACTTTTATACCGCTCCCTCTCCCAAAAAGGGACTCGGGGCGGTGTACAGCCTACTAAAAACACACAATAAACATATATAAATACAATTAAAAATACATTAAACAATTTGGTCTGGCTGTGTCCCATCTAAGAGATTCAATTAAAAATTAAAAAACTAATAAAACCCCAATTAAAATTGAATTAAAACCGGAACACAGTTACTGGGCCAGGCCAGCCTGTCTAAAAAATAGGGTTTTCACTGCACGCTGGAAGGTCAGGATATCCATCATAGCCCGTATCTCCGGGGGGAGATCATTCCATAGGGAGGGAGCTCCCACAGAGAAAGCCCGAACTCTCGGGGCCGTCAGCCGGCAACGGCCAGGCGGCGGTACCCCAAGTAGGGCAACCCTGTGGGAGCGTACTGGGCGGTGGGAGGTTGACGATGGCAGAAGGCGGTCCCGTAAGTACCCAGGTCCTGAGCCATGGAGCACTTTAAATACCATCAGTACCACCTTGAATCGAATCCAGTAGGCCACAGGAAGCCAATGCAGCCTACGGAGAAGCGGTGTAACGTGGGAGCTCCGAGGGGCACCCACAATCACCCGCGTGGCTGCATTCTGGACCAACTGTAACCTCCGGAGACTCTTCAAGGGGAGCCCCATGTAGAGAGCGTTGCAATAATCCAGGCGGGAGATAACGAGGGCAGAAGTGACTGTGCGAAGTGCGCCCAGATCCAGAAAGGGCCGCAACTGGTGGATCAGACGAATCTGATAAAAAGCCCCCCTGGCAACGGCTGCAATGTGCTCTTCTAAAGACAGCCGTACATCCAGGAGGATGCCCAGATTGCGCGCCCTTTCCACGGGGGTCAAAACCTCTCCCCCCACGGCCAGCAAAGGAACCAGCTGGCTGTATCTGGGCGAAGGAAACCACAGCCACTCGGTTTTGGTCGGGTTGAGACGAAGCCTGTTATGACCCATCCAACTCCGCACGGCCTCCAGGCACCGGGACATCACTTCGACGGCTTCGTTGGGGTGGCCCGGGGTGGAGATGTACAGCTGAGTATCATCAGCGTACTGATGGAACTCCACCCCGAAGCCACGGATGATCTCACCCAGCGGCTTCACATAAATGTTGAACAGCAGGGGCGAGAGCACCGACCCCTGAGGCACCCCACACAGTAGGGGCCTCGGGGCCGACCTCTGCCCCCCTGTCAACACAAATTGCGAACGGTCGGAGAGGAAGGAGGTGAACCACTGCAATACGGTGCCCCCCACTCCCAACCCCTCCAATCGCCGCAATAAGATACTGTGGTCGACAGTATCAAAAGCCGCTGAGAGATCTAACAGGACCAGGACAGAGGAACAACCCCTGTCCCGAGCCCTCCAGAGATCATCAACCAACACGACCAATGCCGTCTCCGTGCTGTGCCCGGGCCTGAAACCCGATTGGAGGGGCTCAAGATAACTCGCTTCATCCAGGTACTGCGGGAGCTGACGTGCCACCACACTCTCGACAACCTTCGCAACAAAACGAAGGTTGGAGACAGGACGATAATTAGATAACAATGCTGGGTCCAGGGACGGTTTCTTGAGGAGGGGCCACACCACCGCCTCTTTCAAGGCAGCAGGCAGCAGCCCCTCTCTCAAGGAAGTGTTTATAATGCCCTGGAACCAGTCTTGTGTCACCTCCCGAGTGGCCAAAACATCTTCAACATCTTCAAAGAATTGCCTCTTGAAAAAATCACCTTTGGTACATTAGGGGAGATAAATTCTTATTTTATTTTTATCAGGTTTTGATCAATTATAAAGAAATGGTCACTGATGACAGGAAATTTTGGATTATTCATAACAGTTCCTTGACTCTTTATCAGTTCATTTCAATGATAATGCCTGTAGCTGCAACTTTGCTTTGTAGAGCCCTAAAAGAAAGCGGCTAAGGAGCGGAGGCAAGGCGGACGAAAGTGAAAGGGCTGGACAGAGAGAAACAAAGACAGCAACAAAAGTAGCATAGAAGACAGGGAGGTTGGTGAGATTTGCTACATTGTCATTAGTGGAAAGGAACTGAGCTGCTGGAAGATCTGGGGGATTTGGATTATTTTCTTTTGGAAAGACTGCATTAAATTTGATGAGAAGATCAGTGTAAGTAAAATAAACGGAGATAACATGGAGCAAAAGAAGATACTTTTTGGAAGTTTTTGGAAAAATCTTTGACTGTTGATTCAAGCATGTATTGATCTAACTGACTAGTTTACCTTAACTGAAGAAACATAGAACTGTAGAAAAACTGAACTTAAGCTTTCCTTAAGAAAAGACGATAAGAGAATTGGACATAATTGAGTGAGCTGAGACTGAGAGGACATTGCTATTACTCAGCAATTTTCTATTTCGGGAATCTGGATCTGCAAACATGTAATTCCAGTGACTGAAGGTGGAACAGCTATTTTATGACTCTTTTCCTTTTCTCTCTCTTTCTACATTCTCTATCTCTCATTGGTGCTTTGATTAGCTACTATTCCTCTCTCAATTTTTTTTTCTTTATTTTCATATAGTATTATGCAAATATAATATATGAGGTAGAGGGAAACTGTTTATTGCTATTGTGATACAATTTGTTTGATTCAACTGATTTATTAGTAATATTGATAATTACATTTTTATCAGTTATATATAATATATAGAAAAGATATTAAGAGATAGACAGACAAATTTATTAGTTACTGTATTGATTAATTTAGTTTATTGGTTATTTTTATGATATATTATTTAATAGTGAATGTTAATCTGGGACAATATAATTAATATAGTACAAAATCAAAAACAAATCTTAGGAGAATTGACTTCCATAACTTCTATAACACTCAAAGCTGGAAAGAAGACTACATTAACAACTCCGACAGCAACGCCCTTACCAATGTCACAGAAGACAATTGAGGAGTCATTAACATTGGAAAAACAGTCTTCTATTACAAATGCTAATATTAATTCAACACTGCTCACCCTACAAGATTCTATGTCAAAGTTACAAGAAATAATGCTTAAAAATCATACAGAGATGAGAGCCAATACAAATGAATTGAAAGAACAGATGGGAATCTAAAAGTAGAAATGAAAATGGACATTTCTAAATTAGATGAAAAAATTGGAACATTACAGCGAGCGTTGGAGAAAAATGAAGAAATAATAAAAGAAGTAGAGAAGAGGACAGAAAAAACTGAAAAGAAATTGGAAAAAGTCGATGAACACTTAAAGAATATTAGTAAAGAAACGGAAGACTCCCTGGTGTTTTTAGAGATGAATAAGGCTGCAATGTACCTAAGATTCCAAAATATAGTGGAATCAAAAGAAGAAGACTTAGAACAGGTGATGGCGGAAATCTTGGCGGAGTTATTGGAGAGAGACAAAGATGAGATTTTGAAAGAATTAGACGAAGTCTACAGAGTAAGTACTAACTACGCAAGATGACATAAGTGCCCAAGAGAAGTACAGATACGTTTTACAAGAAGAAAAGTTTGGGACATTATATATAAAATATTGAGAGATGAAACAATCAAACATAAAGATAAAGAAATCCTAGTTCTTAAACAAATTCCAAGAAGGGTTAGAGAAGCAAGACGAGACTATAAATCTCTGGCAGCCCAATTGAACTGAAAAGGTATTATATTTAAATAGCTTGTCCTGAAAGGGATGTTAATTACTTGGGGGGAAAGAAAAATTAAAGTAGACTTTTTCGAAAAAGTCCAAGATTTCTATGAAAGACTGGTAAGCTCCAAAGAGCAGACCAGCAAAGATGAATTAGAATCAGAATCTCAAGAAGACCAAGAATACCAAAAGAAGGGACAGAAGATTGCAGAAAACCTGAAAAATAACCAACAACAAGAAGAAGGAAAAGAAGGAAATAAGGTACAATATCAATCACAAGTAGAATTTGGAGTAACTACAAGGCAAAGAGCAAGAAATAATTAAACCCAAATTTTCAAGAAGAACAAGATTAATTAAAATAAAGAAGAAAAATAAGAAGTAAGAAAATCATTCAATAACAATAAGAGAAGATATTAGATTAATAAACATAGAGTACTAGAGAGAAAGTGATCAAGAGATAAAGATACAGACAAATTAGAACTATGGAAAAAGAAGTGAAACTCCTATCTATTAATATAAATGGTTTAAACTCAAAAATAAAAAGACAAAGGATTCTGGCAAAGTTGATAAAACAAAATGTAGATATTGCTTGTTTACAGGAAACACACATTTTGAAAGCACAGGAAATTAGGGACATTGTTCACGGCTTCTGCAGATAATGAAAAAAAGAATGGAATAGCAGTGTATATTAAAGAAGAGATAAAAGCAACATTATTATTTGCAGATCCCAAGGGAAGAATTCTGGCAATAGAAATATAGATAAATTTGAAAAAAAAATTACTGATAACTCTGTGGTACCTCTACAGGTATCTCATGTGATTTTTGCCTAGCTTCACCTGCTGCTTCCTGTCTGTTAAAAAGCTTATGATCCACATAGAAATGTGGCCAGTCATGGCTAGCTGAATCAGTTTAGTTAGAAGAATATCTGACGGCATTGAATGCTTAACTGAAATTATGAATAGGATCCTTGCATAGGTCCTTGTAGATTCAAGATGTTGTAGGATGTAGTGCAGAGCCATATTAACAGGATCATCTGCCGATCTATTTGCTTGGTAGGCAAATTGCAAGGCTCTAACAGCAGATCCATGATGGTTTTCAGAAAGCACTAATCTTTCAAATATTTTCATAAACTATAGATGTCAGACCTACCAGTCTATAGTCATTTAGCTCCCGATGAAGGATTTCTTCAGCACTGGGATTAGTAGAGCATTTGAAGCAAGAAGGAATATATTTATTTATTTTTTTTATTTGGTTTGTCAATTGCTTACAAGATAATAGGCAAAAGTAAAAACATAGTTATGAATACATATAAGAAAAATAAAAGAAACAATAGGACAGGGACGGTAGGCATGTTGGTGCACTTATGCATGCCCCCTACACACCTCTTAGGAAAGGGGTGAGGTCAATAGTAGACAGTCTAAGGTTAAAGTTTTTGGGGTTTGGGGAAGAAACCACAGAGTCAGGTAGAGTATTCCAGACATTGACCACTCTATTGCTGAAGTCATATTTCCTGCAATCAAGTTTGGTGTGATTAACCTTGAGTTTGTATCTATTGTTTGCTCTTGTGTTGTTATGGTTGAAGCTGAAGTATTCATTGCCAGGCAGGACATTCCCATGTTTGATTTTAAATATTATACTTAGATCGGACCAAAGGCGGCATAGCTCTAGGTTTTCTCCGTCTAGAATTTTGAGTCTGGTGGCATAAGGTATTCTGCAATGAGTAGAGGAGTGGAGATCTCTTCTTGTGAAATATTTCTGGACTTTCTCAACTGTGTTAATATCAGATACGTAATGTGGGTTCCAGACTGATGATCTGTATTCGAGTATTGGTCTAGCAAATGTTTTGTATGCTCTAGTTAGTAGTGTAATATTACCAGAGAAAAAGCTATAACATATCTCTATGATTTATTAAAGATGTGGGTGGAGATGGGGGCCAGTTGGTCAGCACAAGTTTTTAAGCAAGAAGTTACTTTGCCTGAACCTGGTGCTTTTGTCTGTGAAATAGATCCCACATATCAGTGGTGGGATTCAAAATTTTTTACTACCAGTTCTGTGGGCGTGGCTTGGTGGGCGTGGCAGGGGAAGGATACTGTGAAATCTCCAGTCAGAGGTGGTATTTGCCAGTTTTCTGAACTACTCAAAATTTTCACTACCAGAACTGGTCAGAACCTGCTGAATACCACCTTTGCCACACATCTTTTTCTGTGATCACCAGAGGTAGGGGAACAAAAGGCATCAGATGTAGGAGGCTTGGCTATTGTTGATGTATTTGAGATGGAGATGGTAATGATAGTTGATAGTGGTTTTGTCTAAAACCTACAGAAAAACACATTCTGGTTATCTTGCAGTTGTTGATTCCCTTCACCATGAAAAGGAGGTTTGCTGTAATCAGTAGTATTTTTAAGAGTATTCCACACATTGTTAGTTTTCCATACATTTTCTGGTTCATTTGTTAAGAGCTGATTCCTCAGCTTTTCAGAGTAGCATCTTTTTGCTGCTCTAATCTCCCTTGTGAATATATTTCTGGTCTGAGTGAACAGCATTCTATCTATTTTCCTGTAGGGTTCTTCTCTGGCACAGAATAGCTGCTTGAGTTCAGCTGTGAACCAAAGCTTGTCATTACTGTATGTTCATAGATTTCTGGTTGGCACACATAGGTGTTCACAAAAACTAACATATGAATTCATCCAAGTGTTCCAATTTGTGTAATCACACCAAGCCTGTAGATTTAACTTTGCTTCCTCTATCCAAGAATTCACTGGTTTAATTATTGGTTTTATGGTTTTAAGGATACTTGGCTATTGTTGGCTTTATCTATAAACAGGTACAAGGTGAATCTACAATGATCAGAGTATCCCACAGCTGCTGATGGTCAATACCAATAAGCATCTCTTAATCTTGTCTAAAGTATTCTTGCCTCTAGTAAGACAGTTTGACATGCTGAAAGTATATTGGTAGCTCTTGGCGTAAGTTACCACTGTTGAAATCTCTAACACAATGACGAGTGAATCTTGGTATTTCTCTTCAATCCATATAATCTGGTCAGATAGAGTTTGTTATGCATTGCTTATGCAAGCTTGTAGAAGGATATACATTGCAAATTGTAAAAAATTCTCATGGATAATAACACAGTTTGCAATTGATAATTAATATATCTAAGTCCACACCACAGCATTTACTGATGCTACATTTTTACATGATAGGTTATTGATATAAAAGCAGAGAACCCTTCTTTTTACTGGATGTTCCTGCAATTTTGTCTGCTTTCTGCATCTTAAACCCTGGGATATGCAAGCTGCTATCATCAATTGATTTATTTAGCCAGGTTTCAGTGAAACAGAGAGCTGCTGAATTGTAAAAAGTCAGAGTTGCATCTGTTCAAAAGAAGTAGTTCATCCATCTTATTAGCAAATGAATGTCAAAAAGAGCGAAGGAAGAGGGATTTTTATTCCATTTTTCTTGTTTTATTTAAAATTCCTACTCACTTAAGCCTTCTTTGCCATTGTCTCCTCTTTTTGTTTTTGTTTTTCCATTGTTCAGAGAGAGTTGCTATTTCAAAGAAAACCTCCTCTTCATTTGTAAAGATGGGGGGGGGGGTTGTTATAGTCACAGAAAACTGCCCATTTAAAAAAAATATTGCTTTATGTTTATTAGTTGGTCTCTTGAATATGAAATACGAAGTGAATCAGAGAGAATATTTTTTTAAAAAAACCAACAAAACTATCACAGAGCATTTCACCAAAGCCGCTGTTGACAGTGCCATCTTGAGACAGAATTTATGCCTAAAGTACTATGCAAATATGTGCAACAGTCATTGAAAATATTTCAGGTCACAAAATCCAGAATTTTAGTTTATGTGTGTCATATGGAGATCTTAAATAGGTTATAGCTGGTCCAGCATAAAAGCTAAGACCCAGTGGTGGAATTCAAATTTTTTTACTACCGGTTCTGTGGGTGTGGCTTATTCGGTGGGTGTGGCTTGGTGGTCATATGACTGGGTGGGCATGGCTTGGTGGCCATGTGGCTTGGTGGGCGTAGCTAACCCGCCATCACTCATGTCAAGGGGCGTTTCGCCCAGTTCCTTCCTTCCCAGGCACTCCTTGTTACCCCCAGCCTCAATGTATCTATTGCTGTGTAAAAAAAAAATCACCTTTTTTTGACTTTATTATCTGCATCCACATACTATAGATGTACTTTTATGGACCACTGAAAGGAGGAAATGGCTCACATGCTTTGTCCAAGAGTGTGATAGGCAGGTCACAAAACAGGGTTTTGAGGATTGCCACAAAGAAGGGGGGGGTGTAATGTACTTTCCAAAGCAGCAGAAGGCAAAACAAGAAGCAATGGATTGAAACTGAACAAGAAAAAGCAACCTAAAACTAAGGACAAATTTCCTGACAGTGAGAACAATTAATCAATAGAACTGCTTGTCTCTAGAAGTTCTGGATGCTCCAACACTGGAGGTTTTTAAGAAGAGACAGGACAAGCATTTCTCTGAAATGGTTTAGGGCAGGCAACCTTGGCAACTTTAAGACTTGTAGACTTCAACTCCCAAAATTCTGGGGGGAATTCTGGGAGTTGAAGTCCAAAAGTCTTAAAGATGCTAAGGTTGGAAACCCCTGGTATAGGGTCCCCTCCAAATATTATTCTGACACCTTTGCCTGGCCCTCCACTCAGACTTGGCATCCTCAGTTTGGACAGTTTGGACTAGAAGACCTTTCTCTCTCATTCCCTCTTTTTCTCTTTCCTTCTTTTTCCCTCTCTCTCTCAAAGCCACGGCTGGCCAAGTGCTCTTCCCTATCTTCCCCTTCTCTCCCCCACTCTGTGTGTGTGTGTGTGTGTGTCTCCTTCAAAGCTGCGGCTGGGCTTTCCTTTTCCTTTTTTCTTTTTGGAATCAAGACTGGCTGAACAAGGATGGCCAGCCTCAGCACTTTGCACAAACGCCCCCAGACCTCTTTTTTCTTTCTTTCTCTTTTTCTTTTCTTTCTTGTCCTCCCTTCCTCTCTCATTTCCTCTTTTTCCCTCTCTCTCAAAGTCACAGCTGGCCAAGCACTCTTCCCTATCTTCCCCTTCTCTCCCCAACTCTCTCTCTCTCTCTGTGTGTGTGTGTGTGTCTCTCTCTCTCTCTCTCTCCCTCAAAGCCATGGCTGGGCTTTCCTTTTCCTTTTTTCTTTTTGGAATCAAGACTGGCTGAACAAGGATCGCCAGCTGTGACCCATCTCCTCCTCCTTCTCCTCCTCGGGTGTGCACGCCATCCTCCCAGCCCTGCCACGGCTGCCAGTTGCAAGAGGAGGGGGAGGGGGAGATGGGTCGACCGAAGAGATGCTTCCAGCACAGTTGGCGATCCTTGTTCAGTCAGTCTGGATTCCAAAAAGAAGAAATGAAAATAGCAAGGAGTACCAAGGAAAGCTCAGCCGCAGCTTTGAGGGAGGGAGACAGACAGACACACACACACACAGGGAGAGGGGAAGATAGGGACCCGACCGCTTCGCTATCCCCGGCTGTCACCCTTACCTTCTCAGGCCAGGTGAGGGAGGGGAGGGTGAGAGACAGGAGGACCAGCCGCTGCAGGCATATCAGGACAAAGGAGAAGCCCCGGGACATCCGCCCACCCACCTGCTGGCTGGCTGAGCCAGGCTGGGCTGGAAGAGTCGCATCCGCTGGTAGAAAGCAGAAAATGTGCTCCGGGAGGCCAGGCAGGTGGGCGGATGTCTCGGGGCTGTTGCACATGCATACTGCATGTGTAGCAGCTGCACACACAATGTGCATGTGTAGCAGCCCTGGGACATCCGCCTGAGCTGTGCCATGGCATCACGTGGTTGCGAAAGCCAGGAGAGTGAACAGGACAAGTGGGAGACTGGGAGATCCGGTTCGGTGGCAGTCAGGGGTCGCTACCAGTTCTGTGACCACAGCAAATCACCGCTAACGGTTCTCCCAAATAGGTGAGAACCAGTTGAATAGCACCTCTGCTAAGACTTTATAATGTAGCAAACCCCGAAATAACTTGATTCTTTATGGATATATCCTTGAAATCACCAATAGCTAAGCTTGGGTTAGAAGAAAACTTTATTTTCTATACTTTTAAAGTGAATTTAGAGATTCCCAAAGAGAAAGAAAGAACATGTATTTGAATTTGTAAATTTCATAAGGAGAGATTTTAAAATACCTTCATTTTATATGATTCATTATGCACTTGGCCAAACAGAGAATAAGGCTAGATAGGTTGAGACCAATTACCCAGGAAGTAAACTATAACATAATATAAATTCTAAGGGTAGCTTCATCCTACTTATGAAATACAAATTTTTTTTTAAGTGCTGCCCCTTGTTCTTTATTTCTCGCCACTAGGAATATTTCTATATTGATCATTTATCTTTCCCACTTTTATTCTTTTTCTTTTGTCTACTATAATTTCAAACACAACTGGTTGCAAAAGACTGGTAATTGCAAAAACGAGAGAAAACCTCTAAGTTAGCAATGAAGTAGAATCACCAAGCAAAGATTCCTCCATAAGGCTCCTGATTAACTCTGATATTTTAAAATGTTTAAGAGTAAGACAAAACTCTTAAACACATTATCATTAAATTTGCAAAAGGTGCTAAAATAGGGGGCTTCTAGAATCCAAGTGTTCATACTATTTTAATCTTGACAGAGGTGGAAAGAGGATTGGCAGAGGAGCATGGTGCATAATAAATATTAAATATAACAAAAATAATTGGATTAAGATAGAAATAATGCCCCAAGGACATGTAACCTGAATTACAACAAAAATGTAATCTCAAATATGCTAAATTGGTCAATACTAAAAAATATCTATATTCCTTGGTGCCCAAATGCCTGCTGAAAATAAAACAAGATCTTGTCCTTGTTTGCATTTAGAAAATATATTAGCATGATGAAAAACAATGAATATTCAAGGTTTGTGAGCCCACCAATAATCTTTCCTTGATTAAATGATTAATCAAGCTGTCACTTTCTGATCAACCTCTTATTTTCAAAAGGTAAATAATTCTGCAGTGTTTCTGCACTGTAATTGGAATGTCAGATTAGTCACAATTGTTCATGTTTTGTAATTCTCCAATTTTGACAGAGCTAAGTACAGCCTGGCTCATATTTGCTAGGGTTGCTGAGAATTGTAGTTTATTTAAAATCTATGAGATATATATTCCATTGTCATGGAATCAATTATTAATCAATCCATTATCCTCCACTTAGAGACAAACAACCTACTCTCTAATAAACAATAGGTTTCAGAAAAAACCTATTCTGTAATCTGCAACTCTTACACTGCAAAAACATATGGACTACACAACTCGATCAGGGCAAAAAAATAGATGCAATCTACATAGACTTCTGTAAAGCCTTTGATTCAGTGGTACACGACAAACTACTCCTAAAACTAAAATCTTATGGTATCTCTGGACAACTGCATAACTGGATAGAAGCATTCCTGTCAAACAGACAACAAATGGTCAAAATTGGGAGCGTCCTATCAAATTCTGTACCTGTCAATAGTGGTGTCCCCTAAGGCAGTGTTCTAGGACCAACCCTCTTCATACTCTACATAAATGACCTCTGTGATCATATTAAGAACAACTATGTTCTCTTCGCTGATGATATAAAGCTGTTCAATACCATATACAATATTGCTACCCTTTAAAAAGATCTTAACTATGTATCACAATAAACACATGGCAACTTCAAATCTCAATAAATAAATGCTCTGTCTTACATATTAACCGGATCTACCGGTTGCAGCCCTTTCTGGATCGGGGCGCCCTGCGCACGGTCACTCAGGCCCTTGTCACCTCTCGCCTGGACTACTGTAATGCCCTCTACATGGGGCTCCCTGCGGGGAGCACCCGGAGACTCCAACTGGTGCAAAATGCGGCCGCGCGGATGATCATGGGGGCGTCGCGTAGCGCCCACGTGACACCTCTCCTGCGCGAGCTGCATTGGTTGCCGGTGGCTCTCCGGGTTCACTTTAAGGTTCTAGTTTTGACCTTTAGGGTGATCCATGGCACTGGGCCAGGTTACCTGCAGGACCGCATTCTACCGGTGATCTCCAGCAGGCTGGTGTGTTCACACAGGGAGGGCCTTCTCCGGGTGCCGTCGGCCACCATGTGTCGCCTGGCGGCCCCGAGGGTTAGGCCCTTCTCTGTGGCGGCCCCTGCCCTCTGGAATACTCTGCCGCCAGAACTACATACCAGCACGGACCTGAGGGCCTTCAGGCGTGCGCTGAAGACCTGGCTTTTTGAGCAGGCCGGCCTGGGCTGAGACGGTTTTAATTTGTCTCCATTTGTTCTGTAATTTTAAATTGGGGTTTTAAGGGTGTGGGGTGGGTTTTTCTTATTCGGCCAATATTTAATTTAATTCTTTTTAACTTTTGTATTGTTGGGGTCTAGATTGGCTGTACACCGCCCTGAGTCCCTAGGGAGAAGGGCGGTATAGAAATTTTATTAATAAATAAATAAATATTGGCAAAAAAAATCAGAAAATAAAATACAAGCTGAATAGTCAAGACCTTGTTGATGATCCAAGCTCTGTAAAGGACCTTGGAATACTCATCTCTGACGATCTAAGTTCTAGAGCCCACTGTAACTACATAGCCAAAAAGGCATTAAGAGTTGTTAACCTAATCCTACGTAGTTTTTTCTCTGGTAATATCACACTACTAACTAGAGCATACAAAACATTTGCTAGACCAATACTCAAATACAGCTCATCAGTCTGGAACCCACATTACGTATCTGATATTAGCACAGTTGAGAAAGTCCAGAAATATTTCACAAGAAGCGTTCTCCATTCCTCTATTTGTTGTAGAATACCTTATGCCACCAGACTTGAAATTCTAAACCTAGAAAACCTTAAATTATGCCGTCTTCGGTCTGATCTAAGTATGGTATATAAAATCATACATTGCAATGACTTACCTGTCAATGAATACTTCAGCTTCAACCATAACAATACAAGAGCAAACAATAGATACAAACTCAAGGTTAATCGCACCAAACTTGATTGCAGGAAATACGACTGCAGCAGAGTGGTCAATGTCTGGAATACTCTACCTGACTCTGTGGTTTCTTCCCCAAACCCCAAAAACTTTAACCTTAGACTGTCTACTATTGACCTCACCCCTTTCCTAAGAGGAAAGAGGGCGTGCATAAGCGCACCAATGTGCCTACCATCCCTGTCCCATTGTTTCTTTTATTTTTCTTATATATACCCATTTCATGTATTCATAACTATGTATATACTTATACCTTATTTTATTAGCGATTGACAAATCAAATAAATTCTAAAATTCTAAATTTTATTTTCAAAACAACCCTATAAAGATAGTCTGCTCTAAGTCTATGTACAGTATTCTCTTTTGAGTTTCTATGGAGATGATCCTGCAACTCTCCAACCCTTAATCACTTTATTAGATTTGATCTCAATATAATCTGCTATGATACATTATTAGCCCTGATATATTTCATCGATGTATGGCTTATCTTTCATACACTTTGATTAGTACAGGTATCTTGCTAAACCATAATTTTCTGGACTATTAGTTTTAAGTTCACACATAATGACATGTAAACAGGCCACTCAAAGAATTAACATAATATATCAACTTAATTATTAATTAACAAAAATCAGTAAAATATAATCTACTTAAAATATTACAGTGCATAATTCATACTACATGAAATATTATGTTATAAAATGCCAGAAAAACTGAGTCAATTTGCATGAATAAAATAACAAGAAACAATAATAGATAACATTTTCTAACAATGATAAAGATTTAAGTTCAATGTTGCATTGAACTTAAATGATTGGGTGTGTTATCTCTTAAGAGCTGTTTTGATTTGAAAAATTCAGGCTGGGGAATGAGGCCAGCCAAAGAGACTTCAGAGTAATAGAAAAATGTATACTAAAAAACAGCAGTGCCAGCACCTTCAATATAACAACCTCAAAACCACCCTGAAGAAAAGTTTGAAAAAAATTCAGAATCATTTTGAGAATAAGATAGAAAAACATATGCTTTAATAGGACATTTAAGAATAATGGATATACAGGGATGGACAGAATCTATCCTTGACTATCAGGTAAGCAAAGGATTCAGAATAAACAGATCAGTAGTTAATCCTTGATATCCTTCTTAGGATAGGTCTTGAAAAGAAGTGGAAAAATAATATCTGTCATAAATGAAATGACAACTGACAGACATGTGCCTGAATGAACTGAAGGGACTTGAAGCAGGGCAAACCTAAAGTGCCAAAATCTGACTTCTTATTTCTCAAGCAATCTCTTCTCCTGTGTAACATATACATTATCAGATCTTTTGAGTTTCTTTTCCAGCTTCCATTATTGTGAGGAGATAAAAGTGTGTGCATGTAGATTTATTATTACCTTTATTGTCAGAGTACATGTGTACAAATGAGATTGGCTGAGCTTCCCTTCGTGCACTCCTCCTCAACACAACTCACAGTGAGGACAGAAGTCCCTAACCCAGTCCCAACCTTATTACACTATGTGACCTTGTTGCACAATGCGCCGGCCCTGCAAGTCTATCATATTATGTTGACATGAAGTTATTTTCCATTCAGAAGTCTGACAGCCCACGGTGTGGCTGGCTATACTTCTACATCTCCTACCCGATGGAGAGTGAAGAAGTACTGACCAGGATGTGAGTCATCCCTGAAAATTTTCCTCACTCTTCTAAGGCAGCGAGCCCTAGCGATGTCATCTAGTGGTATCAGGGAAAAGCCCACAATGTTTTGTGCTGTGCTCTCCACCCTCTGTAATGTCTTTCTATCCGCGACTGTCAAGCCAGCATACTACACTGTAATGCAATATGTGAGAATGCTTTCTATTGTGCACTGGTAAAAGGAGGCCATCAATTGTTGTTCCACTTATTCTTTTGCAAGTACCGGAGGAAATGAAATTTCTGTTGGGCCTTTCTGGCCACCTGGGTATATGGATATGTTGCACAATTCCATATTATATTGATTCATTCTTTGCTACTTCTCCTTCCTGATCTCAAACACACAAATACTTTCAATAGAAGAAATAGTACAGAGCAGCGGTCGCCAATTGGTGGGCTGTGGCAAAATTTTGGTGGGCCGCAGAAGAAATGGCCCCCAAAAGCAATTAATCTGGGCTGTGCATTTCTCATGCCTCCCGGCTCTTCAAGGGACCCTGGCATCAGCGCCAACCAGCTCCCACACACGGTGGGTGGCGGCAACAACAGTCCCCTCCCCCGGCACCCACTGTTAGCTCTCTCCATTAGTTCTCTAGTTTTGAATTGCTCCCACCTCTCTCTCTTTGCTTTCCCCCCATGCCCACGTGCAGGCAGGCAAAGAAAGGGAGCTCTCTGCTTTTCCAGCCCTCGCTGCCTTTTCCAACATCGAAGCCTCAGAGATGCAGGTAAAGCAGCTGCAGAAGTAGTGACCTGAGTTGCTTACTTTTCCATTATTGCCTCCTCCTCCTCCTCCTCCTCCAGCACCTCCTTCTCTGGGTAGGGCAATTCTGAACTAACCGAGCATGCTAAGGCAACTCGGGCACTACCTCTGTGGCGGCTTTGCCCTGCTGTGTGTAGAAACCCGGGAGGCTGCCGGTGCTGAGCAAGCCCATGCCCACGCCGCCCACCCTGCCTGGGCTGAGGACGGAGCAGGTCGCCAGCAGATTCCTTTTGGGTAAGGAGTCCAGGGCTGCGCGAGGTTGGGAAGCCCAGGCTGGTGCTCAAGCGGGATCAGAACCAAACAGCCAATCACAGAGGCCATCTGCTATTAGGAATTCCAAAAAGTGGGAGGACAGCGAGAGAGAGACAGAGAGAGAAGGTGAAAAGAGAGGAGGCGGGAGAAACTGGTCGGCTTGGGGCACGCCGGGAGCAGAAGCATGTGGAGGAGCCCAGCCCCAACCTGGCTCCATGAGAGGAGCGAAGGCACCAAAGAGCATCCGCCACCAAGACCAGATTGGTGACAGGTGTGGGAGCGCTTAAGGCCAGGTGACTCCAGGGGAGAGTAAAGTGAAGGAAACAGAGCCTCCTCTGAAGGATCGCTGGACCTGGCACCATTCTAGCCCGGGCCCTCAGGTGCCTAACGGTTGGGAGAAAGACCGTCTCCACCGAGCACCAGCAATTACCAGTAAGGGGCATTGCCGAGGAAATACCATGTAACATGGACAGCTGGAAAGAGGCCCAGAAGTAGCAGGAAGCAGGAAGAGAAGTGAGTGGAGGGGGGCTTCCCTGGTTAAGCAAGTGGGGGAGAGAAGTGGGGAGGGGACAAAGCAAGGGGCTTTTCTCCCCCCCGCCTTCCTTCAGAGGGGAAGGCAAATGCTGCCTGGTTGGAAGGGTGCCCAGACACTGAGGTGATTTCCTTTCAATTCACCAATAAAATCTCCTGCTGCTTCGAGGCTTATTCAAATGCCAGTCCTGGCTGACTTCTGATTATTAAAAAGAGACCAGTGGAGTCCCCTGCTAATACAAGAGGTGCTGTCTCTCTCTCCCCACTCCCCCACCCCCAAATAATCATTGGCTGTGGCTGGGTTTGGCAGCAAAGTGCTAAGTGCCCCCAGGGACACCTTTCTTTGCCTGTCTCCAGGTGAGATTGGAAGAGCCCCCCCATAAGCTTTTCTTCAGCTGCAGATCTGAGCTCTCTCAATCCTCCACCTGGGATCTGAAAGGAGCTCTCACTTTCTAACCCTTCCTCCCGCCAATTAATCACTGAGGGTGGCAGTCCTTTTGTAGGCAGATGCCTGCTGAGAAGCCCTTGGAGAGGCGGCCGAGGGGCGCTGCCCCCCCAACAAGAGCAAATCCCCCTTTCAGCCTCTACTTCTCCCAGTGGCAGTTGCCCGAGGCCCCTCAGTTCTGTATGTGTGAGAGGGTGTGTGTTTATATATATTGTGCTTTGCTCGCACAAACACGAAACCAAAAGCACCAGCCTGAAGATGGCGAGTTGGACCTCGGCAAAACGTCACCAAGATCCTCTCAATCTTACACGGGAAAATACCCAAACATGCCAAAACCTGCATATCTGTACCTGTGAAAATCTACAAAAACATCTACAAAAACACACACACACACACACATACACACACATGTATGTATGTATGTATGTATGTATGTATGTATGTATGTATGTATATGTGTTTTTGTAGATTTTCATGGGTACAGGTATGCAGGTCTTGGCGTGTTCGGGTCTTTTCCCGTGTAAGATTGAGAAAATCTTTTTTTTAAAAATAAACTTTATTGAGTTTTATTATATTAAAAACAAAAAATATATAATTCAATAACAGCTGTTTGTGGGGCTCATCGTATAACAATCATTTGTGCAATAATTACAGATATTAATTTGTGCATAATTATATTCTTATTCTATCTATATTCTATATTTAATAATTACTTATCCATAGTCTGTCTCCGATCTATCGAGCTATACCATTGTTCCCATACCTTATAAAATATTGAAGATTCTTTATCTTTTAAACTCAGCATTAATTTATCCATTTCAGCACAATTCATAACATTTTGTATAATCAGTTCCTCTACAGGTATATATGGCTGTTTCCAACACTGGGCAAAAACAATCCTGGCAGCAGTCAGTATGTGTAATAATAAGTATTTTGTAGTCTTTACATATTTTTTTTGAAGATCCGCAATAGGAAGAGTTCTGGTTCTAGATCTAATTGTTCATTGGTGATTTCCTGTAGCCAATTTTGAATTTTGAGCCAGTATTTTCGAGCTTTTGGGCAAGACCACCACATATGATAATATGTTCCCTCTTTTTTTTACATTTCCAACATATGGAACTCATTTTAGGGTACATTTTCGCTAATCTCAAAGGGGGTAAGTGCTACCTATAGAACATTTTATATGCATTTTCTTTGTATGTTGCTGATTTTGTTAATTTATGGTTTCTATTCCATATAGTCTCCCAATCTGATAACTTTATGTTATGACCAATATTTTGACCCCATGCGATCATGCATCCTTTTACTACTTCTTCTTCTAATACTACTTCTAGGAGATACTTGTAAATTTTGATAATATTTTTTTTATCTGGGCCTAATAAAATTTTGTCTAATTGTTGAGGTTTCAAATATATTCCATACTCTTTTACATCCTTTTTATATTGACTTTGTATTTGAAGATAAACCCACCAGTCTACTCGTAGCCCTTGTTCTTGGAGCTCCTGTATTGTTTTTAAATTTCCATTTGTATCCAATAAGTCTTTATATTTTAACATTTTATTCAGGTCTAAATTATTTGGGTGGATCATCGCTTCCATTGTAGATAGCCAAATTGGGATTTTTATGTAATGTTTCTTTTTAACCTAATCAGGTGTCTATGAAATTATTTTTGATTGGTGGGTCCTGTGTCCCAAAGAAAGGTGTGCCATCCCCTCTGATGGTCACGACCTTCTATAGCTGATATTCTTTTATTCTTAAAATTAATCCAATATTTTAACCAAACTAATGTTGATGCACTATAGTATAATTCCCAATTTGGCAATCCAAAGCCTCCTTTGCTCTTCATATCTTGTAATAATTTCATTTTTATTCTGGGTTTTTTACCCTGCCAGATAAATTTTGATGTCATTCTATTAAGATTATCAAAAAAGGTCTTTTCTAATTTAACTGGAATAGTTTAGAATAAATAAAGAAATTTTGGTAATATAGACATTTTTATGGCTGCTATTCTTCCTAGTAATGACAGTTGCATTTTCGTCCATAATTCCAAATCTTTTTGTGTTTGTTGTAATAATTTATTATAATTATTCTCTTTTATCACCTTACAGTGTGCTGTCAGTCATATTCCCAAATATTTAATTTTTCTTGTTGTTTGGAGTCTGAGCACCCTTTCTAATTCTGTTATTTGTAGATCTGTTAAGTTTTTTACTAAAAGTTTCATTTTCTGCCTGCTAATTTTTAATTCTGCTACTGCTCCATATCTTTCTAGTTCCTTAATTAATACTTGTTCTTTTTCTATTGGATCTTCCATAGTAAAAGCCATATTGTCTGCAAAAGCTTGAAATTTATATTCTTCATTTTTAGTTTTCAATCTTTTATTTCAGGATTTTGCCTCACTCTTTCTAATAGTATTTCTAATGATAATATGAACAGGGGACCACAGACCACAGACAGCCTTGTCAGACTGCTTTTTCTGTATTTATAATTTGGGTGTTCTCTCCATTTATTATTATATTTGCTTTTTGTACTGAATAAATTGCTGTTATAATATTCTCAAATTTAGTGCCGAAATTCATGTCATAAATTTGCTGAATCATAAGTTGCCAGTTAAGATTGTCAAAAGCTTTTTGGACATCCAAAAAAACAAGAGCTACCTGTTTCCCTGGGTGGGCTTCATAATATTCCAAACTATCCATTATTATTCTTAGGCTTCATAATATTCCAATTATGGGCTTCCAATTATTCCATTATTATTCTTAGGCTTCATAATATTCCAATATTATGGGCTTCATAATATTCCAAACTATCCATTATTATTCTTAAATTGTTCCTAATTTGTCTATTTGGGAGAAATCCATTTTTGTCTGCATGTATGTAATCGTTCAGAATTTTCTTTAATCTAGTAGCAATAATAGTAGTAAATATTTTATAATCTACATTCAGCAAAGAAATTGGTCTATAGTTTTGTATCATTCTGGCATCTGAACCCCCCTTCAGGATTAGCAAAATTAATTATTCTCTCCACGTATCTGGCATTTTAGCAGATAATAATATCTCATTATATAAATTCACCATTTTTGGTCTCACTTGTTCTTCTATTGCTCTATAAAATTCTGCTGGGAAACTGCTTCCCTTCTTATTCCCCATCAGGGCCTGGGGTTTTACTACTTTTCTGAGTTCTAATTACTTGTTTTAATTCTGTCATAGATACATCCTTCGTCAAAAATTCTTTCATATCATCGTTAATTTCTCAAATTCTTTTTTCTCTTAGATATTCCCTTATCTGATCTTTATCTTCTCTCTCTTTCTTATACAGATTCTCAAAATATTTATGTGCAATCTCTTTTTTCTTCTCTATTGTATGTTGATAATTTCCACTTTCATCTCGTAGTTGGTAGATGGTTCTTTTCTCTTTCTCTTTTTTGAGCTTATAAGAGAGCCATCTGCCAGGCTTATTTGCTTGTTCAAAATATATTTTCTTGGTTACTTTCAAGTTTCTAATCAATTCTTCCTGTTTCATTAAATTGAGTTTATGTTTATAGAGAATCAATTGTTCTTGTACTTTAACATTTTGTGGTGCATCCTTTAATTTGGTTTCTAGTTTCTTAATTGTTTGGTATAGATTGTTATATTGAGCATGTTTTTCTTTATTTTTTTGTGCAGTGTAAGATATTATAGTTCCCCATATAACGGCTTTCATTGCATCCCATAAATTTTGGATAGTTGTGTCTAGGTTATTATTTTCTTTAAAATAAAAAATTAATTCTTCCTTAAGTTTCTTTATAAATTCCTCATCCTTTAATAGTTGAGATAATAGTTGAGAATCTAAAGTACACCTTCTCCTTGATTTTTTCTTATCTTTCCAACTGATTCTAAGAGAGTTGTGGTCTGCCCAGATATTCGATATAATTTCTGCTTCTATCACATCCTCTACTAGATCTCCACTTATCCATGCCATATCAATGTACGACCATGAGTGGTGAAGATTTGAGTAAAAAGTGAATTGTCTTTTACCTGAATTTAATTTCCTCCATACATCTATTAAATTTAATTCTTTAATCATTTCTACACAAATTTAAGTAAGTCTTTTTTCACCTTTCCTTCTTATTCTCCCCATTATAATCTTTTTGATAATCTACTACAGCATTAAAATCCCCAATAATACAAATATTTTTCCTTTCCAATTCAATAATTTTGGCATATAAAGCTTTATAGAATTCTTTTTGATTGGCATTAGGGGCGTAGATTATCACCAATAAGATTTTTTTTTTAATTTATCTGTATTTCTATTGCCTTGGGGTCTGCAAATATTAATGTTGCTTTTATTTCTTCTTTAATGTAAACTACAATTCCATTCTTTTTTTCATTATCTGCAGAAGCCATAAACACTGTCCCTAATTTGGAGCAGACTAAATATTTTTCCTATGATTTTAAAATGTGTGTTTCCTATAAACAAACAATATCTGCGTTTTGTTTTATCAACTTTGCCAGAATCCTTTGTCTTTTTATTTTTGAGTTTAAACCATTTATATTGATGGATAAGAGTTTCACCTCTTTTTCCATAGTTCTAGTTACATCTATTTCTTTATCTCCTAATCGTTCTTTTTTCTCTGTTATGTTACGTTTGTCAATCTAAAATCGTCTCTTGTTGTTATTGAATGATTTTTCTTACTTCTTGTTTTTCTTCTTTATTTTTGATTGGTCTTATTCTTCTTGAAAGTTTAAGTCTAATTATTTCTCGCTCTTTGCCTTGTAGTTACTCACTTGTGGTTGATACTGTGCCTTGCTTTCTTCTTTTTCTTCTTGTTGTTGTTTTCTGGGGTCTACTATCCCTTCTTTTGATGCTCTTGGTTTTCTTGGGATTCTGGTTCTGATTCATCTTTGCTAGTCTGCTCTTCAGAGCCTACCAGTTTTTCATAGAAATCTTGGGCTTTTGCGAAAGGGTCTACTTTAATTTTTCTAATTTTTAAATTTTTCTTTTCCCAAGTAATTAACATCCCTTCTGGGACAAGCTATTTAAATATAATACCTTTTCAATACATATTTTATATATAATGTCCTGGACCTTTCTTCTTGCAAAACGTACATGCACTTCTCTTGGACATTTGTATCTTGCATAATTAGTACTTACTCTGTGGGCTTCATCCAACTCTTTCAAAATCTCATCTTTGTCTCTTTCCAAAACCTCTGCCAAGATTTCCGCCATCACCTGATCTAAGTCTTCTTCTTTTGATTCCACTATATTTTGGAATCTTACATATGTTGCAGCCTTGTCCATTTCTAAATAAACCAGGGAGTCTTCCATTTCCTTACTCACAGTCTTTTAGTTTTCTTTCCTACTTCTTTTCAGTTTGTTCTGTCCTTTTCTTTACTTCTTTTATTATCAATTCGTTTTTCTCCAACGCTTGCTGTAATATTCCAATTTTTTCATCTAATTTAGAAATATCTACTTTCAATTCTGCTTTTAATTTCCCCATCTCTTCTTTTAGTTCATTTATATCTGCTCTCATCTCTGTATGATTTTTGAGCATTGTTTCTTGTAACTTTGACATAGAATCTTGTAAAGTAAGCAGTGTCGAATGGATATTGGCATTTGTAATTGTATCTCCAATGTTAAAAATGCCTCAATTGTCTTCTGTGACGTTGGTGAGGGTATTGCCGTCAGAGTTGTTAATGTTGTCTTCTTTCCAGTTTTGAGTGTTGTAATAGTTATGGAAGTCATTTCTCCTAAAATTTGTTTTTGTTTTTGTATTATATTAATTATGTTGTCCCAGACTAACATTCACTATTAAATAATATATTGTAAAATTGACCAATAAGCTGTTAACCAATAAACTAATTAACTAATTTGTCTATCTATCTGTTAATTTCCTAAATTCTTTAATATATTCAACAACTTATAACTGCAAATACTATCTCAAATTAAAATTCTAAATTAAATATATGCATATGTAAAGTCTATACTTAAGTTCTATACCATTCCACATATGTATAAAGATATATATCTCTATATATTATGAGAATATTAATATTATAGTATTATAAAGATTTCATCAATACACATAGAAAAGTTTAGAAATAGATTAACCTGAAAAAAATCAATTGGTTATTTAAACTAATAAGCAAAGTATATTAAAATATTAATATGTAATTAATCAATTATAACTATAAATGTAGTAATATTATAAATATTAAATGATTATTGATGTCAATATCAATGTTACTTGGCAAGTTGCTGATGAATCAGCTAGGTCCAACAGAATATTTCACAATTACACTCATCAAATCTCTCTCCTTCTTCAGTCAATACATAAATTAAAAAATAATAAAATATAGAATCGTTCAAATATTAAAGAAGGGGAAGAGTCTTAAATTAATTGTCCAGCTCTCCATCTCTGAAGCTAGATAATTTCACTTCTTTGCATTCAGGCGAGAAAGAAAAAAAAAATTGATGGGTAACGTTTATCGCTTCCTAATATCTCCACACACTCAGCAGTGCACACTCCTCCTTTCCTCTTGGGTTTCAAGCAAATAGTTTTTCCAAAATTCTCCATTAAAGTACTCCCCCAGCTAGCAACTCCCTTTCCACGTCCAGAGAGATTTAAATCAATAATTATTATTATCTATAACTGCCAGTCTTTAATCTACTTCAAAGATTCAAGTCTTCTGCCGGTCTCAAAAGTAGCCAGCCCAATCCTTCCAAGCAAAAAATAATCCAAAAGCACCCCAAACCTCCGTGCGTCAACCTTTTTCCTCCAACTGGTAACAATATAGCAAACTTCTCCGATCCGAGCCTCCTTCTCCTCTAAGTTGCTACTGTAAATCTTCACTTCCTCCTCTCAAACCCTTTCATTTTAAAACACTTTCGTGTTCGCTCTTTTTCACGGTTTCTTTCCAGGCTCTGATCAGCTTGTTGATTCTCAACCAATCTCTTAACCAATCAACAATTGAACATTCTCGCAGAATCTCTGCACAAACCTCCTTGTTAGCTGCCACAGGCTGTCACTCACTCTCTTCCTTTCATGGGTGACAGTTCAGACTATGGGATTGCCATTGCAAGCCAGCGATCTCTTGCTGGTTAGCCTCTGCAGGATTTCTCTTCATTGTGTTGAGGGATTGCCCTTCCCTCTCATTGCAGCCTGAGTCTCCTGACACCAGCACGGTTCTCTATGGGAACTTTGGACCCCAAGGTCCAAAGGGGTTGCGCCAAACAGCAAAGAGAATTTAGAAGAGCAGAGACGGGCTTCTACACTTCTGTTTGTCTTCACTTCATCACTGGAAGTCCTGGCACCGAAAGCACCAGACTGAAGATAGTGATTGGGACCTTATTGAAACGTCACCAAGATACTCTCAATCTTACATGGGAAAAGACCCGAACACACCAAGACCTGCATATATATATATTTAACATAATTTTTATATTAAATATATTAGCTTTTAAAAATTGTATTAGTGGTCCTCGGGATTTAAAAGTACGAGTTTGGTGATCCCTGAGGTCCAAAAGTTTAGCGACCCTGGTACAGACCAACAAGTGCCCTGGAGAGATCTGGGTGAAATTACATGCATAGGTATGAATCTTTTGAAAAGTTTAAAAAGGTCTCAGAGCATGGTAATAAAAAGTCAAGTTAAAGCCATGATAGTATGATTGAAGTTCCACACTTTTAAAAACAAGTTAACAGAGCCTTAATCACATTGTTGTAATTAGGAATGGCAACGTGGTTTTTGGGGGGGACTCAATCTGTCAACACCCTGGTCCATTTGATTCCATAAGGTGAAAATCGGCAAGCATGAAAGCTTCTTTAAAAATGAATATCTACAGAGGAGCTGCAAGAACAAAAATTTGAAAGACGGTAGTTCAGTGATAGGTAAATGCTTTGCATTCAAGATGATTCTAATTTAAATATTAGAATTCCCCAGTATTTCTGAAAAAGAGATACTAGGAATGCAATTTTTCTCCTTTATCTGTAGAGAGTTTCACCTCTATGAGTACTGGGACCATTCATTTTCAGAGAATTTTCATATTGTGTAATAGCACAATAATAATAAGCACAAGCCTTTTTCATTTACAAGTGCATATTCTGCCATTTTTAATGGATTCATAGGATTTCTTCAAAACCAGGGAGCGATTGTGGCTAGGCGTTGGTGGCCTTGCTTCGGCTGCCATGATTGTCACAGGTGCCATGGGTGGCGGTGGCCTTGTTCCGGCTGCTGCGGCCTCATCTCCGGCCTCGGCCTTAGTTGTAGCCACGGCAGGGGGCTTGGCCCTGATGACAGCGGCAGCAGCAGTGGTGGTGGCGACGGTGGTGGTCGGCCCGGCGCCCCCACCTGGCTCCACAGGGATGGTTCCGGGGTGATTCCCCTGGCTTGGTGGTCCCACCAGTGGTGGCAACAGCGGAAATGATGTCCGTGGCAGATGGGAAGCCTTTGTGGCCTCGGAGGCGGTGCAGACGGTGGAGTGGGCAGTGGTGGCGATGATGACGGTGATGGCGATGGCCTGGTGATGGCAACGGCCCTGGCGGTGACGGCCCCAATGATGGGAACAACGACCCCAGTGACAACGGTGGCTTCGCGGCCTTGACAACGGCGGTGGCAGTGGTGTCATCGGCGACGGCGATGGCTTGGCCTGGCAGTGGCAACGACCCTGGCAGTGGCAGCCCCAATGATAGGAACAATGACCCCGGTGGTGACGGTGACAGCAGTGGCATTGCAGCCTTGATGACGGTGGCGGCGGCGGCATGGTCTGGTGGCGGCTCCTGGCTCAGTGGTGACGACGCTTGGTTTGTCGATGACAGTGGCCCCGGCACGGTCGGTTAGGTTGGCTAGGCGGCACGAGACAGGACCAATTAGATATTCATCAGCGGACTTCTGGGCCTTGGGAAATGTCCCCCTTTCCCTGAAGTGGCCCTCCGGACTTTCAACAGCCTACCTTAAGGATGGATCCTGGGATCCCAAGAGGTGGCATGGCTAAAAGAAGAGGAGTTTTAAGGGTGGTACTAAATTGTTTTTGTTTTTATTTAAATTTTTATCGGGGTTAGGGAGGGTGACCATGTTGGGGTTGGGGAACAACCCGCCTGAGACGGGGCCAGAGCGTGACCGGGAGGTTCTGGGGTCAGGTGGGCTTGGGTCAAGGATGGGGGGTTCTTCCCAGGAGGGAGAGGTTAAGTTTATCTGCACAGTGAGCGGGAGAGGCAGATTTGGTGGTTACAGGGGGCCATATCATGTTGTGGGAGTGCGCCCCTGCTGTTTGTGTGCAGTGGCGTGCTCTGACCCCCTAGTTATTTCCCGTTCCCCAAACTGTGCGAGTCATTGGGCCCTGGGACTTTGGTTGATGTTATTAACGCCAAGTCCATAGTCAATAAAGCCTCCTTATTTACGATCTGATTTGGGAGGGGGGAGCGGACCTGGTGGGTATTACCGAAACCTGGTTGGGCCAAGGGGGGGGTGTCCCCCTGGTGGAGATGTGCCCACCTGGGTTTTGGGTTTTCCATTGGCCGAGGGCTCAGGGGAGGAGGGGGTTGTGGTGGTTATTAAAGAAGATCGTGTCCTAAGGAATCCACTGTTCCTCAAATGACCGGATGTGAATCCCTCTTTGTGAAGTGTGATTCCAGAGTGGGCCTGGCTCTCTGCTATGTGACATCGGCCCTGCCTGAGCTCCTTGAAGTTATAGCCGGCTTGGCGGTTGAGACCCCCAGGCTCATGGTCATGGGGGATTTCAACCTACCCTGCCAGCAGGACCTTGGGGATTGCTCAGGAGTTCATGGCTTCCATGACAGCCTTGGGCCTGACTCAATTAATTCGGGATCCCACACACATTGGGGGTCACATCTTGGATTTGGTTTTTGTCTCTGGCCAGTGGCAGGATGATCTAGGTATAGGGGATGTTTTTGATAGAACCCCTGTCATGGTCACATCATTCGCTCCTTAGGCTGGACTTCTGTTCTGCACCCCTTCACCGCGGGGAGGCGGGACCAATGAAATGGTTCCACCCCAGGTGCCTGATGGACCCAGATAGGTTCCTGATGGAGCTTGGGCCATTTCCTGAGACTCACACACATGATTCAGTTGGGGACTTGGTGGCCACCTGGGATAGGGTGGCGGCCGAGGCCCTTGACTGAGTCGTGCCCTTGCAGCTTCTAACCCGGTGCCGATTCCAATTGGCTCCTTGGTTTTCTGAGGAGCTGAGGGAGATGAAGCGCAGGAAAAGAGGCCTAGAGAGTGGTTGGAGGACCGGCCGCTCTGCATCTGACCAAACACTACTGTGGTCCTATATTAGAACCTATTTAGTGGTGATAAGGGCAGCAAAGCGATCTTACTTTTCCGCCCTTATTGTGTCCACAGAAAATCGCCCAGTCGCCCTGTTTAGGGTGACCCATTTCCTTTTGGATGTGGGAGTGTGGGAAGATCCCCTGCAAGGACGGGCCAAGGATTTTTCTAGATATCTGCAGGACAAAATTGCTCAGGTCCGGGGTGGGCTGGACTCTGACTGGGCAACTCTGGGCGGGAGGGTGGGGACGGATTTCGGTGAGGTCATTTGGGGGGAGTTTGATCCTAGATGACATGGGCAGGATTCTGGGTGGGCTTAATGCCACTACATGCTTACTGGATCCATGTTCCTCCTGGTTGGTTCTGGCCACCCGGGAGGTTACACGAGGTTGGTTCCAGAGTATTATCAACGCTTCCTTGAGTGAGGGGTTTTTGCCCGCCGCCTTGAAAGAGGCGGTGGTGAGGCCCCTCCTCAAGAAACCGTCTCTGGACTCAACATTTTTATCGAACTATCATCCGGTCTCCAACTTTCGCTTTGTGGCAAAGATTGTTGAGAGTGTGGTGGCGCAATAGCTCCTCAGCACCTGGATGAAGCGGTATATCTAGATCCTCTCCAATCGGGTTTCAGGCCTGGGCACAGCATGGAGACGGTGTTGGTCGCATTGGTGGATGATCTCTGGAGGGGCCAGAACAGGGGTTGTTCCTCTGTCTTGGTCCTGTTAGATCTCTCAGCGGCTTTTGATACTGTCGACCACAATATCTTATTGCAGCAGTTGGGGGGATTGGGAGTGGGAGGCATCGTATTGGAGTGGTTCTCCTCCTTCCTCTTCGACCGCTCACAATTTGTGTTGGCAGGGAGGCAGAGATCGACCCCAAGGCCCCTGTTCTGTGGGGTACCTCAGGGGGTCTGTGCTCTTGCCCTGCTGTTCAACATTTATGTGAAGCCACTGGATGAGATCATCCGTGGTTTGGGGGTAGAATTCCATCATTATGCTGATGATACTCAGCTATATATTTCTACCCCAGGTCACCCCAATGAAGCTGTTGAAGTGATGACCCAGTGGCCATGTGGAGTTGGATGGGTCTAAAGAGGTCTCGGCTCAACCCAACCAAAACCGAGTGGCTGTGGTTTCCTGCGCCCAGATACAGCCAGCTTATTCCATTGCTGGCCGTGGGGGAGAAATTTTGACCCCCACGGAGAGGGCACGCAATCTGTGTGTCCTCCTGGATGTACGGCTATCGTTAGAAGATCATTTAGCAGCCATCGCCAGGGGGGCTTTTTGTCAGGTCCATCGGATTTACCAGTTGCGGCCCTTTCTGGATCGGGGTGCATTGCGCACGGTCACGTCTGCCCTTGTCATCTCCCACCTAGACTATTGCAATGCTCTCTACATGGGGCTCCCCTTGAAGAGCATCCAAAGGCTTCAGCTGGTGCAGAATGCGGCCGCGTGGGTGATCTTGGGGGCTTCTCGGAGCTCCCATGTTACACTACTCCTTCGCAAGCTGCATTGACTTCCAGTGGCCTTCCAGGTGCGTTTCAAGGTGTTGGTGGTCACCTTTAAAGCGCTCCATGGTTTGGGACCCGGGTACTTACGGGACCGCCTGCTGCCACCATCGGCCTCCCGCCAGCCAGTGCACTCCCACAGGGTGGGCTTCCTCAGGGTGCCACCAGCTGGGCAATGCCGGCTGATGGCTGGGGGGGCACCCTCCCTCTGGAATGAGCTACCTACAGAGATACGAGCCATCACTGACCTGCGAGACTTCTGGCGCGTGCTGAAGACCCACCTTTTCCAGAAGGCTGGTCTGGCCTAGTGTCGTTAGAAGGGTTTTAATTTTTAAATTTTTATCGGGTTTTTATGGGTTTTCTGTATTCTTAATTCAGCCATTAATATAATAATGTTTTAATCTATTTTAAATTTATGGATTGTACTGTTTGGATTTTAAATTTATGGATTGTACTGTTTTATTAAGGCTGTTCACTGCCTTATTTGGGAAAGGGGCGGTATAAAAGTTTAAATAATAATAATAGCAATTTTTTGTACACCACTTATGTGCATTCATATACCAAACTCCAAGTTCTCCAGATTCATACCATGGATTATTGTAATATGTTGTACATGGTTGAAGAGTTTTAGGAGTTGTATTTGGTACATAATGATGCAGGCAATAATAGGCATGTCCAGATATTCCCATTTAGTACCATTGTTTATGAGAAGTATTGCACTAATAAACCAGTTAATTTCCAGGTACAATTCAGAGTACTGGTTAGAATCTATAAAGCTAGTTATGATATCTGAAAGAACACATTAACATGCATCAGACATGTTAGACATGCTTTGGTCCCATAATTTAAACAATATCATCTTGTGCTTCTAAGCCAGGACCTACACTATCACTGCTTCTGCTTTGCAGGACAGTATCTTCCCAGAGATCTATATAGTCCTTTCCTGACCTTATTTAATAAATCATTAAAAACATGAATTTTTCTCCTGGCTTGGTCAATGTATGTTAGACTGGGTGTTTTGTTCTATTTCTAATATGCACCATTTTTTTCTCTTGATGTATGTTTTTCATATTATTTTTATTGTAATCAGCCATCCAGAGTTATCATTGAATTGGGTGGCCTTATAAATTTGATATAAGTAAATATGTAAAAGTCATAATGGAGTTGGGTGGCCTTATACATTTTATATAAATAAAAGCCCTGGCAAGCTAACCCACTTCTGCACAAGTCTATTGACTTATTGTTTTTTAAAAAATCATATTTTATTACAGTATATAAAACAATTTTATTATTTTGCCAATACAGAGCAATTCTCGCCAAGAATAGATAACAAAATATATTCTAGTTGTCATATAAACTTATTTTCACAGCATTTTTGCCTTTACAAATAATTCAGACCTAGTAAGTTAACCTGAAGTTTTTTTATCATGAAGGTCATTAAAAATCCATGCAAAGAACTCTGGAAGGTTTAGACTAAGCTGGGAACCAATGGTTTAAATATACTAACTTGCCAATTTTAAAAAATCTCTCTTATCTTACATCTCATCTTAAATGATAGGGATAATGTCCAGATATAACATTTAGAAAGAAAAGATAATGTAAGTTATGTTCCATTCTTCAAGGCCAAATAGCATTTCCAAGACTTACCACACAAACATTGCTAAACAAGTAAAGTAATAAAGTACCAATAAAAATAAAAGTGCTTAAAAGAATTTTAAAAAGAAGAATAGCAGAAATGAGTGACTTATTAAAATTAAGACAAAATGTGGGAACTCTTATCATGCAGATTTTCAGGTTACCATTCTATGAGAAAGCGTTCATCTCTTTTTAGATCTTCTGAATATGTTTCTTTGCCACTGACCACTATAGAGCTTCTTATGGATTTTACTGATCTGTACATCTGAGCAGGGGTGGGATTCCATTGGTATAACAACCAGTTCAGTGATCACATGCTTCACATTTTAAAAAGGCAAGTTCATACTTACCTTCAACTGCAGCCTCTGTGAAGAAAACAGCTGACTCATGGCAAACTGCTCAGATGTGAGAATCAGCTGTGCTCTAAACAAAGGCATAAAACACAAAAAAGAGCAGGGGCAGGCAGATGGACCCCCTTCCTGTTGGCAGTGAACTGGTTTGGAACAAGCAAAGCATGGGAACAAGGGTTTGCCCAATCCGGTTCGGGCCAGTAGAATCCATCCCTGCATCTGAGAGAACAAATTGATGCCTTTTTCATTTCTTTAATAAAACAAAATTATCCAAACTCTGATCTGCCAGAATTAAAAATAGACCATTCTCCTAAGTTGCAGTGATCACTAGGGTATATGTTATGTAAATATTTTTTTAAATGAGGGGATTTTTATTAATCCTACAATTCGGCTCTATAATCACAAATGTCCCTATAATGGTCAATAAACCAGAAATGTGCATCAATAACAGATAGTAGTTGCAAATGATAGCAATGATTTTTAATTGCACTTGTCAATACACAGCCTGAAGATCTATTAGCAAGACAGAGAAAAAGATCGAGCTCTGCATTTCACCATAATATAGTGGTGAGTATCTGATCTTGACCTCCCTAAAACTATGTATGGCAACCACACATCAAAAGAGTCACTATAAATACCTCTAGTCCCCTGCCCTTACAAATGATCAATAAGGATGCCATGGTCAAGTTTATCAAAGCCCACCAAGAAATCTAGCAGAATTAGAATGGATGTATTTCCTTCATCTTTATTCTAGTGCTGGTCAGCCTTGAGAGCAACAATGGGTTAGGGTTACCTCCTAAAAAGATCATACTTGTATTTATATTTTTTCTTCCCACCCCCATAAGAGGAAAACGCCAATAGTATAGAACTGCAATTTGGTATTAAGTTTTCTGATGAAATATTAGAGTTTGTGCTGAATTAGTGAAGGTCACAAGCTGTCCGGGAACCAAGCAATGTCCCTCTTTTGATTTATAATGTGTAAAAGAAAAGTAAAGCATAAAATTACTAAATAAATAAATAGTAGAGGAAAAATAACATTTACATAAATATAATTAAAACAACAACAAAGGTCTGCATTAACTTTATATTTAGGATCTTAATCAGCAATACATCATTATTATAAGATTGTATTTATATAGCTAAAAAGGCAGTTACATGAAAACTACTCTTGATTTCTTTGATGAAACTTGGTTATGATTGTAATATGTAAGATACTGAAGCTAAACCTTCTACAGTGAATAACAGTGTATGTTCAAAAGCCTTTTCCACAAAGCTACGATAGATGTCAGTATGGAAATAAAAAAGCAACACCAAGCAGAAATGCTGAAACAAATTCTGTCAAGGGAAATACTTATAAATTCAAGAGAACAACAGAGGGACATAGCTCTTAATAGTTTTCTGACCCTCAATTATCAGAAAGTTTCAAAGTAGGCAATAAAAATTTGGTATTGAATATTCTGACTTTAAAACAGAATTGTATTAAATATTGAATATGTACAATATATAATGTATAAACTTTTAATGAAGTTTGAAACAGAAGAAGAATAAATGAAGTAACAAACAGGAACTATCATTTAAGCGATGGTTTACCTATCTGGATGTACTTATGACATAGCTTTGGTGTTATGACAATTTGGCTTCTCTTCCTGGTTACATGACCACACTTTGGACACTTGGCATTTGCAGTCATCATTTGAGGATTAATTGCATGATAAAATGGAGTAAAATTTTGGTTCTTTTATACAGATAGAACAATGTATGATTGCTACTTGCTGAGATAGTCAAATTGACCTCTTTGATTAAAGATAGCATCTATGTTTATTGCTGATTGAAAATTCTCTATAGATTTTTTAAATAATACAGACAAAGAAAAGACTTATGATCTATAGTTTTGATGATTAAATAGAAATGATTATAGAAAGAAGAGAGTCATGATATTATTTATAAAAAGAAGTAAATTTGCCAACTTTAATGCAGCAAAATCAGAGGTAGTATTCAGCAGGTTCTGACCAGTTCTGAAGAACCGGTAGTGAAAATTTTGACTCTATAAAATCTCTGAGTGGAGATTTTACAGTATCTTTCCCCTCCCATGCCCATCGAGCCATGCCCACCAAACCGATAGTAAAAAAAAATTGAATCCCACCACTGGGCAAAATGATGCATCATGAAGAAGCTTTTTGGATGAGAAGTAAAATGTCTTCAAAGAAAAATAAGAAAGTCCAGTTGCATCTTGAAAGGCATCTTTGGGACCTCAAATAGGCTAATTTACAGAATATATCCCAAATCTCATTATTCAAATTTCAAGGAATTTCATACCACTGCAGTAGTTACAAACTTGTAGTCCCCGCAGCATTGCTGCAATTAGTTACAACCACATGATCCTGGTGTATTTCTATGCTTCCCAGAAACCCATAGATTGTGTGCCTCATAACAGTAGCAGATGCCCTATTTCCTACCTTCCTTTGGTCTTTGCACCCAAGCAGCTGGTGCAAGTCTCAATATGTGAGTGGCATTTGGCTGCTGGAATGGAGGGCAAAATTTCAAATGGCAATGGGTATCAAGAGTAAGATGAGGCTGTGAGGCAGTGACTTAGGTGCCTGCTGGAGGATTAGGTCTATTGTAGGGAAAATATAGCATAATGCTTTAGAGGTGAAGATGCTCACTTCTCACTTGAAGAAAATATCTGCTGCAAACTTCATGTAGTTGTCAGGAAAGGCATCCAGCCAGTAAATGTTCAGCTGCGTGCAGTTGCCTTGGCTCTACCCACAATTAAAGGGTTACTTTAAAAAAAAGAAAAAGGTTGTAGTGAAAATATTGTTTTAATGCAATCTCTTCCAGAGTGGGTGCAAAAGTGATGACCAGGGATGTTAGTCAGTGTATGTTATACATCTGAATATCATATTGAGTATACTACTTTAATACTAAACACGTTTATATGATTTTCCAAAACTATATAAGTTTGGGAAAAATCTAGTTTTGGTACATGATCAAGATCCAAAGGAATGAGGAGTTTTCCTTTATGATTCAAAATACTATTATATAACGATAGGCTGAATTCTAATTAGTATTAATATTATTCATTATAATTTTTAAACCATGAGAGTTGTTAACTCAATCTCTCATAAGAGTTTCTAAAGAGAGATCATCTATCTTTTACTACACAATAAAACTACTGCTATGTACATTTGATCCAAATTTTGCTTTCAGAAACCATTGGAGCCTGGGTCCGAGGAGGAGGAGATGGAGTCAGGGCTGATGGAGGGGTGGGTGCAGCCCCTATGGCCCAGGAGGAATGACTTGGGGATGAGGCACTCCCAAGTTCCTTGGGCCTCAGAAAGGTAGGCAGGGTGGAACAGAGGGTGCAGCTGGACTGAGAAAGGAGGGAAGAGATGGAAAGGGCAGGCAGTGCAGCAAAGGAGCGGCAGAATTCCAGAGACAACAAATGCTTCTCTCCCCGATTCCTGAGTGCAGAGAATGGAGAGAAAGCAGAGTCAGGCAAAGCAACCCAACTATTTGGGAGCAGGGGACCCCTCCCCTCTTCACAAGATCACCTGGAGAGTAGCATATAGGGAGTTGCTATGGAGAAGGGCTAGTGGTGGGGTTCAAATTTTTTTACTACTGGTTCTGTGGGTGTGGCTTGGTGGGCGTGGCAGGGGAAGAATACTCTAAATTCTCTAGTCAGAGGTTGTATTTTCCAGTTCTCTGAACTACTCAAAATTTCAGCTACTGGTTCTCCAGAACTGGTCAGAACCTGCTGAATATCACCTCTGGTAGGGGCTTTTGTCAGGAACAAGTGTTCCTCATGGCAACATTCTCCACGGCTCCTAGAAGAACTTTGTTCCAGAATCCTTGCTGTTGTTGACTGAGGTTTAATTTTTTGCTTTGACATCAGTGAACTCCCACTGCTGGAAAGTTGCATAAAGCATGAGCAGGGATTTGCTCTTGGACTGTAGGTGTATCCTGTGGTCAGAGACTTTGGGGAACCGACCAGGAATTGCTGAATTTTGGGGTACATTGGTTGAATAAAGACTGACAAGCTTTTGACTAGCATGTGTTGCTTTTCTGCCAATACTTGATCATAACAGCTATGCTACTACAAGAGTGGCAACAAATATTGCCCAAAGTTAAAAAATATAAATACTTTTTCTATAATGCTTCTTCAAAGACCACCTTTCAATTACATGGAATGTCCCAGAGAATGCCATGACTTGCACAATTTGTAAGTCTGGAGACATCATGGCATTTGAACATTTTTTCCAACAATCTAATATATTCCTTAACATACATTTTGCATATACAGTGAATAAAAAGAGAATATGCAGTCTTGTATATTCCTTTGATAACTTAGAACCATGTTTCATTATACTGTGGCTTCCTCATCTAAATGTAAATTGTTATGAGCATAATTACATTTTTTTTTCATTTTCTGAGCACTTTCCAGAGTTTGATATGATCAGTACTATCAGTTTTCTATAATCAATGAAGCACATAATAACTTATTTAGGTATGTTTTAAATATAGGCATTTTTTAAAAAAATCATGGTGTAAGGTTCATGGAAAAATTATAATAAATGAATGTACTCCACTTCTTAAAATTTCCATTCCTGAAAAAATTCTATAGCTCCTAATTAATAAGAAAAATCTATTAGAATAATCATTGTAAATACAACTCTGTTACCACTTATTAGTTTGAATTCTCTATATACTATAGCTAATAAGTAGAAAAATGCAAGAAATAGCAATACTCTTCTGTAACACAAGAGAGTACCTACTTTTAGGCAAGATTTATCTGAATACATACCTTACTAGAAAAAATATTTTTTATTTAAAGAAAGGACAAAGTCAATCTCAATTAAACCCAAGCATGACATGTGAGCCTAACCAGGCACAGGGATAATAACAGGAAGAAAACAATGTTCATAGGTTTAAACACAGGATTTTTTTTCAGAGAAGGATATCCTCCCGTGTGACTTACAACTGATAGTTCTAAAATTAGTTTACCTTGTGGTGGAATGGGCATTTCTCTATTTATTTCTTTTGCTAATAAAACTAGATCATCCATCCATCTATCTATCTATCTATCTATCTATCTATCTATCTATCTATCTATCTATCTATCTATCTATCTATCTATCTATCTATCTATCTATCTATCTATCTATCTATGGGTGGTATTATACAAGAGGAATAACAAGCACACTTGCCAGGACTGTTCCTTTAGTTTATAATTTAATTTAGTTTATATTTTAAAAGAAAAACTTTTTATAAAAACTGGAAATGAAAAACAATTCCACTAGGGAAAGAGAGGTGTGTCCAAATAATAGAAACGTATTTTACTATATGTGTCTGGCTTTTCCCCAATCTACATCCAGTCATGTAGCTGTCATCCTCCCACATTTATTTTCCTTTATAGAGTTATACAAGGGCATCATTGGTGGTCTTTGGTGGACACAAAGCAGATGTTTCTCCCACACTGCACAAGAATCTTCTCCTACACTTTTTCCAAAATCCTTTTTTCCCCCTCCCATGCTGAAACTGTATTTTCAGAAGATAAAATGCAAACAACAGCCGATCCCACATAATGTTTTTTTCATCTAATTAAATTACCAAAATTCAGTTTTTCGTCTTGTATGGGATATCTTTTGTGTGTGAGAGAAGGAAAGAAAGAGAAAGGTGGGTAGAAAGAGAAGGAAGAGGGAAAGGGAGGGAGGGAGAAAGACATAGGGAGAGAGGGAGAGAGGGGGGAGAGAATTGTCTTTATGAACTTTTTTTTTAAAAAAGACATTTGTACTTAGATTTCATTATGGGAATTGCTACATGAATACAGAAGGGAGAGTAACAACATTGATTTCACCATAGCTTCTTATTTGTAAAGGTAGAAATAAATTAATCCCAATAAAAAGGCATAATTGCATTTTCCCCATTTTTCCTTTGAAAAATAAGAGAGGTCTTGTCTTTTCTTGTCTTCCAAAATTCAATTCACTTTCCAGATTTGTTTCCATTATCAATATATTGGTAGTATCTATATATTATTATATAGGAAAGTATAAGTTCTACTAGATTCAATTCAATTAAAGAGTCTAAATAACAAGAATAAGCACCATTAAATATTCAAATCTTATTATCATTGATTAAATTTCTAACATTCATTCATATTCAATTGATATTGCTGATATTGCTGCCACAAAGCAATAAGCCAGGGTCTACAGGAAAAACAACTAAGGATCAAAACTGGAGAATCAATTACAAATTAAGATCAAGAAGCAAAAGAAAATCCAAATATATAAAATACATGCTGGAGTACTTGACTCAGAAATTATCATAAGCAGAATAATTTTAACTATATGGAGAAATGGTTCACATGTGTATTTTTTAATGAACTATCATATTGCAAAATTCTGAAAGTATGCTTATTTATCAGTCTTCAAACCATCTAACATTTCATCATTTGGAAATTAATACTTTTATGAGCAATGGGAAGGTATATGAATTGCATAAGTGTATGAAATTCTTTCTGTTTTATCATGACATCAATAAATAAATTGTAAATAAATAATTGTTTTTAAATATTGTATTTATATCATTTTTTAACTTTGGCTGTACACCGCCCCGAGTCCTGGAAGGGAGAGGGGTGATATAGAAAACTAATTAAATAAATAAATAAATAATAAAGAATCCAGGACAGAAAGACTCCAAGGGGGGAAAATAGCACAATCAAAAGGACAGATTAAGCCTTGCTATTTTTAATTCTAATGCAGACAAAGAACGTTTCTTTCTCATAAATTGTGATGCATAGGTTTTTCTGGATTCTGTGAACAGTTTAGATGTTCAATGATACACTCTGGAAAAATTGCAAAAGAGTATTTAATAAGGGTAATTAACATGCAAAGAATTCTAAGAAGGTAGAACTACTGCTGGCATAGAAAGCCCTCTTACGCTGAATCCCACTTAGTGCCATCTCTATTTCCACCCTCCACCCCCCCAATAAAAGCTTTATTGCAGTTATTTCCATGATTTTATCTAATGGCTGTGCTTCAAGTAGCATCCTGGTACTCCACACAAATTACACACTGGACTGGGATGGCCTTTTTAAAAATATGAAAATTTGTCAATTTAAATTTCATTCAGTTTCACTCATAAATCTTAAATAAATCTCATTTTTTACCACTTTATGAAATTAGCAAAATAAATAAACAACCTTCGCCTGTCAATATTTATTATTTCCATCTTTCCAGGCTAATATAATGCCATTGAAGAGCATTATTAGTGCTCTTCAGTGGTTAGAATGCAGTATTGCAGGCTAATTCTACTGACTGCCAATTGCCAGTAGTTTGGCAGTTCGAATCTCATTAGCTCAAGGTTGAGTATCTGAAGTCAGTGAAATGAGGACCCAGATTGTTGGGAGTAATATGCTGACTCTGTAAACCACTTGGAGGGCTGTAAAACATTGTGAAACAGTATATAAGTTTAAGTGCTATTGCCATTGTGTGTTAAACAGAAATTAACAGAATAACAGAATTGGAAGAGACTTTGGAAGTCTTTTAGTTCAATCCTGTGCTCAGGCAAGAAACATTATAACATTTCAGATCAATGATTGTCCAATCTCTAAAAACATCCAGTATTGGAGCAGCCATAAGTTCTGGAGGCAAGTCAGTCACTGATTAATTGTTCTACTGACAGGAAATTTCTCCTTAGTTCGTTGTTGCTTCTCTTCTTGTTAATTTCCATTCATTTTTCTTTCAGATGTTTTGGAGAATAGGTTGACCCTTTCTTCTTTGTTACACCACTTAGATATTGGAACATTGCTATCATGTCATTCCTAGCCTTCTTTTCATTAAACTGGACATACACAATTCCTACAACTGTTCTTCATATTTTTAGCCTGCAGTTCCCTGATCATCTTTGTTGCTCTTTTCTGAATTCTTTTTAGAGTCTCAATGTCTTTTTCATATTGTGACCAAAACTGAGTGCAATATTGCAAGTGCAATCTGTTCTAAGGCAACATAAAATGATACTAACACTTCACATGATCTTGATTTTATCCCTTTATTAAAATAGCCTGGTATGGTATTGGCTGTTACTTGCTTGTTTGCTTACTTACTATTTGTTTTGATTAATTTAAATCCTTTCATTAATGCTTTTTGTGTTTATGATTTTTGATTGAAACAATGAATTATATGACAACTTGCTAAAAAAATTAATTTAATGGTCCCTACATATTCCAAGTATCAGTGCTGTACAAGTTATATTTCCAGGGATTTATCCATCCAAAGTTAAGGCAAGAATTAAGGTTACTTAACTGAGAGAAGGATAAATTCAAGCAAACAACAGCAACAACCCCACTGCGAACTATTCTAGTCAATTCAAAATAATGTCTTGAAAAGATTTTTAATCAAACCTAACAGTAAAAATTTAATAGAATCTGAACTATATGCATCTATGAGGGGAAAAACAAAGAGATAAAAATGATAAATAGGGACATAGGGAAAGAATTTGAATAAAACACTTGCAAGATACTGTGTGTTTCCTTCATTGTTGTGCTTTTTGTGAAAAAGCAAAGTATCAGGAGGAAACTGGAAACACCCATTAGCAAAAAGTATAAATTTTTATGTTTTAGTGCAGTTCATTTCATCACAACATGGTATTTTACTGAGGTAAGAGAACATAAGATATTATATGTGAAAATTTGAAGGGTGCTTTCTGGACTTGTCCATTAGCAGAGGGATCAAGAGATATTATTGCTTTCAAATGGACGGATCCAGATACACATCGTACTCAACAGCACAGATGGTGTATTTTACTACAGGTTTTTTTTTGGAATTTATTTGGATAAGCATTAGAGCAGGTCCTGGAAAGTTTTGAACCATGTGTGGGTATAACAGTGTTACAATATGTGGATGGTTTGTTGGTTTCAGGTGAGAAGAAAAAAGATGTTGAAAAAAGCACAAATGAGTTGTTGAATTTCCTGGCGCAACAGAGCTTGAGAGTTTCAAGAAAGAAATTGCATTATGTGGAACCTGAGGTCAAATACTTGGGACATTTGATTAGTCATGGAAATAAAAAGATCAATTCAGAAAGGATTGAGGGGATAGTTAGACAACCCCTACCAAGGAATAAGAAGGAATTTCAGAAATTGTTAGGATTATTAGAATATTGTTGTTTATGGATAGGTTGTTATACGGAAAAGTTTAAGTTTCTGTATGATAAACTATTGGATGATGAAACTTGGGAACTTGTCTAGAGTGATGATGATGTCAATAGAATAGAGATGCTTAAGAAAGCATTGATACAAGCTCTTGTGTTGAGTTTGCCAGATTTTAAAAAAACCTTTCCATTTGTTTGTGGCAGTGGAAGATGGTAAGGTGTTCTAGACCAAGTGTGGGCTGAAAAGAAGAAACATGTAACATTTTTGTCAAAAATAACAGATCCAGTAGTGCATGGTTGGCCTTTGTGTATTTAGGCAGTAGTGGCTATGGCTATATTAGTGGAAGAAAGTAGAAAACTGACTTTTGGATGTGCTTTATAGTAAGCAGTACTATAGTAAGCAGTACTAGTAATTGTCCACATCAAGTGAGGACAATTGTAATGCAGAAGGTGCAAATATGGCTTACGCATGCCAGGCTTCTTAAATATGAAGCAATTTTATTGTCTCATGAAGATTTGGTTCTCTCAACTGACAGGAATTTGAATCCAACTGAATTTCTTTCAGAAGATAGACAGGAATGGGATAATATTGAACATGACTGCATTGAAGTTATAGATTTACTAACTAAAATAAGAGAGGACTTGGAAGATAGCCTCACTGAGGTGGAGTTAATTGATTTATTGATGGGTCTTCTCGAGTGGAGAATAGAAAAAGAATGAAAAAGAATGTAGTGATAAATGCAGACCTGTCTGAAACTTTGGAAGCAGGCAAGCTTCTTGTTGAATGGTCGGCTCAGACATGTGAAGTTTTTGCTTTGAAACTGCTAACAAATGAAGTGGCTAATATATATACAGACTCTAAGTATACTTATGGGATTTTACAAACCTTTGGGAAAATTTGGATGGAAGGTGGACTCATAACAAGTGAAGGAAAAGAAATAAAACAGGTAGATCTTATAAAAGCAGTGCTGAAAGTGGCTGAAGGGTTGGCTATAACACACGTGGAAGCCCATAAAAAGGGGCACTTAAAAGAGATTTTAGGAAATAAATTAGCAGATTAGATTGCAAAGGAAGCTGCACAAATGGGAGAAGAAATACAGATAATGGTTTTGGTTCCTATTTTGGAATGGGATGTAAAACTTGCTTTCACTGAAGAGGAAGAAAAACAAATGAAATTAGAAGGTGCAGAAAATATAGATGGCAAATGGATAACAGAGCAAGGATTGCAAATAGTAAATAAACCTATTATGAGAAACCTAATAGAAAAAGTGCATGAGGACTTTTCTTATGGGGAACACAAGCAATTGTGGACTTTGTTAAAAGGAAATATATTTGTAGAGGTGTATATATACAATAGCTATGCAAGTAGGTAGGAAATGCATATATTGTGTAAGAATAAGTAAGAAAATAATGTATCAACAATTGAAAGGAGGAAGAGATTTGGCTATTTGGCCATTCCAGAGAATATAAGTTGATTATACTGAAATGCCAGCAGTGGGAACTTTGAAATATCTGTTGGTGATAGTTGATCATTTGACTGGTGGGTGGAAGCTTTTCTGTGTGCAAAAGCAAATGCTCAGATGACTGTAAAATTAATATTGGAACAGATTATATCTAGATATGGGTTGGTTGAATCTATTGATAGTTTCACTTCTCATGTGGTGAAGCTAGTAATTAAAGAATTGGGAATTGATTGGCAATACCACGTTCCTTATCACACTAGCTTGGCTGGTGAGATGGAGAAAAAAATCCAAACATTGAAAAGTACATTAAAGAAAGTAATATTAGAGCTTCAGTTACCATAGACAAAACGTTTGCCTTTAGCTCTGTTGAGAGTTCGTACTTGTCGGAGAAAAGATATTGGGATTTCACTGTATGAAATGATGTTTGGAATGACTTATATTGAAAGTGCGGGACTGCCTAAACAACTTAAAGATGTTTTTCTGAGAAAATATATACAAAAATATATATACTTTCTCTTTTAAGGTCCAAAGGACTTTTGGCACAAACATCACCTCTTGATTTCCATGTGCATGACTTTAAAAGTGGTGACTGGGTCCTGATAAAACAATGGTGAGCATTGGGAAAATTGCAGCCTATCTGGGAAGGATCATTTCAGGTGCTGTTGACTACTGAGTCAGCTGTGCAGACGAAAGAGCAAGGCTGGACACATTATTCGTGCATGAAGGGACCAGTGGATCCGCCCTCAACCTCCGGATGAAGCAAGCTTCAATGGAAAGACTTTATATTTTTAGATAGTAGTGATATATATATTAGTTTTAGGTTTATGGAACATTGGGAAGAAGAGTTACTTATTTGATTGAGTGTAATAAAGTTGTTTCTTGTGTTGTTGATTATATTGAGATATGAAGACTGGTGAGGGCAAGTGGCGTATCCCATGAGTACAGAAGAAACAAAGAAGTGGATGTAAGTCCCCAATTACTGGTTGTAAGTTTTGAAGTATAAATTACAGACATTTAGAATAGAATAGAATAGTTTATGTCATATATTTAATTAAGAAGTACTTTGATGAAGCTTTTGTGTGGCAACATAGCTCTTACAAAGCTTCCATTTACCTGGAAAGGTAGATGTACAGTTGGATATCTTAAAGCTCCTAAAACTTTAAGTAGGAGTGCAAGACATGTTAAAGAAGAACCAATAGAGAAGAATGAGAATGTTTTTCTGAAACTAATGAGAGTGGATTTGAATAGTTCTTCTTTTTGTGTAAGAGAGGAGACTACAGTTTCAGATATTATGTCCACTTGTTTTATAGGAGTTCCAGGAAAGTTCCAGGAAAGTTTTTGATAGCAGAGTCCAGAATTATTATACACCCTAATGCTTGTACTTTGTATAATTTGTCAAAGGTGATTACTTTATTTGGATCTCCTGTGAAGCCAACTAAATAGACAAATCAGAAAATAGCATAATTATTATGGTTTGATGGCAGCAGGTGTGGAGAGCAAGGACTCAGATGAGGGGCCTGTGTGTGTGATGAAGGGATGGGGCCAGGATCACCAGGGAGTGGAATGCTGCCTTTGGAAATTGTGAAGGCTGGCAGCAGTGATGAAGAGGTCTCCAAGGAACCTGTGCCCATTGCGCGTGCTTGCAGGGCTGCTAAAAAGAAAGAGCAACTGCAGCAGCATGGGCAACTCGGGAGTAAGGCTGCAAGGTAATGTCCCCTCCCTTAAGAGATAAAGTCAGCTGAGAAACCAGAGTTCTTTGCAGGAAGCAAAGAAGCACTAGAACTTGGTAGACATTTGGAATATCTTGGTTGATGTTAGGTGACTCCTTGTGTTTGAAATATTGTAACTTTATCTAGAGTTCTTGGCAGCCTTACACAACCTTGGCCAGGCTTGTTCTTATCAGAGACAATTAGTTTGAAACAGCATTAGTTTTAACCGTGAAGGAATGGAATTCATAAATAATCATTGAAAGGTGGTGAAAGGAGCTGGAAAGGTAAGTGAAGAGGGTGATGGTGGTGGGTGGGTGGGGTGAAGGTTTGGCCTCAGTGGCCTGGTTGAAGGGCCCTCAGTTAAGGCAGGATGGGGCAGGGAGGATGGGGCAGCTCTGATCTCCTGCCTTGCTACATTGTCCACTTCCCTTCGCATCACTTCATTCTTTACCACCTCTTCTTGCTCACTGCCATAATCTAGCAGGAGGCTGAGCAATGCACTGGTGTGACAGCCAAAAGCAAGGCAGTGGGGGTTGTTAAAGCGAAAAAATTCAGCTTTCATAAAGTAGAGGTGCTGGACCGTGCTTTTTTTTGCTGTATACTTTTTATTACACAAAACTAGGAAGTACAATCTAAGAAGTAGAGAGAAAGAAAAAAAAGGGAAGTCCTTCCCTTCAAGCATGCGCAGTAAATCAGACATCACAAGACACCCAATCTTAGTTGTTATAGTAACATGATAACAATATTCTAGTAGGCTCTGGATGCTTAGCAGACAAATCAAAAAGAACGTAGTGACATAAAGCAAGGCGGGGGAATGAGGAGCTGCCAGTTTATCTGAACGCCCACCAGACAGGCACTGAAGCACTTCAGCTATTACTGCACAGAGAGAGAGAGAGAGTAAGAGAGAGGAGAAGGGGCTCTCCAAATTCTTTCTGTATGTATGGGTGTGTAAGAGATAATTATCTTCAGCCAAACTTCTGGCAGTGGCACGGGCAGCAGAAGCCACCTGAGCAGCGAGGCGGTGGGTGGAATACAAAGCAAGGCAGGGGAGCCGCCCCAATCCATGCCCCATACTGGCTTATCTGAGCGCCCTGCCAGACAGGCACTGAAATGCTGCAACTACCGCCTCCCCAACCAGCCAGCCAGCACTGAGTGACTTGCTCCTTCCTGGCCAGCTGGTGCAAAGTCTTGTTTTTGTTTTCCTTGTCCTCCTCCTCTTCACCCAAGCAGCCACAGGCTCCGTAGGACAGGGTCTCATTCCTGTCCTGGTGCAGCAAACTCTGATGGCTGCACACAGATATGAAGGGCCTGGCCCTGCAGTGCTTCCTCACTCAATTGAAGGCTTTGTTCAGCCTTTAAACAGTAAGGCTAACCCATGTAAGCGAGCAGCACACTAGGGCCATGGATGGCGTTAATTCCTGTACCCAGCCGATTCCAATTCCATGGCCAGCCTTACTGTTTAAAGCAGTGGTCGCCAACCAGTGGGCCGTGGCCCACTGGTGGCCCTTGAAAAAATTTTGGTGGGCCTTGAGAAATCTCACCCTCAGAGCACCCCCCCCAAAGCAATTAATCCAGGCTGCGCAGAAACACAAGGCTGTGCTGCCCACATGGCTCACAGGAACCCTCCCTGCCCACTCACTCCTTACCCAACAAATTTGCCTGCTAAATTACTATTTTTCGACCATCATCTGTTCTGCTGTGCTGGGAGATTTAGAATAGCTAGGAAGCAGAAAATGGTTGGATTTCTTGCTTTCTAGCTAGTCTTTAGATCTTCGGCTCTGCTTTTAAGCACAGCTGAATTTTCCTTAGGACTGAAGGTTCTGTTATTCAGTGCAGACAGCAAATTTGAGAAACTGAGCTAGCCAATGGCAGATAGATAGATCACTGATTGATTTTGTGAGCAATTCAATCTGCCTGCCTGCTTTGCCTGATTTTGGGTAGAAGTTGCTCTTTTTTTTATAAAAAAAATCAATATTTACATACATGGTGTGTTGTGAGTTAATTTTGTGACCATCCAGGTGCACCGGCCTGCCATGGACTGGAGGAGCTGCTCTGGGATGACCAAAGGGCCAATCCTGCTCTGGAATATGGGATCGACTTTCCCACCATTGTCAGCAAGCCACCGCAGGGTGGATTTCCCGTCCCTGCCATTGGTTTTAGCTTCCAGTTCCAGCTTGTGTGGCTCTATGCAAGGTAAGGTTTGCACTTGGCCAAAGGGTGGGGGCCAGTGGGTGGGCGAGCCACATGGGCAGCAGCCTTGTGTTTCCGCACAGCCTGAATTGCTTTGGGGGGGACATTTTTATGCAGACCACCACCATTTTCTCTTGGACTACCAGTGGTCCCAGCCCATTGGTTGGCAGCCACTGTCTTAGTGGGTTGTGGAGACCTTGAGGGACTGTTCTACCCCTACGGCCTTCCCCACCATGAGATACCTCATGTACACATTGGTGTTCTTCAATTGTGAGCTCTTAGGAAATTATCCCCTCCTTGTGTATTGTAAGCAGCTATTTCCAAGTGAGGAAAACAAGACAAAGTAAGTGGGGAAAAATATTTTTGTTTGCTATATTTCCAGTCTGAATTAGACCATGGCAGGGTCCATACAGGAGAGCCCTTTTAAGGATTATATATTAATAAAAAAGCAACTAACTTACCTCTGTTTTTAAACACTAAAGGTGTTGTACATTAAAAAAAACTGAGGAGCTCTGATCAACATCATCTTGACAGTTTTGCTGTACCACTTTATAGTTTGCAAGCATGGGATAAAGTGAGCTTGGTTGTCTTATAAGTGGCCATAAATTGTCATTTGGTGACAAGGTGAGGAATGTTTCCTCTTTTGCATTTGAGCATCCAAGAAAGGAAGGAAAGACAAAGAAAAAGAAGGAAAGAGGAGAAAAGAGCAAGGAAGGAAAAAGGAAAGAGGGGAATGAAGATTACAGAAAGGAGAAGAGGAAAGGAAAAAGAAGGGAAGGAAGGAAAGAAAGAAGGAAGATTATGAGAGTGAGTGAGGGTCTGAGACTCTGAGATAAATCCTGCATTAGCACTTGGCCACCAGCAGTCCTGCTAACTTTTGCCATCCCCTTGTCCACTCCTCCTGACCTGTGCTGGTGGTCTCCCATCCTATCACCAAGGATGCTTGTTTACAAAGCTGGGTCTCCTCATAAGGAGATGGAATGGGTCTCCCTCCGACCAACACATTTTGCTCTCCCGTGCACACCATGAGCAACCTGGCCAAGGAGAGTGAGGATACCATCAATGGGAGCTGGCCACACCCATCATGGCCATGCCCATCCCAACCCCCCAAAGTCAACCATAATCCTGATGCAGCTCTCAATGAAATTGAGTTTGACGCCCCTGCAATATGGGAATGAAATAATGGACATCTTTCAATTTCATTGTACACATGTTGTACATTGACAATAAACATTTGATTTGATCACACATACTTTCGAAGGACTCAGGAAGGACTGTTCTGTGCACTTTTCTTGATTTGATTTGGTTTATTTCTAAATCTATTTTGGCCTATTCCAAACTGATCTGGAATATTTTTAAAAACTATGAACATTTTTATAAATACACTTCAAAAACACTTTAATACTTTACACATTTTAAAACACATATTTTAAAAATGCATTTTATATATTTATTGTTTTTTTTCAAAGTAATTGTGTTTTCTACCATATTATTTGAAATACTGTTCTCCTAAGGACTTTCTTCCATTTTCTTTCTGAAGTCTTATAATTCACAATTCTCAGCAGACATAGTTATAGTCGAAATAACAAGGGGGGGAGGGGATGCATCTATATCTGGTACAATTCAAGATTAATTAATGTAAAGGTACAACATTTCTAGTAATAAGGATGTCCAAGAATATATAGCTAAAGAAATGCAGGGAGATTAATGGGTGGAGGAATAAAAAATAAGTAAATCTAAATATTATAAATACATAGGATTAGCACTAAATCACACATTTCTGCAACAAAATGATAGGCAGAACTTTTTTGAGATGCATCAGTAATATTGGTTCAAGAAAATTATCTTGAAAAAGAAATAGGACTCATTATCATCTTTCCTTATTTTAATTAATGTGTAAGAAATGCTTGTTTTCCACATATATTCAGAATAACAACTATACCAAAACTGGATTCTTTTAAAATTAAATTATTAAAATATTTTAAGTATTCTGTTATTATCTTTATTCTTTGTATATATTACTTTATTGTTTTTATCTAATGTATATTGACTTGTCAGTTACATGGAATGTGTTTGCACAACGTTGGTTCTGTCAGCTAAGAAACAGTGTACGGTAGCACCTACTAGAGTTGGAAACAACTGGACAGGAAAACCTTTACCTTTATTATCACTTTCAGAGAGCTAATCTAAGGGACTAATGCTTTGTTTAGTTTCTTGGCCTCCAAATTAATTCACTATATGTATAAACCTAGATGGGATGCTGAGAAGGCATGATGGAATGCAACTGACCAGATCAATAAACCTTGGTGTTCCTATTAATGACAAATGTTGCTATCTATTTCATTCAGGTTTGCTACAGAAAAATGATTTATCATTTATACTATCATGCTAAATATGACAGCAAAACACATTAACATCAATGGTAAAATCAATTGTACAATATGTCAATATTATCAAACCAAATTAAATCAAACAAATCAGATTCAGGTATATTTGCATAAAGTTAGTTCCTGTTATTTATTATACTATTATACTTTTCAATTACTGTTATAATCTGCTATAGCATTACAGCCCAGCTGAATTAGGAATTTATATAACATACATCAGTAAAAAAAACATAAACATGACATAAATATATAATGTGGCAAAACAATAGGGGGGAATTAAAATTTCAAACAGATCTCAAGGATCTGAATAAATAATAGTTGGGCATAATGCAAAAAGATGCAAGTATAGGCTTAGCCATGTCTTCTAAGATATAGTGTTGTACCACCATCCAAAAGGCCATCTACCCGATCCATCTAACAAATACAATCCTCTCTTTAGTTATATAGTCCTATATAAGGTCTCCTTGATCATTTCTAGTGATCATTCTCATTCTCAGTCATCAGGAATGAATTCTTTTAAAGATTTTATGCTAAATGTTCACCTGCTTGAGTTATTTGTAAAAATAGTAAATGTAGGATATAAGATAGATAGATAAATAAGAGATAGATGATAGACAGATAGATAGATGATAGATAGATGATAGACAGGTTAAACAGAACATCATTTATGTTCACTTTTAGACAGCAAAATGCTTCTGGATGGGCTGAAATTTTCATTGTTATACAAAGAGGCAGATTTATAGTAGGGTGCAGATTTAGCCTGCAGTTTACAACTGATAACCAAAAGCAAAAATCCATCAAAATTGAAAAGAGGAAACACAGCTGAGAAAGAAGACAATCTGAAGATCAGAGATTGGATACACCAAAAGCAACAACAGAGTTTCAAGGAAAAAATCAGACACAGTTAATAACTCATGGTGACAGCAGAAGTTTAGAGCAGTATGTGAAACTGAAGATCAAAAGCTTTAACAGCAGGAAGCAGGAGAAGAAGTATAATAGTTTATACAACTAGAATATCCATGGCAGGATTTTAGGCATAAATGAACCTTCCAACATCTCCTTTGGCACAAAATATGTTACCTACCTGTTTATAAATTTTCAAAAGATACTTAAAAGAAGAACCAGTAACATGTTGTAAAGTGCCAAGTTCCAGCACCACCTCCATTTGCAAAAATGTCTCTAAAACCTGTACCTGAATCTTCTTTAGATACCCAAGGCTGTCTGTGAAGCTGTGTATCTAAAAGCCTCATCTGGTATAAAACAAACAAATAAATTTTGCCAAAGGAGATGACGAACGATTATTTATGCTCTGGATATTCTAGTTGTGCAAAATCCAGAGTGTTGACCAATTCATGATATTAGAAACACTATGAGTTGTTGGCTTGGCACACCTTACAGGTTTTTGCTGTCGTCTTTAAAATATGGAACAATTTGGGTTTTTGATACAGGAGAAAGTACAGCAAGTCCTTAACTAACAACCACAATTGAGCCCAAAATTTATGTTGCTAAGTAAAACATTGTTTAACTGAGCTCTGCCCCATTTTACGACCTTTCTTCCCACAACTGTTAAGTAAATCATTGCAGTTGTTAATTTAGTAACACAGTGGTTAAATGAATCTGGCTTCCCCATTTATTTTACTTGTCAGAAGGTCACAAAAGGGGATCACATGACTCTGGGATGCTGCAATCATCATAAATATGAACCAGTTGCCAAGAATCTGAATTTTGATCATGTGACAACAGAGATGCTGCAATGTTGTAAGTGCGAAAAATGGTCATAAGTCCTTTTTTCAGTAGCATTGTAACCTTGAATGGCCATTAAATGAACTGTTGTAAATAGAGGCTATCTGTAGTTATCACAGTACAATGTGTAGCATTGTTCTACAAGAAATCTTTAGCACTGATTTCAACTTGAGACACATTGAATAGCCTTTGGTAGAGTTCTCAAATTGTAAATTAGAATCTCTTGGATTCTGTTCAGTCCCAGTCCTACTTTTAGGAAATACGTTAAGACTTTTATTTTTATCCAGATCTTTTCAGTCTTTTCATCAGTATTTGTTATTTTCTTAATCAAAATTGTAATGCTTAATTGCTTTGCATTCTTTCTGAAAAGAAAGCAAGAATACAATCCACTTGAGTGAATTATAGTCAAGTTAAAAAAAATTAAAAAACATCCCCAGGTTGAAGTTTACATTTGCAAATATGAAGTGTATTCATGATTAATTGCAAAATTCTACTTAATATTCATCTTAAATCAGTGAAACTTCACCCCCTATATGACAAGAGTTCTTTGATTTTATCAACATGTAAAGAAAACAAATGAGTTTACTGCCACCATATATAATCTTATTTATTAATATAACTGTTAAAATTGCATATACATTTGCATACAAATGAAAATTCAAACGTTTCCAAATAAACAAATGTAAAGAAATTGAGACATGTTGATCTTAGATTTGGTTATAATGTTGTTGTTTCTATTGGTGAATATATTAAAGAAATCTCTACTGCAGTTCTGCACAAAAGATGAAAGTAATCCATCACAAAAAATATAATGTTGATAGACTTCTTCTTAGTGTTGTTTTGCTGAGCTTGAAGTCAGTTGCTTTATCATCTGTATCCCCCAAAATGCAATGCAGAGGGAAAATAATACCTGTTGTATGAAATATAAACACAGAAAAAACATTTTTATTTCCTTAAGAATTATGCAATATTATGAAGACACGTTGCCAAATTACAACATTATTGTAATAACCTGCTAATCATTTTAAATAATGTAAGATATATTAAAGAAAGAGACAAAATGTATTAAATAAGAATACAAACCCCTCCAGTGGAATTTTATAGAAAGATGGTTAACCAATATTGATTTCCAATCTTCCATTCAGTTTTTATATTGGTGTGCTAATTCGTTTAGGGATACATATTGTTGATGGACAGAGCAGAAATTAGTGGTACCACAGCTAAAATTGGGCAGAGTGGTTTCTTTTTTAATGTCTCTGCTTTGTTTGTTTTTTTCTTTTCTCTTTCTTTGCAATGGACTGCTCTGGAAAGTAAATAGAGGACTGTGTTAACTTAGCTTGATGCATTCCACAGCTGCAAGTTGTCTCCCCATGCTGTGAAAATGATGTATTCAATGAACATGCCTCTGGGAACTGAATCTGTGGAGGCCATATGGTTAGGAAAGAGTCAAGAATCAGTAGAGGTATGCATCCATAATAGAAATCCAAGATGCTATTGGAAAGATGGGAGGACCATCTGAATATAAAGAAATGTGGTTGGCTTGGAATGATATAGACAGAGGATTTATGAAAAACTAGTTGCATTATCCAAGAAAGAATTAAGTACAGATCTAATTGTGGTCTTCTAAAGAGTTTAACAAGCCAAAAATGTCCCTGAAGGTGACGGCTTGATTATGTTCTGGAATTCTATTGATTGGAAAATCCCATTCAGTTCCACCAGGATTTACATAGGCTAAATATCTTGAGACTTGTCAGCAATTAAAGTCATACATTTAAATGTTGTCAAGAGTGCATAAATTCAGTTAACAGTAATTCAAACTTTCTAAATCTTCTGCCATATATACATATACATACATACTGTACATACATACATATATGTGTGTGTGTGTGTGTGTGTGTGTGTGTGTGTTTTCATAGATTTTTACAGGTACAGGTATGCAGGTCTTGGTGTGTTCGGGTCTTTTCCCGTGTAAGATTGAGAATATCTTGACAACATTTTGATGACGTTCCACTTGCCATCTTCAGGCTGGTGCTTTCGGCTTGGTGCTTGTGCGAGCAAAGTGTGATTGGAGCTGCTGTCCCTCTATAAATCTGCTGGGGAGGTTGGCTGTGTTGTCATTTCTAGATTAGTTGATGGGAGTTGATGTTGGCTTTTTCGTAAGAACATGTGTGGCTGAAATATTGGCTATTCAATATTCAATATTGAAAATATTCAATATTGACAATATTGAAATATTGTCTATCAGCCTCCTGTGTTGTAATGACCTGTGTAATTGGCTGTGTGATGACCTTCTGAGTTCTATTGTTGTGACATCCTGGGTCTCGTGCTGTAATCTCCTGGGTCGTTGTCTGTGTTGTAACATCCTAAAGTTTTGTGGTGTAACCTCCTGAGTTCCGTGATATGATATCCTGAGCAGGTGGTTGTGGTGTGATGTTCCGGGTTTTGGTTTGGCTCTGAGTTTGAAGCCTGGCTATGTGTTCATAGCGAGAGTCAGTTTGCTTGGTTTGGGGGTCAGGGTGTGTGGCAGCTAGTGATGCAGCCATGGTCTGGTTTTGCCCTCCTCCCCTACATCAAAGGCACCACAGATAAAATCAGCAAAATTCTCCACAAACACAATATTAGGACAGCCTTTCACAATATTAGGACAGCCTGGGAGGAGGGAGGTGGTTGCCTTTCGTCTATGGGGTGGGTTTGGGTTTGAGTCTGGTGAGGGAGATTGGTGGTGGCATCATGTGTTGTTTTGGGTCCAGTGTTGGTTTTTGTGTCTGGGACTTGTTTGTTGATAAGGGCTAGTTTCCAAATGTCTAGTAGGCAGGAGGTATCATCCCGTTTATTCACGTTATGGGGGTGTTTCTCTATTTCAATGGCTTCCCTGATAATTCTCTTGCTGAAGTGTTCAGTATTGGAGATTAATTTGGTTTCCTTATGTCCTGTGGCTTTAAGATGATGGAAAAGGGAGGAAGCATTTTCTTTTTTTCTGACTATGTTCTTGTGTTCTGCGATGTGTGCATTTATTCTCCTGTTGGTTTGTCCAATGTATGTGGCTGGGCAATTATTGCATGTATTTCATAAACTCCTTGGTTTTCTAGCTGGATCTTGTCTTTGGGGTTTCTTAGGAGGTTGGCTATTTTTTGGTCAGTGCCAAAGGCTGTCCTAATATTGTGTTTGTGGAGAATTTTGCTGATTTTATCTGTGGTGCCTTTGATGTAGGGGAGGAGGGCAATACCATTGTTCTGTTCTGTGTCTCAGTTTCTGGGGGGTGTCTCCTTTAGGATTAGGTTGGTAATTGTTTCTCTATGGAATCCATTGGAAATTAATATGTTAGTGAGGGTGTGTAATTCTGTTGTCAGGTGGTCTTTGTCAGCTAGGCATTTGGTTCTGGAGATGAGGGTCTTGGCTATGGAGTTGATCTGTGCAGGGTGGTGATGGGATTATGTGTTTAACTAATGGTTGGTATGTGTTTTCTTCCAGTGGATGGTGTGTCCTAGGGAGTCATTGGGTTTTATGTAAATTAGGATGTCCAGGAAGGGAAGTTGGTTGTTTGCTTTTGTTTCCATGGTGAATTGTACTTTGGGGTGTAGGCTGTGAGGTGTGTGAGGAAGTTGTCCAGTTTTTCTTTCCTGTGTGGCCAAATTACGAACATGTCATCTACATATCTAAGCCAGAGTTTGGGTTTATGTTCAGATTTGTCTAGAGCATTGGTTTCAAAGTGTTCCATGTATAGGTTAGCGATGACAGGTGAGAGGGGTGATCCCATAGATGCTCCTTCTATCACAAACTATCTTTGTCCATTGTGGATGAAGTATGTGTTGGTTAGGCAGTGGTTGGTCAGATCTAGGATCTGCTAGGAGGATTGTATTTGTTTTAGACGGCTGTCAAGACTTCTTTAATAGGTACTTGGGTGAAGAGGGATATGACATCGAAGCTCACAAGTTCTTACGAAAAAGCCAACCAATCTGCAAACATCAACTCCATCAACCAATCAAGAAATGACAACACAGCCAACCTCCCACCAGTATTTATAGAGAGACGGCAGCTCCAATCACACTTTGCTCGCACAAGCACGAAGCCGAAAGCACCAGCCTGAAGATGGCGAATGGGACCTTGTCGAAACATTGCCAAGTTACTCTCAATCTTACATGGGAAAAAACCCGAACACCCCAAGACCTGCATGTATGTATGTATGTATGTATGTATGTATGTATGTATGTATGTGTATATATATATATATATATATATATATATATATATATATATGTTTTCGGAGATTTTTGCGGGTATTTGTATGTGGATCTTTGGTTCTTAGGGTTTTCTCCCACGTAGAGTTGGAAATATCTAGGCGACGTTTCGATGAAGTCTCATTCATCATCTTCAGGCTTGTGTCTTCGGCCTTGTGCTTCTCAGAGTGATGTGAGCTTGCAGCTGCTTCTTCCTTTTAACTACTAGTGGGGGTGTGACTTGATTGGGTGGGGGCTTGGCTGTGTTCTCATTGGTTGGGGGTTTGGCTGTGTTCTGATTGGTTGGGGGGTTGGCTGTGTTCTGATTGGCTGGGGGTGTGTTCTGTTCTGGTCGGGGTTTGGTTGTACTCTGGTTAGTCTCAGTTGCTGGGGAATTTGAGCTCGTGAGCTGTGATCCTATGGATCCCAGCAACTGAGTACAACCAAACCCGGAGTACAACCAAACCCCCACCAGAACAGAACACACCCCCAGCCAATCAGAACACAGCCAACCCCCCAACCAATCAGAACACAGCCAAACCCCCAACCAATGAGAACACAGCCAAGCCCCCACCCAATCAAGTCACACCCCCACTAGTAGTTAAAAGGAAGAAGCAGCTGCAAGCTCACATCACTCTGAGAAGCACAAGGCCGAAGACACAAACCTGAAGATGATGAATGAGACTTCATCGAAATGTCGCCTAAATATTTCCAACTCTACGTGGGAGAAAACCCGAAGAACCAAAGATCCACACACACACACACACACACATATATATATATATATATATATATATATATATTCCCAAGGAAGGAAGAGAGGGAGGGTGGGAGGGAGAGAGGAAGGTAGGAAGGAGAGATAACCCATTATTTGAATTATTTATTTATTTATTTTTGTCAATTGCTTACTAGATAATAGGTATAAAAACATAGTTATGAATACATGGATACATATAAGAAAAATAGAAAAAATAAAAGAAACAATAGGACAGGGACAGTACGCTGTTGGTGTGCTTATGCACACCCCCTACATACCTCTTAGGAAAGGGGTGAAGTCAATAGTAGACAGTCTAAGGTTAAAGTTTTTTGGGGGGTTGGGGAAGAAACCACAGAGTCAGGTAGAGTATTGACCACTCTGTTGCTGAAGTCGTATTTCCTGCAATCAAGTTTGGTGCGATTAACCTTGAGTTTGTATCTATTGTTTGCTCTTGTGTTGTTATGGTTGAAGCTGAAGTATTCATGAACAGGTAGGACATTGCAATGTATGATTTTATATACTATACTTAGATCGGACTGAATGCGGCATAGTTCTAGGTTTTTTAGGTCTAGAATTTCGAGTCTGGTGGCATAAGGTATTCTGCAATGAGTAAAGGAGTGGAGAACTCTTCTTGTGAAATATTTCTGCACTTTCTTAACTGTGTTAATATCAGATACGTAATTGTGGCTTCCAGACTGATGAGCTGTATTTGAGTATTGGTCTAGCAAATGTTTTGTATGCTTTAGTTATTAGTGTAATATTACCAGAGAAAAATTAATGATAACAACAACATAATAGTATATAAAAAAGTCTGCATAGTGGGCACGACAATATCTGCAGACAGCACAATAGAAGAGAAAGAATTTGGAGAAAATCATAAAATACAAAGATTTACAAATATACATAGAACAACTGTGGCAAAACGAAGAAAAGATAGCACCAATAGTAATAGGCATCTTGGATTCAATCCTAAAACCACTGGAGCACTACTTGAACCATCAGCATTGATAAAATCACTAGTCAATTACATAGGGTAGTTTTACTTGGAATAACTTACATCATGCAAGAGTACCTTTTAACACCATAAAACATCAATGTCTTGGGAAGGACTTGTTAGGTAGATAAAAATGCCAGTCTAAGCATCTGGATGATTGTGCAACAAAACATAATAATACAAGCAACATGTTTCACTACTTCAGTCCAATATTAATGTATTGGATAGCAAAATGTCCCCAAATAAACATACATTTGTAGCATGAAATAAACAAATGGACTTTATTTTATACCATCATGTTACAACTGCAAAAATATTGATATCCCCAATAATATTTATTTATTTATTTATCAAAAAGTTACAAATGACAATATGCATTTTAATGCTTGCAGTTTAAACAATATAGTTTACATTGTGAAAGATAAAATTACCATGTCCATTTATCTCTGTAAACATTCTGTAATAAAAAATAACTTTGTGGCTAGTTTTGTCTCATACAACTGAAAGATTCTGCTGATAAATTAATTAGTAATACTGTAGTTTGAAAAAAGAACTAAAATATTAAATATTGTCGTTCTCTACAAACAGAATAATTCAAGGTAATTTAGAGATAATTACTTTTGAGTAAATATGAACAGTTTGTATGGAATATATTACCATTCAATCTTAATTTTGAAATTTTGTTTGCTTTTGACATCTGCACTTTAGAAACAAATTAGATATATGAACAGGGAAAAGTATTTTTCTACCAGATATGAAAATATTTTTCTTAATTTTTTCTAATGTACCAAGTTCATATGAGAGAATTTTTCTTCTTCTTGGAATTGCAGAATAGTGTTAATTTTTGAAGGGAGAAGTAGGGCTTGCTTATCATTATTTCTACTTTCAATTCATACTTGTACAGTCCCTTTGATTATTTCTGAGAACATTTTGAGTTATTTCTGCCAAGTAATGTAATATAGAGAAGCAGTATAAGAAGGAAAAGATTTCCCAGGCTCCTAATAATATCTTTACTATTAGGCAAAGGTAGAACTCTTTCGAGGTGTTTTGTAGTTTGCATTCAACTTGGTATTTAGTCTGAATTAGACTGGTGAAGGACTTGGATATACATCTATGTGTAACTATCAACATATACATATACATAAGTGTAGATAGGTACACATATATTTCTCTCATATTACACATATAAATTCTCTCATGTGAACTTGGAATTCTTTTCCTTTTTATATACATATACACATATACACACTATGCACACATTCATTTTATTACTTTTTATAACTTTTTAATATCTTAAACAAATATGTAACCCTGATAACTTTGGTTATTAGATAGATAATAACTATAACAAACAAACATTAAAATAATAATCCATTTTAATGTTAAAGAAAAAAAACATTTACCCCTACTGATTAAAATTATATAAATTGTATCTAACACAAATGGAAAGCTTTACTTTGTTTTTAAATTATTGAATACTGTGCATTTTCACTGTTTTCAAACAATATTGTACTAGCAGTTCATAAGAAAATGCATTTTACTAATTTTTTATTTTACAAACCAGGAAAATTATCCTGCTGCTGAAAAATTAGACAGTAATAAGTCTCAATAAGTAAGTGTACAAAATAATTATGTTGCTAATGATTTATTTGACTCTACCAACTACAGTGGTTTCTTTTTCTTTCTCTGAATCAATTGGATTTTTTTGGGATGTAAAACTATCCTAAAACTCTAAATATATTTTCCTATGTGAACTGAGTTTGGAAAAAATCTGCCTCTCACTCTTTCTTACAATCATCAATCTTCTCCCAGATACTATCAATCTTCTTATCTTACTTTTTGATAATGGAACTTTCTTATTAGATTGAAGAAATGCTATAAGCTTAATATATTTCAAGTTTAGTAAAGCATTTTACAAAATACTACATGATGAGTTAATCAGCAAACTGTTTAAGTGTTTAGTTGTGTTGAATGTCACAACAATTAAGTAGAATAGAATAGAATACTTTATTGACCAAGTGTGATTGGACACACAAGGAATTTGTCTTGGTGTAAATACTCTCAGTATACATAAAGAAAAGGTACATTTGTTAAGGATCAAGAATCATAATGATAGTCATAGGTACAATCAACAATCAAATCATACTAGGAAACAGTCAATATAAAACATAAGGATACAAGCGACAAAGTTACAGTCCTACAATCACAAGTGGGAGGGGATGGGTGATAAGGAGTGATGAGAAGATTAACAATTAACAATTAAGTAGGTACACAGATGATCCAAAAATCATGCACAAGGAGTACATGTTAATGTTTCATAATCAGACATGCAAGGTACCAAAAGGTTCAGTCTGGTTCATTCGCACAATATTTTAATTTATCATGTGGATACAATATCAAAGAGATTGTTTATGTAATATTCAGATTATAAAAATTCTGATTCTTAATACCTTCAAAACCGCAACTAAAATTCAAAATAATAGAAACAATTGATAGATAGAAAAAAGGAATAGAAAGAAGAGTATTAAATTTAACAGATAAAAGTATACTTTTCAAATAATGGGAAATAATTGTCCCATAGTTTAGATCAGATCTCATCAAAGGTCTATGTACAGTTGTGAACACATTTTTGGAATTGAAATAATTGATGCAGGTTTGCTGAAAAGTAATGAAGATGACTAGCGGACTAAAAATTATGTTCAATGAAGAGAACATAAAAAAGATGGCTGCATGGGAATATGATAAAACTTTCTAAATATCTGGAAGTTATTTTTCATACAGCAGAAAATCAAAACTTGATTTTCTTTCCAAAATACCTCCACAGAATGGATATAAATTATAGATATACAGACATCAATTAAATATTAAGATGGAGAAATTTATAACAGTAAAAACAATGTCCCATAGATTTGTGGAACTTTCTTTAGGTGGTGTATTCAGGTGGAAGTTAAATATTTACCTGGTTTCAAAAATGGGCCATCTCTGTGATTCTAAGTAGCTAATATAAAACAAGGAGCATGATGGGGGTGTTATGCATAACAAAGATAAATACGTTTTCAGGTTTCAGTACTTACATTGCTAGCTTCAGCTTCAACCAAAACAATACAAGAGCACACAATAGATACAAACTCAAGATAAACCGCACCAAACTTGATTGCAGGAAATACGACTTCAGCAACAGAGTGGTCAATGTCTGGAATACTCTACCTGACTCTGTGGTTTCTTCGCCAAGCCCCAAAAACTTTAACCTTAGACTGTCTACTATTGACCTCACCCCTTTCCTAAGAGGTCTGTAGGAGTCGTGCATAAGTGCACAAATGTGTCTACTGTCCCTGTTCTATTGTTTCTTTTTTTCTTATCCGTATCCATTTCATGTATTTATAACCAGGTTTATACTTATACCTGTTATCTAATAATCATTTGACAAAATGAATTTATTTATTTATATTTATTTATATTTATAAATAAACAACAAAATAAATAAATAAGTTTGCTATAAATAAATAAAAATAAATAAACTTAGCTCATTATTTTTGTGTATTTGTAGGATCTCATATACAAGGCTATAGCTATTGAGACATGAATCATGAATGAAGATTGTTTTCCTTACATAAATTCACTTTAAATTGATATGAATTGTGTGTTAGCTGGGCTTCTGTCTCTGTGCATATTAACATTTACAGGCAGATTTTTTCATTGATGCATAACAGTGTTTCCTATGCTTACACAAAATCTCTGATGAGAACTATAATCTATTTTTATTGACTAAGTGTGCATAGTGTAACAGGCTGTGTCTTATTTTTCTACAAATGTTTACTTTCAGAACTGAATTTTATAATAGTTTTTTTTAACTAGAATAGTAAGCAATCTTTTATAATGGAAAAGAAAAACAAAATTAGTTTAACTCTCTCACACAAGCTTCAAAACCTATGCCTACGGAAAAGAAATATCAAATTTGGGCTCAACAACAAAGTTTATAGGGTGATTTTAGATTAATCATGTTCTTCATCCCAAAGTTATTTCAAATAGTTAAAATAACATAGGATTGCACTGTGAATCTCATGTACTTATATATATGGCCACTAGATGGAAACAAATTTATTTATTTATTTTATTTATTTGATTTGTCAATCGCTTACATAATAATAGGTATAAGTATAAACATGAGTAAGAGTACAGAAAATAGGTACAATTAAATGGGGACAATAGGACAGGGACGGGAGGCATGATGGCGCCCTTATGCATGGCCCCTTATTTATATTATTATTATAATATTATAAATAATATACTATTTATAGAATTCTTTGTTACCAACTAGCTGTTGTCTGGAGTTTGGCAGCCTAAATATGAAAGCTCTACTATACATTCATTTGCTGGTGTACAATTGTTGCATCAAAGATTCTAAGCCAACACAATTAGGTGCCAATACATACCTTCTATTTTTAATTATTCTGATCACATAATGCTATTAGAGAAAGTCATGAAAAAAAGCTAAAAATGTCACTTTTACAATGTTAGAGACAGCGATGCACTTATTCCAGTGTGCCCATTAAATTACAATGAATATGGAAATTCATTTCAGAAAAAGAATTCCAGAAAAACCATATACAAAACCAATCAAATTGGTTATATATGAATATTTATATATTTATGCCTTCAACACTCCCTACGTGTCCTGAATAATCTTTCATCGGATTCAAAGTTACGACTTTAACAAAGCCAACCAGTAAACATTGCTTGATGCAGAAACAAGGCCTGACAAATAACATATATCAAACCTTTTATCTGTAGTTCCTATGCTCTTCTAGAAATTGTAGGCAAAGTGATGATTCAATGTACTTTTTAGCTGTTACATAAAACTTATATTCTTAAGGGGTAGGAAGGAGAAAAAAAGAAAGGAAGTCAATAACAACAGTCTTTCTCCTGCATAATTAATATTGCCCTGGAATACTTATAAGTTGTGTTGTAAAATGTTTTAGGACTATTTGATCAATACAAACATATTGTGTATGAACATTTTCAAGCAAACTGAATTTATCTCAAGGTTAAGTATAATTCAGTTGGAAACCTCAGATCAGTAGCAAAATCACACGACTTTGTGAATTTTGCCACAGTAAATGTTTATTTATTTTTCTTTCTTTCAATGAGGCTTGATTCTTAGAAACAGCATGCCATTTTCTTGACAAGTCTTCTTCAGAGACAGTTTGCTATTGTTTCTTTCCTAAGACTGGTCCACAATCACCCGGCTGGCTTTGTGCTTAAGGAGAAAGAATCCTGGTTTCTAGACTGGTACCTTAAAACACTACTGTATATCACTGATCTCAATTGCTCAATATACGTTGTTGATAATTCTACCTGAAATATGTACAATATGCATAATAGTAAGGCTCACCCTTGTGAGCTATACATATTCAGGTTTTTGATATTTTGATGGCACCAAACTTTATAGGTTTTTGGTTTTTATTTACTGATAAATATTGCTTGTTTATATTTGGCAACCCAGTTCAAGATAAAATTGTTCTGTAATAATGAAGCTAAAATGTAAATATTTTGGGTAAACAACTGGGAAACAAGAAGAATCAGACGTTTGGATAAATGGAAGGTAATAACAATAAGTACACCAAAAAACAAAGTGAGTAAATAACTATTACTGATGACACCAAATATGAATTTATAAGATTCAAGATGCTACATGTAAATAGTCCTGGCAAAACAAGATCCCTTAAGCCAATTAAAATAAGTGAGCTACTGACCAAAATCAAACTTCTTCTGAGTGTGGGGGAGAGATTCTTAGAAAATCCATATTTTATTCTCTCTCTTCCTGAGAATTTACTTTAGGTTTTGAAACTGCCTAGAATTCATGCTTCTTTAATATAGCATGTGATAGATGCTTTGGGGCCAGATGATTCAACAACAATGATTCAGCACCCACCACTTCATATTTGAAATGATTTGGTCTTCGTGAGGGTCTGTCAAGCCCAATGAAAGTTTTGGTGGAAATAATCTAACCCAGGCTTTTCTCTAATAGTGTCTTTGGGGACCTCAGTTCCTGCCAGAAATTGGTTGACAATTAAGGAAATTGAACTCTAATGCATCTAAACGGCAACCAGCTTGTGAAGGTTGAATCATAAGAAATGAAATCATTTTAAATAACAATACTAATAAATTATTTTATTGTATGAGTTGTGATTTTTATACTGATGTTTTAAACTGGTCATTTTGAATATTGTTTTCAGCTTTGTTTGTGCTGCCTACTAAATCCCCACTCTATTTTTAAAAAGGGGGGGTGAGGAATAATTTACCCCACATAGTTGTATCCTGGCAAAGCTTGTTATTGTTTTGCTTCTATGTCAAAGGGATGGCTGAAGTTTCAACCATTGTTAACCTCTCCCATGGTGTGCTAAGAAAAGGTCAGAGGCTCACATGTGGCTTGAAGCCTTGGGAATTGCTCTCAGTGTTCTGCCAGGGAAAGGAATGGCCCAAATGCTTTCTCTCATAAGTTCTAAGCCATAAACTGCATCCTATTTGATGAACTATGCCAAAAGTAGACCCAAGGGGATACTGGGACTTGGCTGATGGGAAAAATGAGTGCTTCCTATGGAAGCTACAGATGTTTTCCTGAGAATGAGAGAGAGAGCATACATTTGTCAGAACTTTTTCCTCCTACTGTCCACTTTTAACTACCTATTCTGACAAGGTTTCAATTTAATGAAGGAAAACCAGCAGACACTGTTAAAAATACAAATAATTCCCATAAAAGGGAACATTTAAATGTATTGTGGTTTTTCTTTTCTTTTAGAACTTATAGCTTTTTAAATGTAAACTGGTATAAGTGCCCTACATCTCAAGATGAAACCACTGATTGTGAAATCATTTTGAAATTCATACTAAAAAGCATGTAACGGTTGCTTAACATCCGAGCAACATAGGGTATTTTCCTAACAGCAATAAATGTTTACAAACCCAAGTGTTAGGAGGAGAAGGAGAAGAGTTTCCAGGGAATATATTTTAAAAAATGAAGATAGTTGTGAATGTCTAGGAAGAAAATCCACAATTAAGAGCTGGACAGTACTTTGGAATTAGCTAAAATATATAAAGGAAGAAGGAATTATAAATATCTACAAAGGAAGAATAAATGGTGAACCTTATGGAATTGACAGAGATAATGAAATTGAGAAATTTAATTAAAGAAAAGATATTGACCAATTTTATTTATATCTGAAAACCACTTTTGGATTCTTTGAATGAAATGAAATTTTTGATTTTGGGATTTGTTACTTAAAATTATATTGGGTTTGGAAATAATGTACACTATTATTAACTTTAGAATAAGAATTTAATATATTTTTATCTATATCTGTACCAAAGAAAGATATGTCATTGTTTTTCTGTTATTTTTACTTTTTCTTTTTGAATTTTATCTTGATTTTTCCTTGATTTTCATTTGTTTTCAGAATTTTTCTTCTTGATTATTTATTTTTTCTTAATTTTTTTTGTAAATTGTTTTAATAAAGTTACATTTAAAAAAGGGGGTGAAAATGGTTTGAATGAGTGTGAATTTCTCCAGACTTATCAAGATGGTATTATAAAAGCTTGTTGTGGAAAAAAAATGCAGAATACCCAAATTGCATCTAATTTTTGTTCATTTTCCTCTTTTTGCTATCCAAATGTATTAAAATATGCCAATCATTTTACACATATGAATTTAGCATGCAAAATATGCCTCAAGATCACATATACTAGCTTGTCTTTATGAAAAGCATCTTTAACAAGGAGTTTCCCTTCTGTTCTATCAAACAGTAAACTGTGAGAGACTTCTCATATATAGAGACAAACTAGTTTTACTATGTTAAAGGATTGTAATAAAATACAAATTAGGGGATGACAGAAAATGAGATGGCTGGATAGAATCACTGAAGCAGTAGACGTGAACTTAAATGGACTCCAGAAGATGGCAGAAGACAGGAAGGCCTGGAGGAACATTGTCCATGGGGTCGCAATGGTCGGACACGACTTCACAACTAACAAAATAAAGTACAAAGACTAAAAGAAAAACAAATGGGAAATAATCTAAGGGGCAGTAATTTAAAGCACAACCCTTCTAGGTTAAAATGCAAGATTTAATTGGTCATCTGTAATAAAGTAAGTAAGCAGTAAGTAATCACAAAGGATGTTTCATATTCATCTGGGAAGGCAATACCAAAATAAATATTGTTTACGAAAGAAGCACATACTTCATCTTCTCTTAAATTTTATCACTGTTGTATGCATATTTCATTTGGGGATTACAGTTGTTAGACTTTCTTAAAGTGCCTGTCACCACTGATAAGATTTATTTAAAATACTGCTATCAATTAATAGCATTCTGTCCCTTTATATAGTTAAACAGAAATAAATGATGTCTCTTCATAGTAAATCCTACACTAATAATCAAAATACAAGCTCATATAGGACAGTGAATTCACAAAGCTTGAAGGCCTGGAAGAAAACTTTTTTTTTCTGTACCTAAATTCAGTGTCAATATAATAAGTAAGATTACAATTAAAAGGCTTCTAAGTATGAGTGAATTGCAAATGAATGATGTAAACCAGAAAGCAAAAGTGACAAAGGCAAGGAGAGCCCATGGCTTAGAGGTTAATACATCTACCTAATATATAAGTAACCTGGATTCGAATCTCAGAAGGGTATGGCTAGCTGATGAGAGCTAAATAGCTTAAAATAGATCTATACCAGTCTCTCTTTATTTGTCGGTAAACACAAAAATAGTTTGTCACAACTGTCTGAGAAGGCTCCTGGATTGGGGCTGAAAGGCAAAAACAGAAGCAGTATGCTCTGCCCCCTAAATTTGGTAAGACCAGGTTGTCCTGATAGACTGGTCCCACTGGAAAAAACATTTAAACCAGAAAACTTTCTAAAGTACTTGCTAAATATTATATATGTAGACAGGGGGAAAGGAGTCCACATCATTGTCTTTTCAATAATCATCCATGCTGACAATGCACTGAGCTGTATAGTCTAAATTCTCACCAAAAGCCAATCATTGATGATGGTGATTTAGCTGTGTGAAATGTGAAATGCTTATAATGAATACTTAATATATAGATAAGGGGAGAAAATGACAATGATAATCTACAGATGTTCTGGGTCTACAGACTATCTGTAACTATAAAACTATTTTTTTTTGAAACAGTGTTAGTGATTAAATCTAATTTCGCACAACTATTAAAACAAATTCAGCTCAATTAATAAATAATTTTAATGCTTGCTAATTATATGGAAAAATAATAACAACCAATTTAGTCACCCACTCCAGCACTTATCCTGATCTTTTGTAAGCTTTTAGGGAATTATTGTAACTATTTTTGTGACTTATGTATTTGTAAATGTAGTAGTTGCCCAGATTCAGGATCTAGACAGACAACTCAAGCCACATACATGGATCTGTAAATGTTTGGCATTATACAATGTCAAGAAGACGGTAAGGACCTTCCTTAAGAACATAAAGGACTATAGAACCCAATTCTGTAAGTCAAGATAATTCACATAAGTGGCCATCAAGCCCCCACTGCTATTTTGCACAGATTTGAACCCCCTCAGCCACATAATCTTGATTTGGATTTAGGTTCAAGAATGAAACTACAATTGGTCACTTTCTCTATATGGATAACATCAAGCTATATGCCAAGCGAAGTAGATATTGATTTGCTGATCCACCTAATATGGATCTACAGCGAGGACATTGAGATGTCATCTGAACTGGAGAAAGATAACCAGATAGTGGTTGAGAGAAGCGAGATAGTTAAGACTAACAGGAAACATGGCAGACATGCAGATCAGCTACAAGTACCTTGGTAACTCAAAATCACATAGGAATCATGAGGAGGAGACAAGAAAGACAGCAAAATCCAATAAAAGATAAAATGATGAGATGAGAAAACCTTTATTGTCATTTACCCGTATATCCAATTACATACATTTAAATGAAATTCAAATGTATGTAATTGGATATATGGGTAAATGACAATAAAGGTTTTCTCATACATTTTACATACATTTAAATGAAATTCAGATGCCCCACTCCCGAAAAAATGAATGTCACCCACCAAACATTGTCACCAAGGATAAGAATACCATTATAATAGCAACATCATCAAGAATGCCAAGTTATACAAAAATGACATCAAAACCTATATTAATTGTAGACTATTTTGAATACATGGTGGAAAAAAAAAGAGTTTTGAGAGTTGGTAGGGTGTAAGTTACAGGCTGGAACACATCATAACCAAATAACTGGTATTCTATACAAGACCACTTGCACAGTATAATAGCTATCTTTCCAAGAGCACATGAGAGATTCCATACAATGTTGTGGGAACTGCAGGGCTAAGATCTTCCAGATACACATAACTGGCAGGTACCGGCCAATCAACCAGTAGTAGAACAAGAACCAGAAGACAGCAATGGTCATAATGTAATGGTGTCAAGTAACAGCAACATCAAAAAGAAGGAGTGAGAATCTGGAGAAATACCAGGACCTGAAGGAAGAACTGGAGAAGATATGGAAACAAAAGTCCAAATGTTTCCAGTGGTAGAAAAAGCACTTGGTGCTGTGATTCCCAAACTGGGACAGTGACTCCAACAGATCAAAGATAGAGGACCAGAGATTGAGAAAGATGCATACTACATATAAGACTGAGAAAGTATTTTTAGTGATGGGAGGAAGACTTGAAAATACAGTGCTTAACTTCTGGCATCATTCTAACTTAACTCTTGCACTTAAAATTCAACAGTAGTTGGGTAACAAATATGAAAATTATTGTGATTTTACTTATGTAGTTGTGATTTTATATTCAATTGTTTTTATACATATATACATACACACACACACACATATATATACATACACTCTTTTATGCATATATATATATATACTCTTTGTCTTACTAGAAAATATAAAGGGTGCATTGGAGGAGAAGGGTGATAATTGTCAGCTTTGTTAACGATTTATCAGTCACTAAGTTTAGAATTGCTGGAAAGCTAAAGAAACATAAATCTGTGAGAATTATTTTTATATCTCCCTCCTGTAGTACTTTAATGTTTACTCAATATAATTTGTTTTAGACATTTTACCCAATTTTGAGATTTTCTCTAAAGAATTTTAAATAAATAAATATTAAATATAGTACTGTCTCCTGGCTGGCCAGCAGGTGGCAACACAGTCAGCAAACCAGAGTTTAAAATTGTGGCTTAGCAGAATGTGTGAGCTGAATCCAGTCAACATAATGCAATCTAAACGATCTCTTTAGGTTAATAATGGACCTTATGAACACACATACCAGGACTGCTTCTTATTTTTTAATTCTTTATTATTTTTCATGACACTGACTCAATTTCAAATGTCTTCAATGTTTCCCATTTTTTCTCTTGAGTACCACTAAAGAGATTCATTGCATATGTCTTTTATGTAGAATATAATGAAATAGAACAATCAAAGCAGCCATATAGGAGGTTAAGAATAATTGGGATATCTAATGTAAAATTCCACCCATGTTAGAAAACAGTAAAATAAATCATTTATCTACTTACAGAAATTATATGACTGGCTTAGATAAAGTAGTAAATAACGATGCTTAGGTTTTCTGACTTCCAAGTATTTTGTGATTTAACATATCCTAGATGAAGAATTCAGTACTTCAAAAGACATTATTCTCTCCATTTCTTTTCTGAAATTTCATTAATTCTATCAATCTTCTTCCAAGTCCACCTATGCATCTTTTGCTGGGTATTGCATTTCTCCCCTCTTCTAGCAAAATGAAACAACCCTTATACTGAGTGCAGTCACTGTAAGAATTAAACCTCTAAACAAAATTATCTTTTGCATTGCACTATGAATAGCAACCTTAGTATCCATGGTTAAACCATCCAGAATAGAATGCAACTGTGTACTTTTATGTTTGCACTTCTGTTTGCTACTTATGGAAGTGTAATTTTTCCAACATGTGGAAAAACTGCATGGATTCTCTTAGCTGCATGCACACTTTCTGCCAGAATTCAATTGCTATTTGTTGTTTGTCACCTTCTATTTTCCTTTTTTATTTCTCCTGTTTTCTCTTGTCTACAGAATATCTTCACGCATTGGATTCTAGGAAGGAAAAGCTCTATGTGGATACCAAAGGTTGGTATTCCACAGCCATTTGCACTGCAAATGACAGTGCTTAGTCCAGTTTACAAGGAATGGTTTGGATTCTTGATCCTGAGATCTATGTTATTCTTCGGATAGTGGCTTTGCTTAACTCACCTGACTTCAGGGTAAAGATTAGATGTTGAGAACCACTTCTTATAGTATAGCGAAGTGACACTGAAACTATTCCAGTCAAAGGTGGTATTCAGAAGGTTCTGACCAGTTCTGGAGAACCAGTAGTGGAATTTTTGAATAGTTTGGAAAATCGGCAAATACCACCTCTGACTGGAGATTTTACAGTATCCTTCCCCTGCCACGTCCACCAAGCCATGTCCACAGAACCGGTAGTAAAAATTTTTGAATCCCACTACTGATTCCAGTATACTACTATTAGAAAGGCTACACTTGCTAACTTTATATTATTTCTCTGTATTTTGTAGTCTCATTAGTTTTAAAAATGTATACACTTGCATCTTCATATATAAAATAACAGAATTATTATGAAATAGTAATCAAATTATTATTTGATTATGAAAGGGACTTTGGAGGTCTTCTAACCCAATCCTCTGTTCAAACAGGAAATCCTATAACATTTCAGACAAATGGTTATCCAATCTCTTCTTTAAAACCTCCAATGCTGGAGCACCCACAACTTTTAAAGGCAAGCCATTCTACTGGTTCATTGTTCTGTCAGGAAATTTCTTCTTATGTCTCGGTTGTTTTCTTCTTAATTAATTTCCAACTATTTCTTCTTATCATGCCTTCAGGTGCTTTAGAGAATAGGTTGACATCTCTTCTTTGTTGCAGCCCCTCAAAATACTGGAATATTGTATCGTGTCACCCCTAGTCCTTATTTACATTTTAATCTAGACATATCCAAAACAATGCAAGCCTGGAACTCTGGGGTTTGGACAATAATGCTAATCAAAACTGCTGCTTTTCAGATCATTTCTACTTTGAAATACATCTTAATAAAAAGATTCCCATTCCACTAATTTAGTGAACTTAGACTGGAAGAAATAAGTGCAACAATGAGACAGATTCATTCCAAAACTCATTCAAGGCAATTTCTTCAAACACCCTTAATCTGAAATTTGATAAAGCAGAGTTAGTTTTGTGGCACAGGTGACAGTTGCTTTGCTCAAATTTCCTAGCAATAAAAAAGTGCCAACACTATCACTCTATTTTTACTATTGTTGCATTATAATATTTTTCTTCACAAGATATTGTGGACCCCCTAAATTGTTGGGTACCACCACACAAATTACTACATTTATTTTTTTTCTAAGGAAACAGGGTTAAATTTAATACAGCTGGATAGTTGAACAGCTGCTTTCATGATTTAAATAAAAACAAGCTGAAATCTTTGCTGTCAGATGGGTGATATATGACTTGTAATGGGATGTTTCCAACCTTTTCTTCCATATGGTTGCCTATGTTAGGAAATACACAGCCTCCACTCCAGCCAGGTTCCCAGAAAACATCTGGCTCCGATTCCTGCTCTGTTAGTTCCAAAGTTGCCTCCCACAAACATAAAATGATTCATAGGGCAACATCTCTTTGCTCAAGGATCCAATTAAAAGCTTCATTGATAATTTTATCATGCACCACAACTAGAGATATGGGAAAATGGAACACATTCAAAATGAATTTTTCACATCTATCTGATTGTACAGTATCTACACATGATAAATTTAATTTCAGGCAGTATTTCCATAGCTGATTTTGGAAGCCAACCAAAGTGTGGTGAATGTATTGTTAAGAGTTAATTGTCTATGTTATTGCTATTCAGTTTGTAATAAAATAAAATTAAAATAAGATTACCATTTTTCAGCAATTCAATCTCAGACAGTTATTATCCTGGCCCTGGAGTGGGCTTTCCAGGTTTTATTTGTTAGTGGAGAAAACCCAGATTCAGTGTAAATTCCCATCTGGGCAAAAAAGACAAGGGCTTCTCAAACTTTCAGAGATTTCTGCCTGTCCCTCTTATAGTCTCCTACATCATCTCATACTGTTCTGGAAGGTCTCATCAAACTTTAAAAGCAGATTTTCAGACACACAGAAGGTTGCAGCATCATAGAAAATTAGCTGCTCTCTCCAAAAAAAAAAAAAAGCTTCTCCGGTTCCTTTCAACAATGGATTTATTCAGTCTGTTCAGTCTGTGGATCATTATTTCTAATGGGAACATTGTAAAAACTATTTTTACAAAACTATTATTTCACACTGAATAGCCATCTATGAAATAATTAGATCAGTATTTCTCAAGCAATGAATACTACATCCAATTAATTCTAATTGTAGGAACAATTCTTGTTCCTTTTGATTATTCAGTAGATACGGTAGATATAGAATTGGAATATGTCTATGGGCCATACCACCCTGCTTCACATTTTCAAGTGAACATTCAAAAAGGATAATTTGCTGAGCAGCTAATTCTATCTCACTGTAGATGGTGTGATACTGTCAGTGTATTCATAGGCATCTTTTATAAGCTTACAGTGAATGCACATAAATCAAGTCCAATTGGTGCTTACCATGCTCATTGATGAATAATGAGATTTAACACAACTGTCCTATGTGTCTCCTAAGAATTATCAGCAATTGAGTTTAATGAAGTTTAGCCTCAAATAATTATACCTAACAAATATGTGAATTTTTTTTTGCGGGTGGGGATGGGGGGGGGGGGGGGGGGGGGCTTTTAAATGACATTCTAGAAACTGCATTGAAAAAAAGGTGGGACAGAATCAAATTGGATTCTGGGACAGAATCAAATTGGATTCAAATTGGATTTAATTTAATTTAAATTTAATTAAATCAATACAACTAATATAATTAGTCCATGTGTATTTCATATTCTCCCTTTATGGCCAATGAAAAATTATTAATTTATTGCAGTTTTTGAAAAAGTATTCTTTTGGCAGGATCTCCTGTATATGCCTGTAATCTTTCGCAGGGGCTGGCAATAAATTTGTCTCTAAAAACTGAACAAACAGCACTTAGGATCTAGCAGTGATGGAGTCAAGGGCCAGGCTCAACTAGGGAGACTGCTTTTACGGCAATTATAAGAAGCCTGATACTGAAGAGGAAAAGCTTCTGAAGGTCAGAACAATGAAACTTGTAGAAATATCAACCAAGGTTGAAATCTGATGTCTCTTTCTCCTGCCCTTCCTTAATGGAAATGGATTCTTACCACTTTTTTCCTCATATTGGATACGGCAAGCAAATGTATCTTATTTTGATAGATCTGTCTGGCTAGAAGCTACAAGCAGAAAACAACTTTTTGTTTCCAATGCCGGCAGGTTCTGCTCTGTTAAAGGTTGGAAGTAGTTCTCCTTATGTTGATGGTTTTACATGATACACTTATTGAAAATTATTTGCATACTGATCTAATAGCATATGACAGAATCAATCAATTGTTTGAAGGGAAGATAAATCGGGCTTTCTGCCATAAATAGATAATTAGCATTCTTACCACTAGTCTTGTCATCTGGATTGAGTTAGTGGCCACATTCTTGGCATCTGAGATATATTCTGTACTTCTCTATTGTCTAACAATCATGAACTTGCATTGTTGTAACTCTACTCCAAACCTCTCTCCCTAGCCTTCCTTTTCATATTTTCCACTCTCCATGGTTTTGTGTTTTTAAAGTCTACACCAAATTTCTCAGAGCTGACTGAAACCCATTATGTTTAATTTACGGTACTGTCCAGGTTTTACTGAAACAATTACAGATATGCTTCAGCAAGTCACACAACACTTTTCCTTAATATTAACCCTCCTCTTTCTCTTGCATTCACCACACAACTTGATTCTTTTATCCTCTATCATTCTCCTCTTTATTCCTATTTTCTTCTTTGTCCCATTAATCACCATTGTCTTTAGAGGAAGGACAGGATCCATATCAAATCAACTCTTCATCAAAAGTGTTATGAAGGTATGCACAATCCCAGGAAGTGTTCATGAAAGCTAATGCTTGACTAAAATGAGAATAAACTGCTTCATGTTCATAGAGGGATTTTATATGATTAAACACAGATTGAGAGCCAGTTTTGTGTAATGGTTAAGGTATCAGACTTGAAAACAATAGACTGCGTTCAAGTCCAGTCTTAGCCATGGGTGATCTTTGTCCAATCATTTCTCTCAACTCAATCTACCTCACAGGGCTGTTATTGTGCTGAAGGAAGAAGAATGTTAGATATATAATAGGTAGGATATAAACAAACAAACATACAATGTAATTGTCTTTGCACCTTTGAATTTCTTTTCCATGGTCTCCAAGTGGCTATTGCTGCCCAGGTGCCCATATATACTTTATATAATCCTCTTTACTAAATATTTTCATTTGTTGACAAATTATTATTTTTTTAAAAAAGAGAAGTTGGCATATTGCAACTGCTAAACTCCACAATTATACTCAAATAAGGGACACCAAAAATGTTCTCAGAAAGTATGAGTAGCTGCTGTTTGGTGCAGAGTTTGAAAGTATGTTCAAGTTCCCAATAAACAGAATATCCTACAGGATAGTGACAAAAAGTCAGAAAATAATGTATTTATAGATTTCAGCATAGAAACTATTTTGGCCAAAATCCTTAGCAGTCATTTTGTGAGCATGCCTACAACATGCTCATGAATTTGCAAACAGGTCCATCCACTAAAAAGACTATGCAAGTTTTCTCTGTTCTATTATCCTGGAATGCCTTTTCCATCCCTCTAAAAGTGTATATTAAGATTATGTCCACAACAACAACAAATATTTTTCACAGGATCTACTTGGCTAATTAGGGTTGTTTTTTATGAAGAAGAATCAAAGTTGCTGTCATCAATTACTGAATGTGAAGTGGGGCTTTCGCAATGCAACTTTAAAATATAAAAGAAATGGATTTCATTTTATTCCCTGGATAAAGAGGTAGAACTAAGTAGAGTTAAGTAGCTTTTTCCCCAAATGCAAGGGGCTATTTAATGAAAAGCAGAAGCTCATTTATATGGCAGTAATATTACTGCCCCTTATGAACTTAAGTTTTCCTGCTACATATTTCATATATTTATATATTTTTCTTTTCTTTCAAACGTATTTCTTCTGAAATTGTATTTTAAGACAATAATCTGATGTTTAAACAAAAACACTCTCCCCCAAATGCACTTGTAAATGTCATTATATGTGAAAGCAGAAACGTTTTTCTTTTAGAAAAAGACTTATATAGGAGAATATTTCATGGAAGAAGTAGAATGGAGGGGCAATGGAAGGTGAAACTTTAGTTTATACTTTGTATGACCTATAAATCTGAATCTCACCCAGATGATACAAAATCCTTATTCTCAGTAAGAAAAGGAATGAAGTGGGTGGACAACTATCTTACTGTCAAAGAAATCCTAATGGGATGGGTTCTAAGTATTTGCAAAGTATCAGCATAACTATTCAGATCAATTTGTTTTTCTTACTTGCTTTCAAATAATGGGTCAAAGAATTACATTTGTTCTCCACCACCTCTTACAATCACTTTTTTCCTTAGATTAATAGGAAAAGGAAAAGCATATCACTGATTCCTAGTAAGTCCAGATGTGGTCGGACAAGTACCAGAATTTTGAGCCAACACGGCTGCTGAAATTTCAACACATCTGGAAGGCACAAGCTTAGAGTAGACTGCTCTACAAAGAGCTCCTTTTCTAAACAAAGAGATTATTTTGAATATTCAAAGCAGCAAAAGAAACATAAGTCAGTAAGTTATTTATTAAGTGACAGGACAACATGAAGAATATTTTCTATATATTTACCAGGAATTGAACCTGCCCCCATGGCTGCTACTTGACTATGGTATTAATGTAGATAAATCTCTGTACAGAAAACAAAGTCCTTCATTTTCAAATAAGAGTGCATGGTGCATTTATTTCATTGTAAGCTTATTATACTGTGTGATTCCAAAAACTTACCTAAGATGGAGAAGATAATTTCCATCAAAACTTATTCATAGAATGATTCAGACAAGACCAGATTGGGTAGGGACAAAAGCAATTTTTACCCCAATATATTTTTATTTGTCAGCCAACCAAAGGGCGGCTATAATAAATGTAAACAAATAAGGCTAGGTGAAATTATTGCTGCCACTTTCCAATCTGAGAAAGATGCTGCATAGTCTATTCCTTCCATAAGTATCATTTCAATACATTGAGAGGCTGACAGATTAGGGAAAACATCTCTTGTAAAGCATCAGAACTTTCTGAAAATAGTCTAAATATTAGGTATGGAAAGCTTTGACCTCCATTTTAGAGGATGTTTTGACTGTGACTCTCCACGATGCTAATTACATGACTGTAATAATCAACTACTTTGTAAATATTCATAACCGGAGAACTTTAATTTGGGGATGGAATTGAATACAAGCCTAACAAACAGAAACAACAACAAAAAGTCTTAAATTTTATAGATAAAGAGGCACAATCATCTTACACTCATATTCCATTTAAGAGCAAAACAACTTGGTAAGATGTCAGCTTCAACCATAACAATACAAGAGCAAACAATAGATACAAACTCAAGGTTAATCGTTACAGGAAATTGTTGACTTCAGCAACAGAGTGGTCAATGTCTGGAATACTCTACCTGACTCTGTGGTTTCTTCCCTAAACCCCAAAAACTTTAATTTTAGACAGTCTACTATTGATCTCACCCCTTTCCTAAGAGGTCTGTAGGAGCATGCATAAGCACACCAACATGCTTACGGTCTCTGTCCTATTGTTTCTTTTATTTTTTTTAATTTTTCTTATATGTATACATGTATTCATAACTATGTTTTTACTTAAACCTATTATCTTGTAAACAATTGACAAATCAAATAAATAAATAAATATCTAGATTATTATTAATTCAAAATAACAGACATTTATTTCTGATGTGAGCTCATGACAAATTTCATTCACAAAATCCTTTATTATAACCCTTTTCTTCCACTGGTAAGGAATAAAGTTATATTATTCCTGACATTTTATACTAATAATGTATAAAATGTAGTCTGTACATTTAATACAGATTGCACATGAAAATCCATTATGAAGTAGCCTGATCCTACATTGAATTAATTCCATTGTACAGTACTTTACTTTGAAATAAATGGGAAAAATTAGTAACGACTAAGTGGAACCCCAGTGAATTCCAAGAGAGTCATCTGTCTTCTGCACATTAGAAAATATACACTATAACACAAATGAAACCAACCTGAAGTTGGTTTTCAGATTTGGGGATTCTTCAAATCTTTAGCTAGTATATTTGTCCACTGAAGAACTCTAACTCATTCATACCTGTCCTCTGGTCTTGCCTTTCAGCTACCATAGCAAATCCTGTATAGGAATACTGCTTCAGTACTATAGTTTCTTTTTCCCCACGTCGTAGTGCAGATAAAGTGAGCAAGTATAGAATCAACAAAATTCTGTCATTTTCCCCAGTTTCTTATATAGAAAATGAACTAGAGCACAATGTGCAATTTATTTCTTTCCTTCCCATTTTGTGTAAAGTAAAAGAGAAAATCATGGGTTGTTGTTAGACATCATCTGGGCAGAAAATAAGACTGTGGATTGGTTTCAAGATGTTTTGGAGGGTGTGAAGAATGGAAATGATGGTTAAGAAATATACTAAAATTGAGATTGAAAATAATAAATGAGGACTATAAACACTTCAGATCAATGTAAAAATTAATCTATATAATTAATGTTATAAACGTTACACAAGAACTCATCCATTCAATGCTGATCAGCCAATATCCAATATTATTTTTTTTAAAATGCACAGACAAAATATATTTAAACTAGATAATATATATTAATCATGGAATAGATCTACAGACATTTATCTTTTTAATCATCAATAAAAATTGTTTCCACTTAATATAAATGTACAGTTGATTCCATCCTGTGCAATTCAACTAAATATTTCATAATAGCTTTTGTTCTGCCAATCATTTCTATCACTATTCAGCCATAGAATCTGCATACATAAAGATTTTTCTGAATTATAGCCAGTGTGTTTGGGATTATTCCTTTTTATGCTTAAAATATGGAAAAGACTGATTCTCTGGTTCTTTCACTTTACAGTTCATTAAGACAACTTGATGTTACTCAAGACAACTCTAATTAATCAACCATGAAAAAGTCTACTAACGATTTAGTGCAAGGGATTTAAGTTAGGGGGACATTTTTTCAAAGATTGTTTTGATTACATCTCCTTTTGATCAATTCCAGTTGAGTTATTAATCTTCTTATGCATGTCTAATGTATATAATGATTCACTTTTTCCATCGCTCACTTACAGGTAACTTGAAAACAGATGAGGTAAAACAAAAGATATTCCACGTGGACCATCAAGATTTTGGAAATTTCAAGATTGCTTCATTAATTAAGTTGAAATTTTCAACAGAGAATGTTCATATCAAAGATAGGAGAGTGCTTATTTCTTTGACTGTATTGTCCAAAGGTATATGGTGATAGACAAGGGAATAGAGCAGAATTAATTCTTGTATAGATATCAAGAAAAAGTTTTGTCTTTTTTTTTTTAACAAAATCATGCAAAGGCTCTGTCTACAAAGCTTTTTAAATAAAGCTAAAAATATTGACTAATGTTACAATAACACTTAACAGATTACTGATACTCTCTCTCTTTCTTCCCCTCCCTTTTTTTTTGGACCACATCCCAGCTTGGACCAAGTTTAACTTTATTTTGCCAATCCAATAGAAACTCAAAAATACTAGTAATTAAAAGATAATATAAAGACAAAAGATAGCTGATTAAGAACAACTTCATATCTGATAAACACATTAAAACATGATTCTGAAGTAGCATCTATTTATCTTGGACTAAATAAATGTAAAACAAGAAAATTAATGCAGTAATGAAACTTAAATATGACATAAAATAAGTTTTGGACCAGAAGAACAGCTATTCTGTTTTCCCTTATATAGAGCAGTATGTTTTTTCTCAACTGATCATTATAAAACTATTGACCTAAGTGACTTTAATAATTGGAGTATCCAACAAACTCTAAAACCCCACAGTTCCAGAATAATAAATTCCCATGTTATGATTGTTTCTGAGCTCAGAATAAACCTTACAATGTTTCTTAAATTGTTGTCTCAATATAGTAATATATAGCAGCAATAATTTCTGACAAAGTATGGTAGTATGGTTTAAACAAACTAGGTTTCTATTGATCTCAGTGAGAAAGAACACCAATTAATTTAAGCTGTGTCAAACCCAGGAGCATAGCTCTAAAGATCCAAATACTTCAGTCATATCAATTTTATTTGTCTGCTGACTATTTTTCTGTTACCACTTCTACAGTCTCTCAATAAATGGATGGAAGGTGGAGGTTCAGCTGTGATAATCTTTCTACTATGAACGGGATTCAAAATGTTAATACATTAATGGAAGCTTAATTCAAGGAATGGTTCTTGAAAATTCTGCTGCTGGAAAAAAATAACCATTCTTCACAAAGCAATCAAACTAAAGATAACAATGGAATAAAATGATAAATGTTCCATGGTAACAGCCTTCTAAGAAATTACCAAGAAAGCAGATGAGTTTTGATGGTTGGAAATACTTAAGTATCACTAGGACATCAGAAAAGAACCACTTTGGTATAGTGGTTAAGGCAATAAATAGAAACAGGGAGATTGTGAGTTTTAGTATTGCCTTAGACCCGTGATGGTGAACCTATGGCACGTGTGCCACAGGTGCTATACAGAGCCATTTGTGCGGGCACACGAACCCCAGCCAAACTTACCTGCACTGTACATGCAAGACCCTCCCAGCTAATTTTTGGCCTACTTGAGGCCTTTTTTGTCCTTCCGGAGGCTTGAGGGAAGCCTCTGTCACCTGGAAAGTCAAAAACGGGCCTTCCGAAAATACTGGAAGTGCCCATTTTCAGCCTCCGGAGGGCCTCTGGAGCTCAGGGAGGTCCCTGGAGGCTCAAGGGAGGCATCTACAGCCTCAGGAGGCTGAAAAATGGGCCTTCTGGAAATACTGGAAGTGCTGAAACGGGCCCGTTTTTTGGCCTCCAAAGGGAACACAGTCTTCCCTCGAGCCCCCAGGAGGGCGAAAACAGCCTTCCTCCAGGCTCCAGAGGCCCTCTGGAGGCTAAAAACAGGGACTTCCGGTATTTCTGAAAGGCCCATTTTTCGACCTCCCGAGGCTGCAGAGACTTCCCTCAAGCCTACGGAGGGCGAAAATGGCCTCAAACAGGCTGAAAATCAGCTGGGAAGTACACACATGCGCAGTGCAGGTAAGGTGGTGGGGCGGGGGTGTTGCACACATATGCATGGGGGTGGAGTGCATTGCATTGTGGGCACACATGTGCTTTTGGCACATCACAACAAAAAGGTTTGCCATCATTGCCTTAAACCAAAAGCAAGCTGAAAGACCTTGAGCCAGTCGTTCTATTATATCTCTAGGAAGTAGGCAATGACAAACCACTTTCAAAATTTTGCCAAGGAAACTGCTGACCTCATCCTGATAGTTCTCTGGAGTCAAGACTGAATTTAATTATTTAATTATTTACTACTACTGATTTTTAAAATAATTGGGTATCTAGTACATTTCATTCAGTGTGTACAGATTAATACAGTCTGTTGTATAATATATTAATCTATTGTATAATAGTAAAGTTATATAATATTAATATTATATAGTGTTACTATTATATATGGAGTTCTTCCTCATTTATACATGAAATTTTTTCTGGTAACATTTTTCCCCTATATATCTTCAGTCATATTAGTCTTTAAAAGCAGCATTTTCCTATTTGAGCTGGCAGCATCCAACAACATTGCAAGGTACATTAAAAATGTTACTGCAATACTGGCAGGATAAATATGGCTTGGCAACTTTGGAAGTGATCAGAGCAATGCTTATTGAAAGTTCTGCACTGTGGATCATTTTTTTAAAAAAATCAACTAGAATAACAATTACTAACAAGTAACTAAATTAACATAAATCCAAGATTTGTAGAGAAATTACAAAACAAATCTATTTTAAAAATATTACCATAAAGTATTAATCTGCGACTTGCTGGCAAGACTTTGGCAGTAATTCCTGAATATCTGATCATATATGGCTTTGCTGGCTAAATAACGGAACTGAGCTTAAGACTGGCAGACATACAACTTGGCATGCTAAATAATGATTTTTAGGAAACAAGGAAGAATCCATGAAACATGATTATTCTTGTCAACATAAAGGTGCAGTTCTTTTTTAAAGCCTCTTTTAATTTAATGAGAGCATATCTTTCTTCCTGCTTTAAAAGACTTTGGACTCTAGACATCTAAATCTAAGTGGATTGTTGACATTATAGACCATTCTACTTCAGCCCTTTCTGCTCTTAGCTTCCAAATCAGCCTTGTTTGCTATATTTCTCCTATTGATTCCTAAAGACTTTATGCTATGCTGTGCTTGTAGTATTTCAGAATGGAGCTAGACCAGGGGTGTCAGATTTCATTGAGGGCCGCATCAGTTAGATCTTGAAGGGCCGGGGGGGCATGACTATTGTGGGTGTGGTCATGGTGAAACTGGCACAGGACTCATGTTGGGGGGCAACTGTGTGACCAAGGGCTAAGTAAGGACTTCCCTGACACTCTCCCTCACTTTCATAATCTCCTTCTTTCCTTCTCTTCTTTTTCCTTCCCTCTTCATTCTCCTTTATTCTTCCCTCCCCTCTTTCCTTATTTTTCCTTCCTTGCTTTCTTCCCATCATTCCTATAGCACTATAAATACATTTTATGCTATATACAAGAGTAAATTATCTTTATCCATGTATGTATATATTCACACACACACACACACACACACACACACACACATTTATATGCATGCATGCTTTTTATTGACTGAAAATTTTTTTTTCCTTTATAACAATTTTCATGCTTGTTTTCTTCTACCTAGAAGAAATTAGCTAAAATAGTCTGACAAATTTATCCGGATGTAAGAATTTCCAACTGCTATTTAAAAAATATTCCACAACCACATTAAAACAATTCTTTTAATTATTTGTCAACTCTGAAAAGAAATAGATCAAATCCGACTAAGATATTAGAAGTTTACCTAATACGGTGTTGAAATAAATAACCTAAATAAATACATGAAAAATAAATATAGTAAAACTACAATAAGATTATTTGGAGAAAACATTGCTCTGCATAAATACAGTAAAACTACAATAAGATTATTTGGAGAAAACATTGCTCTGCATAATAGCACAGATCCCAGTAATAAAGTGCATTATTCCAAGCCACTCAGGACCATCCATGGGATATATAAGAAAGTCAAACCTGTGTCTGCCAATGAATATTCAGTGCCCTAGCCCCCTTTTATAAGTATTATAATGCAGTAAGGAAGGGGAGGAATTTTGATCATATGATTGCAGGTGCAATTTTTATTTTTTGATCCCTTCCTGTCTGATTAATGCCCCAGTTAAATGCTGACATGCAAGCGTGTCAGTTCCTGATAATTCCTCTAAGCTCTTACCTGTTTTTGGAAGAAAGTATTTGGACACATGCCCTAATTATTGAAATAGGGGTACAAAAAGTAACACTCTGAGACACTATGTGACAATCATAGGGAGCATTCCTTTGACACCCCTCCTTTTTTTGCTTTTTGAGGTTGTCAGAAAGTTAAGGAGCTTAAGATTCTTCAGTCTTCAGATCTGCTTCAATTGTTCCTTCTCTCAGATTTCATGGACAGATCAAAAAGGCAAAAAAAGTACTGGATCCCAAAGAAACTGACAACCTAGTGAAAACCAATGCAATATAAAAACTAGACAATTGGATCAAGAGAACTCTTAGTCATCTTACCAGGGAATGTTAAATCACTAAAGAACAGTGGCAGATGAAAAGTAGCGTGCCACTTATAGATAGCCCACAACACACAAGCCAGACATACTTCTCTGTCCAATTGTGTCATTACCAGAGAACCTAATCTACAACATCACTAAAGAATTGATAAAAAAGCTTGGACAGTTCACAGATGAAAGCAAATACTCTTATCAATTTCCTACGATAGTGCCATTAAAGAATCAAAAACCAACAATAGAAGAAAATGAAATCATGGTCTCATTCGATATCACAGCCATTTCATACTCATAAATTAGAATTAGCAAAGGAACCTATGACAGCATATATCACATCCAACCTAGCCAAATACACCAAGATTAAAATACCCAGGATACTTTCAGTAGACAAATATATAAAAAAATCAAAGCAATATCCATGAGATCATTGCTTTCAGGACTCATAGCAGAAGCCAGGCAATGTAACGCCTAGAATTTATAGCACTCCCATGCATACTTCTACTCATACTCAACCAGTCATTTTTAATGGTATCTTATCTATATGGAGGGAAGTAAGCGGTGGAGTAAACCACAAGGTTCCATCTTAGGTCCAGTAATCTTCAATATCTTCATAAATGACTTAGATGATGGAATAGAAGGGGAACTCATCAAATTTGCAGATGACACTAAGCTGGCAGAAATAGCCAACATCTCAGAAAACAAGTTCAGGATTCAAAAAGATATTGACAGATTTGAACAATGGGGCCTATCCAACAAAATGAAATTTAATGTTGGGAAAAGCAAGGTTTTACACCTAGGCCTTATAAAGCCTTAGTAAAGCCAGACCTGGGATACTGCACCCAGTTTTGGTCACCACCTTGCAAAAAAAAAATATTGAGATTTTGGAAAAAGTGCAAAGAAGCACAACTAAGATTATTAAAGGCCTGAAAATTAAAACATATGAAGAACAGTTGCAGGATTTGAATTTGGCTAGTCTAGAGAAAAGAAGGACTGTGGGGGACATGATAGCAGTATTCCAATATTTGAGAGGCTGCCACAAAGAGAAGGGGGTCAACTTATTTTCCAAGCACCAGAAGGCAGGACAAGAAAAAAGTGGATGGAAAAGTATCAAGGAGAGCAGCAACCTGGAATTAAGGACAAACTTCCTAACAGTGAGGACAATTAACCAGTAGAACAACTTGCCGCCAGAAGTTGTGGGTGCTTCATCACTAGAGACTGTTAAGAAGAGGCTGGTCAGTCACTTGTCTGTAAAATAGTGTCTCCTGCTTGAGCAGCAGGTTGGAACAGAAGACCCCCAGGGTCCCTTCCAGCTCTATTCTGATTGAACAAGCATACAATACATAGATATTTTTTTCATAATAAAAAGGACCAATGAGACAACACACACAACTATCAACAAAAGAATAAAATTCTGCATCTTCACAAAGGAAGAAGAAACCAATCAGATTTAGCATGTCTAGTGAACTCTTATTCATTAAAAGGTGAATAAGGGTTTTCTCATACATGGGAATGCTCTGACCTTTACAAACTGCTAAACTACAACTCTACTTCCACCCTTGGTCCTAAAGCGTGAGACAGCAATTCAACAATTGGCAGACTATTTCTCCAAATACTAGAATTTTTAATGCCTATTATTTGTATTTTTCATATATTTTCAATTCACCAAGCATGGTGGAAATATCTGGCTTTCTGTGGTCAGAAGTGACAAACCATGGCATCTCAACTTCTATTGAACTACAGTTTTCAATATCACTGCTGCTTTTCATGCTGACTGAAAAGGCTAGAACCTGCAGATCAGCAACAGCTGGAGGGCAGAGATTCTCTATTCCGCCTGTAGATTATATGCACATTTTATCTAAATGTGTTTATCTCAATGGACAAAAAAATTGCTGAGGATGTTCTGGAATGATTGCAAGGCATGCAATTATATTAATTGGACAAAACACTTATTCTTGTAAAAGACTCACAAACTGCCATGAAGCAATTGCTTAGATAATGCAGCACATCTGCAATATACATACATATCATCTTGGAGTATTGATTCATTAACAGTGTATCAGAAAATATGGTGTGAGAGAAACTATGCTGGAAAAACACATGCGTACACTCACACACAGGAGCTGTAATTCCACCACAGGTTAAGAATAATTTCAAGTTATGATTGCCAGTATGGTTATACTAAAGAACTGGATCTTGGTTTCTTGGTTTTAGAAATTTATAGAGCCATGTATAGTCTTTTGGATTGAAAACATAAATCATGTACTGCTGTGAAATAAGTCATCACTCATCAGTACATTTCATACTAATGCTATCATTGCACTCTCTCTGGGTAATTTGCTCAGGAACAACAGCTGCTGAGATCCGATACAGTATGCAGGCCTCTAAGCAACTTGGCTTAATGTGAGCTGAGCAGGTTTGGTTTTCATTTTAAACATTGGTCTGCTGAATACTTTAAGAATCACTAAAATACGTCTGAACTTCAGGCTTATTATACTGATAAAAGTGGTCTGACATGGAAAGGAAGACCTGAATTGCCTCTACTAATATTTCTTGGGGGTAACCTCTTTTTAAATTGATACAAAGAGCTATGTATGGATTTCTATGTATATATGAGAACTATTTGCTCTCCTTTACTAGAATACCCTTGTGCCTTATTTGTTGCTTTGAATGAAAGAAGGCAGAACAGCATGGATTTGGTATGGAGAGACTACAAATGGAAACTTACTTTAAAGTATTTATACTCCATCTTCTTTCCAGAAATTCAAGTAAACAAATGGCAGATGGATGTTTGGAAGGAATTTCCTTCATTTTATTTTCACAAGGACCATTCTCTGAGATTAAACAGGCCGAGAGACAACAATTGGCCAAAATCATCCCAAAAATTCCACCACTGTATAGATACTTGAAATTGTTTATCAAACCTAATCCAACAAATAAATTACTCAATTGGCATACCAATTCGCATATCTTGGTTCCACATGGCACTTATATGAATCTAATCATGTTCCCTTTCATAGATAGACCTGTCACTTCTGACTTTTTGATAAATGTCCTCCAAATAATCTAGTTTTAGTGGAATCCTATTTAGCAGAGTTTTCATAATTCCATGGGAACATCCCTACAAAATAGTGAACTACTACATACAAAGTACTGTAGGCCAGTGTTTCCTAATCTCACAACGTTAAGATATGTGAACTTCAACTTCCAGAATTCCTTGCCAGCATGTGTACTAAAGTTGCTGATATTAAGAAATACAGGCCTAAGCAACATATGTTATCTGCAGACTTATTGGATTTACCTGGCATCCAGAAGTAATGCTGGTTCATAAAATGAGATTTTATTGTAATATAGTACTAAGGAAGACAACAACTTCCCCTAACTACATCAAAACATTTCTTAAATACCCTCCCCCCTCTCCCATGATATTTGAGTGAGGAGAGACAACTATTTGGAATTATGACATTGGCACTAAAATCTTCGATTTAACTTAGTCTTTATTTTCAAACATGACTATGTTGGCCCAAGTAGAATCAAGAGATTGAATTGATTGAAGTTATGGTATATATATTCAACAAAAAAGTGTTATTAAATTTTAATATCTTCCATTCGCAAAAGTGCATATCTAATTTAATCCAATTCCCAGATTTCAATTAGTATAAATTGCATTTACATTACAAACCACAAACTAGAATATAAATACCAAATATTTGTGTCCCCTTTTCCCACAATTTGATAAAACAAAGTGAGGCAATAATTTTTTTTCAGAAGATGGAACAAAAACCACTTTTGCTTAAAATTATTCTTTAAATCTTTTGATTGTCAAATTCCCCACATACCCAATTTACTTTTATTTTATATTAGTTAGATTTTTGTTCAGTTACTTTCTGGCACATAAGTTGGTGGTTTGATTGTATCAAATACAATTCATTTCCATCAAAAGTAGATGGACTAAATTTTGGCAGGCTTGTTACTGATTAATCATAGCTTCACTCAAACATTAAAACATGCAATAGAAAAAAATTAAACTCTTAAAAAGTGCACACTGCTTGTGATTCTGTAGCTTGTATTATACAAAACATGTTTCAGCTGAAATCTTAAATTTCTTATAGATAATAGATACACATAACATTATTTAACAGACTTAGGTTCCACAAGCTACTGTAAAAGCTCACACTATAAATATTCAGAGGTTTCAAAGTATAAAATATATCAGCTACATGGTAATGAGGAAAGTATTAAATGTGCACCGGCTTTTTATATGCATCATCTATAACAGGGCTGTCAAACTTATGGCCCACCAGCCAGATGTGTCATCCCCAAGTTTGGCAAAGGGGAAAAAAGTTGTGATATGTCATGTGACGATGCCAGGATGGTGTGAATTTGACACCATTCATCTAGAACTCAGTGTATTTGCTTGTTCAAATTGAGAATCAAAAAACATTCAGATGCCATCACCTCGGAGGTGCTATTCAGCCGGTTCTCATCTACTCGGGCGAACCAGTAGCAAGAATTTGGCATGGGTCACCGAACCGGTAGCAACATCTAGCTGGCCACGCTCCCAACCCGGTTGCCCAGTTTCTGCTCACTCGCTTGCCCCGCCCACCTGATGCTCACTGCCCTAGTTTAAAGGAGGACTGATCTCCTGCCTTAGCCATGCATTTTCAAGCAGCCACTTGAAAACCCATGATTGTGGACGGAACAGCGGTCTGTTAACCTGCAAAACTGTTCCAAGGCTGGATGCTTCATGGACACTAGAAGTATCGCTTCCCCTTGTGAGTAAAGTGCTGGAGCAAGAGGGAAAGAATGCTGGGGGTGGGGGGTGGGGAATCCAGCCATGGGGAAGTTTGCAGGAGCTTCAAATGCAAGTCCGTTTATCTGCAGAACTTCTCTAATGCTGGATTACTTCCCCTTATGAGTAAAGTGGCTGGAGCGAGAGGGAATGAAGGCTGACAGGGTTGTGTGTGAGAGAGAGAGAGAAGAAAGAAAGAAAGAAAGAAAGAAAGAAAGAAAGAAAGAAAGAAAGAAAGAAAGAAAGAAAGAAAGAGAGAGAGAGAGAGAGAGAGAGAGAGAGAGAGAGAGAGAGAGAAAGAAAGAAAGAAAGAAAGAAAGAAAGAAAGAAAGAAAGAAAGAAAGAAAGAAAGAAAGAAAGAAAGAAAGAAAGAAAGAAAGAAAGAGAAATAGGGAGAGTGTGGTGTGTGTGAGGGAGAGGGAAAGAAAGGAAGGGGGAGAAAGACAGAAAGAGACAAAGAAAGAGAAAGAAAGAAAAAGAAATAGGAAGGGAGAGAGCGAGACAGAAAGACAGAGAAAACTCTGTGCTATTATTTTTAATTGTTCCATTATTTATCATGTGTTAATATTTTACACTGTCCCTACACCTAGTGATTCTATTGCCTTTCTTTTGCCCAGGGCTACCATATATTTTTCAGGGTTTACATGCATTCAATGTCTATAGTCCAGAGCATAAATACATGTGTGCTTAACAGAGTTGAAAGGGAGTTTGGAGTCCAGTCCAGTCTTTAAAAATGTCCAGTGATGGATCACCCAGAACTTCTGGGGACACGCAGATCCACTGGTTAATTGTTCTCACTGTCAGAAAATTTCTCCTTAGTTTTAGGTTGCTTCTTTTTTGTTCAGTTTCCATCCATTGCTTCTTGTTTGCCTCCTGTGCTTCGGAAAATACATTGTCCCCTTTCTCTGTGGCAGCCCCTTAAAAGCCTGTTGCTTATATCATACTCTTGAGTAAAGCATGTGAGTCATTTCCTCCTTTCAGTGGTCCATGAAAGTACATCTATAGTATGCAGATAATAAAGTCAAAAAAGGTGAACATTTTTACAGAACTATAGATAAGTTGAGGCTGGGTGACAAGGAATGACTGGGAGGAGAGGGGGAAGGTGAGGCACACCTTGATGTGAGTGACATTGAATTGGCCATGCCCATCCAGTCACATGACCACAAAGCACGCCCACCCAGTCACATGACCACTAAGCCACACCCACCCAGCCACATGACCACCAAGTCACGCCCACCAAATAAGCCACACACACAGAACTGGTAGTAAAAAAAATTGAATTCTACTACAGCATCACCTGAATTACTGATACCAATTTGTGATCATTATGGAGTAAAATTATTGGATTTCACAGTAATATGAAGTTAATTTAACATAAAACTATTGTCTCAGATACATCTGTCAATTTTATTATATTAGCAACTGCATTGTTTACCATGATATTGTAATTTTGAATTATATAGTACTGAATTTATTTTTTATTTATTTTTTATTTTATTTATAAAATTTCTATACCGCCCTTCTCCCTAGAGACTCAGGGCGGTGTACAGCCAATCTAGACCCCAACAGTAATACAAAAGTTAAAAGGAATTAAATTAAATATTGGCCGAATAAGAAAAACCCACCCCACACCCTTAAAACCCCAATTTAAAATTACAGAACAAATGGAGACAAATTAAAACCACCTCAGCCCAGGCCGGCCTGCTCAAAAAGCCAGGTCTTCAGCGCGCGCCTGAAGGCCCTCAGGTCCGTGCCGGTACGCAGTTCCGGCGGCAGAGTATTCCAGAGGGCAGGGGCCGCCACAGAGAAGGCCCTAACCCTCGGGGCCACTAGGCGACACATGGCGGCCGACGGGACCCGGAGAAGGCCCTCCCTATGTGAACGCACCGGCCTGCTGGAGATCACCGGTAGGATGCGGTCCTGCAGGTAACCTGGCCCAGTGCCATGGATCGCCCTAAAGGTCAAAACTAGAACCTTGAAGCAAACGCGGAGAGCCACCGGCAACCAATGCAGCTCGCGCAGGAGAGGCGTCAGGTGGGCGCCACGAGACGCCCCATGATCACCCGCGCGGCCGCATTTTGCACCAGTTGGAGTCTCCGGGTGCTCCCCGCAGGGAGCCCCATGTAGAGGGCATTACAATAGTCCAGGCGAGAGGTGACAAGGGCCTGAGTGACCGTGCACAGGGCGCCCCGATCCAGAAAGGGCCGCAACCGGTAGATCCGACGGATCTGATGAAACGCCTCCCTGGAGACGGCCGCGACATGATGTTCAAGCGACAGCCGTACATCCAGGAGGACTCCCAGATTGCGAGCCCTCTCTGTGGGGGGCAAAATTTCCCCCCCAATAGCCAGCGAAGGAATCAGCTGGCTATATCGGGGCACCGGGAACCTCAGCCACTCGGTCTTGGATGGGTTGAGCCGAAGCCTGTTCCCGCCCATCCAATCCCGCACGGCCTCCAGGCACCTAGACATAGCCCCCATAGCATCGTTGGGGTGGTCCGGGGTGGAGATGTACAACTGAGTGTCATCTGCATATAGATGACACTTCACCCCAAGACCACGGATGATCTCGCCCAGCGGCTTCATATAAATGTTGAACAAGAGAGGGGAGAGGACCGACCCCTGAGGCACCCCACAAGCCAGGGGCCTAGAGGTGGACCTCTCCCCTCCCGTCAACACAAATTGCGAACGGTCGGAGAGGAAGGAGGAGAACCATCGAAAGACGGTTCCCCCAATTCCCAACCCCTCCAACCGTCGCAACAAGATACTACGGTCGATAGTATCGAAAGCCGCCGAGAGATCTAATAGGACCAGGACAGAGGAGAACCCTCTGTCATGAGCCCTCCAGAGATCATCAACCAACGCGACCAATGCCGTCTGAGTGCTATGCCCAGGCCTGAAGCCCGATTGGAACGGATCGAGGTAAGTTGTTTCCTCCAGGTACTGAGGGAGCTGACGTGCCAACACACTCTCAACAACCTTCGCCACAAAGGGAAGGTTGGAGACTGGACAGTAGTTGTTTAAAACAGCTGGATCCAGGGAAGGCTTCTTGAGGAGGGGCCGCACCACCGCCGTCTTCAGGGCGGTAGGAAGCGACCCCTCTCTCAAAGAAGCGTTGATAATCCCCTGGAGCCAGCCTCGTGTCGTCTCCCTGGCGGCCGAAACCAGCCAGGAAGCGCACGGGTCCAATAAACAGGTGGTGGCATTCAGACCCCCCAGCAACCTGTCCACACCCTCGGCGGTCACAGGGTCGAACTCCCCCCAGATAACATTCACAAGACCTGCCCCGGACACCTCCCCCGGGACCATCCAATTGGAGTCAAGCCCCTCCCGAATCTGAGCGATTTTGTCATGCAGGAATCGAGAAAACTCCTCTGCTCTACCCTGCAAGAGGTCATCCCGCGCTCTCGGTTCAAGTAGAGAGCGGGTCACTCTAAACAGGGCGGCAGGCCGATTTCCTGCCGACGCAATAAGGGCGGAGAAATACGAAGATTTCGCCGCCCCTATCGCCACAAGGTAAGTCTTAATATGAGATCTCACCTGTGTTCGGTCAGACTCAGAACGGCTCGCCCTCCAAATGCCCTCTAGACGTCTTTTCCGGCACTTCATCTCCCGTAGCTCCTCCGTATACCACGGAGCCAAATGGGATCTGTGCCGGGTCAGAGATCGCAGAGGCACAACTCGCTCTAGAGCCCCGGCGGCCAACCCATCCCAGGCGGCCACCAGGTCTCCAGGCGAGCTGAGAGCCAGAGACTCAGGAAATGGCCCAAGCTCCCTCTGGAACCGCTCCGGGTCCATTAGGCGCCTGGGGCGGAACCATCTAAGTGGCTCCGCCTCCCTGCGGTGGGGGGTGGCGGAACAGAAATCCAGTCTAAGGAGGGAATGATCTGTCCATGACAAGGGTGTGATGACTAAGTCCCCACAATTACAGTCATTCAACCACTGCCCAGAGACAAAAATCAGGTCCAGCATGTGTCCTCCTATGTGAGTGGGAGCAGAAACTAACTGGGTCAGGTCCATGGCCGTCATGGAAGCCAAGAACTCCCGGACCAACCCCGAGGTTTCACCGAGCGATGGCAGGTTGAAATCCCCCATGACCAAAAGCCTGGGGGTCTCAACCGCCAGTCCGGCTATTACCTCTAGGAGTCCGGGCAGGGCCGATGAGACGTGGCAGGGAGCCAGGTACGCCATCAAAAGACCCATCTGAACCCCTTGCCCCCACTTCACAAAAAGAGATTCACAGCCAGCCGTCTGAGGGACAGTGGCCTCCCTAGGACAAAGGGCTTCCTTTATAAGCACCGCCACCCCACCACCCCTTCCCTGAGCCCTGGGCTGGTGAAATGCAAGGAAACCTGGTGGGCACATCTCAACCAGAGGGACACTGCCCTCTGGGCCCAACCAGGTTTCAGTGACACCTACCAGGTCCGCGGCCTCCTCCTGAACCAGATCATAGATCAGGGGAGCCTTATTAACCACGGACCTGGCATTGCACAACAACAGCCGGGTATTCAGGGCCTGAGATTCCGGACAACCAGGGCTGCAGGATGGGTAAGGAGGGTCGGAGAGCGCTACCGCTTGCAAACATCGGGAGCGCGATCCCCTTACCGGATACGGCCCTCTACCCCCAGCATATCTACCTCTCCCAGTCACCGTGCTAATAAAAGTGGCCCCCGGCTGCCCACCCCGTCTGCCACCCCGACACGGAAACCCCTGGGGCCCCCCAGGCGCGCATGCCGGCCCGGCTGCCCCCAATTCCATGCGGGCTGTCTCCTTCCAACCCCTTAAAAAACCCCGTTAAAAATTTAATGACCCCGGGTTTACAGCACTTTCTCCAGTTTCTCCGGCCCCACCATCGCTCTGGATCCTAGGATTCCTCATTGAAGGCCACCTAAGGGAGAGGGGGACATCCCTCAGGGCCCAAAGCTCTGCCCTCGAGTACATCTGTGGTCCCGGCCACCTCATCTCGACAGTCCCGGAGCGCCTGCGATCTCTGCCATCCTCTGGCTGCGGATGATGAAGTCCAGTCAGGCTGGGGTATGTGCCGCCTCCCCCCAGTTGTCCCACCTCTGCCACCGGTGGGACCCCCGGGGGGGAAAGAGTCACAGGCAGAGCCAATCCCCCCCCCGGGCCCACCACCTCTGCCACCGGTGGGAGCCTCAGGGAAGAAAGGGGAATAGCCATAGCTCCGCCTAAGCGGCCCACGAGGGCATCGGCACCACCACTCCTCAGCCGAGCCCTTCCGTGGGTCCCCCAGCCTCCGCGCCGTCTTCGGGGCCATCAAGGGTGCCCTAGGTCCACTCCAAGGCCGCCATGACCATAGCAGACCCATGTCAGAACCGACCGGGGCCTCCCAAGACCGCCGCGGCCCGAGCGAGGCCGCCGAGCCTGCCACACCGCCGTACCTCACCGGGGGCGCCGAGGCCTCTTCACAGCCCCTCGGAGCTCCGGTGATGTCGCGGCAGCTGTTCCAGGGCCTCCACGGCTGTAGCAAAGCCGCCGAGGCCAGTCCAAGGCCCTTCAAACGGCTCCCCTAAGTCCTCTCCACCCTGGAAAATCCAGGACTACCGTGCTCCTCAGGGGGCCGCTGGGGCCATGCCGCGGCGGTATCTCTGTCCCGGAGGCCGCCGGGGCCGTCGGTGCTTAGAACACAAAAAGCGCCGGCATAACGACTCCAGAGGCCGCTGCCGCCGCCGCCGCAGCCATCGCCGCCGAGCGCCCGTCTGCAATCGCCTTGCTCCGCCGGCCGCCGAGAAAGGCCTCCGGGGCCTCCACGATCGACTCGGAGCCGCCGGGGCCGTCGCGACCACGCCGCCTTCTGCACCGGTCCCGCGGCTCCAGCAGACCCCCGACCGGTTTCCAAATGTCCCAACCGGCCTTCCCCGATCCTCCCCCGCCTCTGCCACCGGCGGGGGGACCTAGGGGACAAGGGGGGCCGCAGCTGAGGCCGTCTAGGCCGGAGAGAGCAGCGGCGGAGCACCGCGTCAGCCATCTTCGAAACCCGGAATTGTCATGCAGTAAAAAATACCGGGTTAGGGTTAGCATGGATCCAAAGTGAAATGTTGGACTTTCTAATATAAAACTTTTCTGCACTAGAATTAGATTTGCCATACAATTTATTTCTGTATCAGTTATGTTGAGAAATAACCGGTGTAGATTGCAAGCATGCATATCCTAAGCATAAGTAACACAAAATAGAAGCACTGAAGAGCCAGATTGCCCTGACTTAATGAAGCTCTAGAACAGAAGTTTTGACCTTTAGGGCGATCCATGGCATTGGGCCAGGTTACCTGCAGGACCGCATTCTGCCGGTGATTTCCAGCAGACCGGTGCATTCCCACAGGGAGGGCCTTCTCCGGGTGCCGTCGGCCTCTATGTGTCGTCTGGCGGCCCCCAGGAGTAGGGCCTTCTCTGTGGGGGCCCCTGCCCTCTGGAATACTCTGCCACCTGAGATACGCACCAGCACGGACCTGAGGGCCTTCAGGCGCGCGTTAAAAACCTGGCTCTTCGAGCAGGCTGGCCTGGGCTGATATAGTTTTTAATTGTCTCCTTTAATTTGGTTTTAACCTGGGTTTTAATATTCTTATTATTTTAATAATATTTAATATTCTTGGGGGAGGGTTGTTTTAGCTTAAACAGCCATTATTTAATCTCTTTTTAACTTTTGTATTGTTTGGGTTTGATTCGGCTGTACACCGCCCTGAGTCCCTAGGGAGAAGGGCGGTATATAAATGTTATAATAAAATAAATAAATGAGCCACCTTGTACATTTGGATGGGAAGACAAAGTGGTGTATTGTTTATTATTTCAGAGTTTGTCCCAAAACAAAGAAATGTTACTTATTCTTAAATTTTAATTTGCTTTAAATAGGCTCTTGTTTTCTCTTTAGGAAGTGTAAAATGCAGGTCTCATTCATCACTACACCCAAAAAACATATTTGCTGCCTAACAGGTTTAGTAAAGAACTCCATTTCTATCATTATACTTCGGCAACTTTTTTAAAAAGATAAAAAAATCAGCCTTGAGAAGCTGTTGATTGCCCCAACTACTGATTAAAACAAAAGAATTAGTGCTGTCATTTAGTAACTTTGGCAGTTGTTTAAAATATACTTTCCTCTTTTTTCTTTCCAGTATATTTCCAAAGAGACTGGGCAACTGCATTACATATTTTAAAAGCTCCGTCACGCTTTATTTTATTTTGGGACTGTGTACTATGAACGTTTCTTCCTAAAGTTCCTAATAATAGGTAAACAACCTGGTAAAAAGAGAAATAATATTTAGCACTGGCTGGATGCAGACTTGTCATATTTAGAATAGATCCCATGATAAATTTAAGTCACATTTGATTCGTAAGGGTTTACTTTAAGTATAATGAAATGTGGATCAATCCTCCCACGAACTTTTAACTAGCAGCAATAATCTAAAATATTTTGCATCCTTTTCATCTGATGAGAAATCTGCAAATTTTGCTGCCATATTTATAGCAAGCAATTCTCAATCTTGCTTTTCATGTCTTATCTTAGGGTGTTCTGAAAAATGTTCTTTTTTATTTAGTAAATAAAATATGGTATATAGTATAATTCTTCTAGCTGGGGTGAAATAATTTTAATTTATCTTACTTATGAAAAAGCCAAAAGGCATGCATCAGTGTTCTGTTTCTCATTTTATCCAAATCTTTGTGAGTTACTTTAGTTTCTACATTTCTGCTAAGTACAAAAACACCAAACCTCCAAAAGCAATTTAAAAAGAATTTCAAAATATCCCAAGAATGAAATAAAGAAACAAGCCTTTCTTGCAAAGGAATTTTTTTTTACATTGAAGATTTCTGCTGCAGTAATAAACATGTTTCTACTGAATTATAGAAAAGTATCCATAACAAAGAATCAGAATACAATTGATAGATATTTAGATAACACAAGGAAAAATAGATGCATCCCAAATCACATTGCTGAAGTCTAATAAACAGTGGAAAAGGCAAGACAGCTTTAAAAAAACCAACATTTTTGTTTTATTGATTATAGAAAGATTTTTAACTATAAACTAGTGGCTGTGTATTAAAACACTGGTGTACAACCTACCTCATCTGATTATTGAACAAATAGAAATCAAAATTAAAATTATGATGAGAAACACTAATAACACCTGATCTGCTAATAATACCACTATCATGGTTGGAAGTATTGAAAAAGAGTTCAGGAATCACATTTAAGATAAAAGAAGAAAATTTAAAACAGATTATTTTAAAACAACAACCATAATCACAAATATTATTTCAATAGACAGTACCAATTTAATATAAATGAGGAAAAATTAATTCAGTCTGCTCAATAATTGATAGCATGTTAAATGTAGCTATGGAATAAATATATGTTGGCTAATTACAAGAAATATTCTAACAACAGTAGACTAAATATTAAGATGCTGAGATATGACACTAACTCCAAAGACAAGTACCATGAAGGCTGTGAATTTCCCAGTGGTCTCACATGGCTCTGAAAAATTGATTCATTTCAAAAGCCAAGACCTCTCCCCCAAAATTTGCTGGACAAATTTGCTGAGAATACAAATACAAGAAAAATTATTCAAGACTAGCAATACAAGATCAAATCAATGCTTGATGAAGTCCAATCAGATGCTTGCTGCAAATACTAATAAAATTAAAATAAAGGTATACTTTTTCAGCTGTTCCCTTTCCTATATAGTTCTATGTCTGGACATTCGAAAGAATTTCTCATATCCAAAGCAGAAGAAACAACATGTCTTTAATTATAAATGCTATTAGCCAAGCCATGTTAGCAATCATCAGGATTCAGAAATATTGTTTTTCCCATTCTTATAATAATGATTTTGCAGATAGCAATAGCACTTAGACTTATATACCACTTCATAATGCTTTACAGTCCTCTCTAACCAATTTACAGAGTCAGCACATTGTCTCCAACAATCTCATTTTGGATCCTCATTTTACCAACCTTAGAAGAATGGAAGCCTGAGACAATCGTGAGCTGCTTAGAATTGAACTGGAGTGAGGAATGAGTTAGCCCTGCAGCCTTCTAATCAGGGGTGAGATTCTACCAGTTCGTATCTATTTGCTAGAACCGGTTGTTAACATTCTAAGCAGTTTGGAGAACCGGTTGTTATTTATTTATTTATTTATTTATTTGTTCATGCTTCTATACCGCTCCCTCTCCCAAAAAGGGACTCGGGGCGGTGCACATTCAACAACGAAAACAGTACAGGTAACGGAGATGAAATAAATAAAAATCTAAAATGGTTAAGAACAACACCCAACAGAAAGATTATCTAAAATTTAATTTAACCCGAATGATTCAATTGGCTAGACCGGCCTGCTTGAACAACAAGGTCTTAACTGCGCGCCGGAAGGTGAGGATATCCGACATGGCTCGTGTCTCCGAGGGGAGACAATTCCAGAGGGATGGGGCTCCCACAGAGAAAGCACGTAGTCTCGGGGCTGCCAGTCGGCAGTGATTTAGTGGTGGGACCCCGAGCATGGCGACTCTGTGGGAGCGTACTGGGCGGCGGGAGGTTGTTGGTGGCAGAAGGTGGTCCCGTAAGTATCCAGGTCCCGAGCCATGGAGCACTTTGAATACTATTAGTACCACCTTGAATAGAATCCGGAAGACCACAGGAAGCCAGTGCAGCCGGCGGAGAAGAGGTGTTATGTGGGCGTCCCGAGGGGCGCCGATGATCATCCGCGCGGCGGCATTCTGAACTAACTGTAGCCTACGGAGAGTCTTCAAGGGGAGCCCCATGTAGAGAGCATTACAGTAGTCCAAACGGGAGATGACGAGAGCAGAGGTGACTATGCGAAGTGCGCCCAGATCCAGGAAGGGTCGCAATTGGTAGATCAGACGAATCTGATAAAAAGCACTCCTGGTGCGGCTGCAATATGGTCTTCCAAAGACAGTCGCACATCCAGGAGGACACCCAAGTTGCGTGCTCTTTCCACAGGGGATAGTGTCTCTCCTCCTATGGTCAGCGATGGAATAAGCTGACTGAATCTGGGAGCAGGAAACCACAGCCATTCGGTTTTGGTCGGGTTGAGACGGAGTTTGTTTTGACCCATCCAATTTCGTACGGCCTCCAGGCACCGGGTCATCACCTCGATGGCTTCGTTGGGGTGGTCTGGAGTGGAGATGTACAGCTGAGTATCATCAGCGTACTGGTGGAATTCCACTCCAAAGCCACGGATGATATTACCTAGCGGCTTCATATAAATGTTAAACAGCAGGGGAGAGAGCACCGACCCCTGAGGCACCCCACAGAGTAGGGGTCTCGGGGTCGATCTCTGTCCCCCTGTCAACACAAATTGTGAACGGTCGGAGAGGAAGGAGGAGAACCATTGACGCACGGTGCCTCCAATCCCTAGCCCCTCCAACCGACGCAACAGGATACTGTGGTCGACAGTATCAAAAGCCGCCGATAAATCGAGGAGGACCAGAACAGAGGAATGGCCTCTGTCCCGTGCCCTCCAAAGATCATCCATCAATGCGACCAACGCCGTCTCAGTGCTGTGCCCGGGCCTGAAGCCCGATTGGAGGGGGTCAAGATAATTCGCTTCATCCAAGTACTGCGGGAACTGACGTGCCACCACGGTCTCTATAACCTTCGCTACAAAGCGAAGGTTGGAGACAGGACGATAATTGGATAGTAATGCTGGGTCCAAGGACGGTTTCTTGAGGAGGGGACGAACCACCGCTTCTTTCAAAGCAGTGGGTAGAAACCCCTCTCTCAAGGAAGCGTTTATAATGCCTTGGAACCAGCCTCGTGTTACCTCCCGAGTGGCTAGAACCAGCCAGGAGGGACACGGGTCTAATAAACAAGTGGTAGCATTCAGTCCCCCCAGTATTCTGTCAACGTGTTCTTTGGTAACAGAGTCGAACTCAACCCAGTTGACCTCACCGATATCTGATCCCGCCCTCTCGTCTGGAGAGGACCAGTCGGAGTCCAAATCGTTCCGAATCTGAGCGATTTTATCCTGGAGAAATATGGAAAATTCCTCAGCTCGACCTTGTAAAGGGTCATCCTGTGACTCCACTTTTAAGAGGGAGCGAGTCACCTTAAACAAGGCAGCTGGGCGGTTTTCTGCGGATGCAATAAGGGTGGAGAGGTAAGTTCTCCTCGCCATCCTTATCGCCACTAAATACGTCTTAATATAAGCACGTAGTAGTGTTCGGTCAGAATCAGAACGGGTGGATCTCCAACTACTCTCTAGGCGTCTTTTCCGGCGTTTCATCTCCCTCAGCTCCTCGGAGAACCAAGGGGCTATCTGGGAGCGGCGCCGGGTCAGAGGCCGCAAGGGCACAACCCGATCAAGTGCTTTAGCAGCCGCCAAATTCCAGGCGGCAACCAAGTCCTCGACCGAGTTGTGTGTGTGAGTTTTGGGAAGTGGCCCAAGCTCCATCAGGAACCTTTCAGGGTCCATCAGGCGCCTGGGGCGGTACCATTTTAATGGCCCCGCCTCCCTGCGGTCAAGAGGTGTGGAACGGAAGTCAAGCTTTAGGAGTGAGTGGTCTGACCATGACAGGGGTTCTATGACTATATTCCCTACACCCAGATCACTCTGCCACTGATCAGAGACAAAAACTAAGTCTAGGGTATGACCTCCGATGTGAGTAGGGTCACGGATTAATTGGGTTAGGCCCATGGCTGTCATGGAAGCCATGAACTCTTGAGCAGGTCCCGAGGCACCGCCGGCAGAGGGAAGGTTGAAATCACCCATGACCATAAGCCTAGGGGTCTCAACCGCCATGCCAGCAATAACCTCAAGAAGCTCAAGCAGGGCAGATGATGCATAGCAGGGAGCCAGGTAAGCGATCAACAAGCCCTTCTGAACCTTGGAATCAAACTTCACGAAAAGAGATTCACATCCAGACGTCTGAGAAACAGTGGACTCCCTCGGACAAAGATCTTCCTTGATAACTAACGCAACACCTCCACCCCTTCCCTGGGTCCTCGGCTGATGAAAAGCCCGAAACCCGGCCGGGCACATATCGACCAGAGGGACACCCCCCTCTGGGCCCAGCCAGGTCTCGGTGATACCCACCAGGTCCGCCCCCCCCCTCTAAGATCAAGTCATGAATGAGAGGAGCTTTGTTCATGACGGACCTGGCGTTACACAACATCAGTCGAAGGCCCAGGGCCCGAACACTCAGACCACCTGGAGAACGGGAAGTGATAATGGGGTCGGAGCGCGTCACAGCAGATAGAGAGCGGAGACGCGCTCCCGAAACAGAATGTGGCCCCTTATAAACGCCAAATCTGCCTCTCCCGCTCACCGTTTTAATGGATTTGATGACACCCTCTTCTGGATAACCCCCCATCCTCAATTGAGCCATGTCGGAATCCTGACCATTCCGGCTGCGCTCTAACTGTGAACAGGTCGGAGCCCCAGGTGGGTTGTCCCCCAATTTGTTAAGGAATTTGATTAGAAATTTTAAGAAACCCTCCCTCCCACGCTTCCGACGACGACTCCACTATCTCTCTGGATCCCAGAATCCGTCCTTGAGATGGGATTTGGAGAGACAAGGGGGCCAGATTTGAGATAGGGGGACATATCTCAAGGCCCGCAGTTCAGTTGAAGAATATGATAATATATGGGGGGTATGACTGTGAGTTTGTGCTGGAGTAGGCGGGTCAAATGATGGACCTAAGATCTTGACAGGGGTTGGAGGAGGAACAAATAATGGCCACAGTTTAGGTTTAGATCTCCCGACAGGGTGTAAGCAAGGTGGTGATCTAGTTCTGGATCTCGGGTCTCGCTGCTGGTCGATGAGTAACTGCCGCAACTGCGATGGTGGCAGAGGACAAGAGGATGGAGAGTGGTCGTGAGATGGTCCTGGCTCAGTCCCTAGGCCTTGTCGTTGTCTGTAATGTCTCCGGGGTGCCTGTTGATGATTGATCAGGAGCTGCGGTCTTGACTCAGGGCCACGCTGTCGACCAAGACATAGTCGCTGCAGTGGTGGCAGTGGCAGAGGCCATGGAGGCATAAAGTGGCTGTGTGGTGGCTTCTGGTTCATTCCCAGGCCTTGTCGCCATCCATAAGGTGATTGACGTAATAGCGGTGGTTTCAGTGGTGGTGGCGGAGGCGGAGGCCACGGGGACAAAACACGGTTGTGTGGGAGTCCCGGCCCTGTTCCCGGGCCACGTCACCGCGTGTAAGGTGACCACTTTGACAGCAGCGGTGGTAGTGGGTGTGAACATGGGGACAGCCAATGGTCAAACAGGGGTCGAAGCCTTGTCAGCGGGCTTTGCCGCCAATCAAGATGTATTCGTTGCGGCGGAGATGGAGGTCCCGGGTGTAAAACACGGCCATGGGGCTGCGTCGGCCAAATTAGAAGGTCCTGCCGGCGTTCGCAAGATGACTGTTGCTGCGGCAGCGGCGGTGGCGGTGATAACGAGGGCAAAGTATGGTTGTGTGAATGTCTCAGCCCTGCCCTGAGGCCTCGCCGCCATCCGCAAAATGTTCGTTGCAGCTGATGGCCAGGTGAGAACCGCAGTCTTGCTTCCGGGCTTTGATGCCCACCAAAACACACTCGCTGCAGCGGTGGCGGCGGCGGAAGCCATGGGTGAAGAATATTGCCATGAGAGGGTCTCGGCCGAACTTTGAGGCCCTGCCGGTGATTGCGAGATGATCGTTGGAACTGCGGAGGTGATGGCGGTGGCGGAGGCAGCGGGGATAGGGCACGGCCGACCGGATGTCCCGAAACCGCCCCAAGGCCCCGCCATCGTCTGCAAGATTAGAAGAAATTACTGGCCTAATCCTGTAAGGAAGGCAGGAAGGAAACATTCTGGTGTTGCTTACAGAAACTGTCTCTCCGTTAACCCTTATTACATTCTTGGCAGGACTAGACTTCCTGTCTCAGGAACGTCTCTGGAGTTTTTTCCCCCTCCTTTGCTGGTACTTTGCTTGTGTGGAGTGACCATTCAAAGTTACAATGGCATTGAAAAAAGTGACATTACCATTTTTCACACTTGCGACTGTTGCAGCATCCCCACAGTCATAAGAGGCCAGGGAGGAGATGTGTGCCTCGATGTGAGTGATATTGAGTTGGCCATGCCCATCCAATAACATGACCACCAAGCCATGTCCACCCAATCACATGACCACCAAGCCACACCCACAGAACTGGTTGTTAAAAAATTTGAATCCCACCCCTACTTCTATCCACTGTGCCACCACAGCTTTGTTAAGAAAGGAAGGATTCTCCTGAACAATTCAAATTTAGCAGCTGCTTTCTTTTCAAGAATGCACAGGATAGAAATACATAAAATCAATATGAAATAATGTTAACATACAAGCTAACCCCCCATGTATTTGGAAGTAAGTCCCATTGAATCAGTTGAGGATATTGTATGAGTAGTTTTAAGTGTAACTTAAGCAGATTTCCTTTTCATTACACATTTACATTTACATTAGACATCTCATCCTGGGCTGCCCTTTTTTAAAAACTATTATCATCTGGCAGATGGTACAGGATAATAAAATCAAGGACAAATAGCTGAAAAACAGCTTCTATCCCAGTTTATTTTCATAGTCACAATGTACACTGAAGATGGTATTTAATTTCGTTGAGGTACAATGACAATATAGAAACTAAACTAAACTAAACATTTTTACCATCCAGTAAAACTATAATGAAATATTTCTGAGGAGTGCTTTCATGTGTGCATTGTAGTGTATGAGCTCAACTGAAAGGGCGTGAGCCATTCTAAGCAGGTTAAAACCATCTTAACTAGAAAAGCTTTCAGCCATTATGTGTGATGTATCAAATACATAATGATTTGCAGTTTTAAAGAAAAATGAGCATAAGACATGAACCAACCTTTAAAGGGAATTACTCGGATATCATCCAAAACACCCAAAAGCACATATAGAAAATATTTTAGATTACAGAGAAAAATGTCTCTGAGCAAATGAATTTTCAGGGCCAATTGTGCAACCCAAAACATAAAGCAACCTCCAGAAGAAACTTGTCTCCGATGCTTCTAAGATAGTTCAAAGGATTCCAAGAAATAGGGAAAGATTTATTAATCCCTCCAGTCTCGTAAAATGAAGTTATTCCTTTTCCCAATGTCCCTTCCAGGCTAGGTTCTTTATATTCTCAAAATTCTCCTAAGAGCTGAGGCAGCAGAATTTTAGCTTTAGCTTTAATACAGGAAGTCTTTTCCTTGAGTTAGTAAACCAGTAATATTTTTAAAAGTTCATACCTAAATAATATTTTATTTTCATCAGGTAAGCTGGGAAACTACAACAATTATTTATTTAAACTTGTCACATGGCAACCATGAATACAGGAAAAGTAATTAACTACAGCAAAGGTAATTAAGAATTCACAGTATCTTTCATAATAATGATTATCAGGTTTAATCAGTTTCCTTATTTCAAAAATCTAGAGTAAAAAATTAATTATCTAATGAGCCAGAATCTACCTAGAGGCATAGATGTGTAATACATGATGAGCACTTCTATATTAATTTTCACATATATTCACAATCAGCCAGTATATAAATAAAAAGCACAGCAAAAGAGTGCAAATTTTAACTGATTTTTTCTAAAGTTAAAAGGGAATGAATACTTGTTACTAACTTAGTGTTTAATTATGTTGGGTGAAGTCCTGTGTAGGTGAGTTCCTACTACCCTAGTAATAGTCCTATCCATTCCGAAAATTGAAAAGATAGATTTGTAGGGTCACATGGAGACCTGGAGTGTCTCCTACTTGATGGTATGTGTAGTATATAAGGTCAGGGGAATGTGTAGTATATGTAGTATAGTAGGCCTGTGGAAATCTAGAGTGAAACTACATCTTAACCATGAAGAATTGCTGGGTACCTTCATTCCAATCACTTTCTTTTCCAGCCCAGTAACTCATAGAGGTAGAACTGTTATGAGGACATAATGAAGAGTGTGATCCCTAAATAAGTCATATTAAGCTTTTGAAAAAGGTGAATTATAAATGTTATAAATAAACAAACTAAAATGTTATAAATGTAAACTATTGTTAATATTGATTAACAATAAATGGCTTTTAGGCATTACTACAGGAAATATTGGAAAGTGAATCTAGGCTTTGGATAAAAAACAAGCATTTTACTATTGCACTATGAAGGTCTTTTTTTAAATCTATCAAGAAGAATATCTAACAATAGTCAGATAATGTCTTCTCCATATCATCTGGCATTCAGAAGTGTTTGAGATTACTACGGTTCAATTTCAATTATGCCATGGATATAAAAAGGCTACACACCCTTGTTTAAAGGTCAAGTTTTAGAGATGTAAAATAATCAGACTAATATAAATCATTTCAGAATTTTTCCATCTTTAACATATAAGATGTACAATTCAATTGAAAAACAAAGTGAAATTTCCAAGGGACAAAATATAACAATTAAAAGGTAGTTGCATATGTTTGTATACCCTCTTATAAGTAAGGATGTGGTTGAGTTCACAATGGTGTTAAATAGTAGTCAGTACCAAACTGATATAAAGTTCAAGTGTAATAGGATTTTAATGAGATTTATTTAGTAGCTTCTTACAGCAAAAGCCATATCAGCAAAAAGCTTAGAAAATATATCATTGTTGGGAGGTAACAATCAGAAGGGTATAAAAGATGTTTGGATTATATCATGGAACACAGTGAAGAAGGCCATCAACAAGTGGAGAAAACATAGCACAACAGTGACAATTACCAAGAAATGGATGTCCCTCTCAGTGGTGGGATTCAAATTTTTTAACAATGGGTTCTGTGGGCTTGGCTAAGTTGGTGGGCATGGCTTGGTGGTCATATTATTGGCTGGGCATGACCAACTCAATATATTCACATCGAGGCATGCTCTCTTCGCCTGGCCTCTCATGATGTGGGGATGCTGTAACAGTTGTAAGTGTGAAAAATGGTCATAAGTCACTTTTTTCAGTGCCATTGTAACTTTGAATGGTCACTCCACACAAGCAAGGTACCAGCAAAGGAGGAAAAAAACTCCAGAGACATTCCTGAGACAGGAAGTCTAGTCCTGTCAAGAATGTAATAAGGGTTAACGGAGAGACAGTTTCTGTAAGCAACACCAGAATGTTTCCTTCCTGCCTTCCTTACAGGATTAGGCCAGTAATCCAGTCTAACAACCGGTTCTCTGAACTGCTTAGAATGTTAACAACCAGTTCTAACGAATAGGTGTGAACTGGTAGAATCCTACCCCTGGTCCTTCTAAAATGGATGAAAAACAAGATGAAAACTGAGAGGCTGCCAAGAGGCCTACAGCAACATCAAAAGAGCTACAGCAATTTGTGGTAAACACTTATTGTGTACTACACATGACAACAATGTCTATATTATTCCCACGTCTAGGCTGTAGGACAGGATGGAAAACTTTTCTTACAAAGAAAAATATCCAACCCCAGCTACAATGTAAGTTGTTTTGCAAAAACCTCTGTCAAGTCTGACAAAAGCATGTGGGAAAATGTGTTACGATCTATTGAGACCAAGACTGAACATTTTGTCCATAATTTCAAAAAGTATGTTTGGTGCAAAAACAACATTGAATATCACCAAAAGTAGGGGTGGGTTTCTACCGGTTTTGTCCACCTCTGTAGAATCGGTAGCTCTGAAGAGCAGCAGACATAGAACCGATTCTTTGTCTGCTGATGATTTTGCCCACCCACCCACCCAGGCTCTTACCTGATCTTTATTTCCTGATTTTTCAATTTCAGCTGCCGTACGAGGCACAGCTGCAGTTAAAAAAGCAGAAAAAGAGGCTGTTTCAAAGGCTGCTTCTCTGCACACAGCGTGCTAATGATGATTTACAGGTGCGCGCACTCTCAGCGTGCAGGGAAGAACATCATAAATCACCAATCCTCGTAAATCCTGAACCGGTAGTTAACCCTGTTGTATCCCATCCCTGACCAAAAGTGAATGCATGGTGATGGAAGCATTCTATTTTGGAGCTGCTTGAAGAAGAAAAGCTCAAGTGGAAGGAATTATGAACAATTCCAAATATCAATCAATTTGGGCACAAAACCTTCAAGTCTTTGCTAAAACACTGAAGAGAAATTTCACCTTTCAACACAACAATAACCCAGAGCAAACCTCCAAATCAACAAAAGAATGATTTCATAGAAGATGTTTTGGAACTGAATCCAATTGAAAATCTGGAGGGTGACCTAAAGAGGGCTGTTCACAGAAGATACCCTTGCAATCTGACACATGTGCTTTTGCAAGGAAGAATGGGCAAAGATTCCCAAGGCAAGGCAAGGCAAGGCATGTCATGCTATGCTGATAGGATTGTAACCCAAAAGACTGAATGCTATTATAAATCCAATAGTTTAAGAATTCTTTCCATAAACAATTCTAATTTTTACTCTAATTTTTTATCTAATCTGAAAATATAATGATGAAAAATTATTTTTGTTTGAAAGGATATAAATGACTTTTAGTTGGAATAAAAAATATTTTAAAATTGGAACAGCTGGAAAGTTTTCCAGTTCAGAGGGGAAAAATTGGACAAAATAACATATAGAGTTTGAATATTATGAAGTGGGGAGAGCTATTACTCTGGAGAATATACTAGATTGTTTCTAGTGAAGAAAGCTGGAATGATACATAAATGCAGGAAAAGTGTTACAAAAATATGTAACAACTTGCTTGTGGGTACTCCATCACTGGAGGCTTTTAAGAAAAGACTGGACAAATGTTGGTCTGAAATAGTATGGGGTTTCTTCCTTGAGCAGACGGTTGGACTAGAAAATGTCCAAGATTCCTTCCAACTCTCTTATTCTGTTACTTAAGTATAGCTTTTAACTGAAAATTTCAACTTGCCAGCCCTATGTTAACATGGTGGCATGTCATAAAATATGCTATCGAAATAAATGTATTGGATACCAATTATCTCAATTACTAACACACACACACAGACAAATATGTAGCCGACTTATAACCACAACTGAATTCAAAGCTTTGGTTGTTAAGTGAGACAGTGGTTAAGTTAATTTTGCCCCATTTTATGACCTTTCTTCCCAGTTGTTAAGTGAGCCATGGCCGTTAATAACATGGTTTTAAAGTGAATCTGGCTTCCACACTGACTTTGCTTGTCAGAACTTTGCATAAGGTCATCCCAAGACCCAGGGACATTGCAACTATCATAAATATGAGCTGGTTGCCAAGCATCCAAATATTGATCAAATGGCCATTGGAATCCTGCAACAGTTGAAGTATAAAAAACAGTCATAAGTCCCTTTTTTCAGTGCTGATGTAATTTTAAAAGGTCATTAGATGAACTGTTATAGATCAAGAGTTTTACACACACACACACACAGACACACACACACACACAGACACACACACACACACACACACACTAAAATAAAGTAAAAATGTGAATGTATACATTGTATAGTTTGGACTATTTAAGGCTAGATGACTGGAAATCAATAGACTATGAATTTCAGTCCTGTCTTAGGTTTGAAAGTCTTCTGGGTGACTTTGGGCCAGTCATTCCCGCTCTCTCTCTGCCAAACTCATCTTACAGAAAAATGTACATTAGGTATATTTACCCGTTGATTAATTTACAAAAATAATCAAGACATGATAAAAATATATAAATAAAAATAAAGAGAGAGAGCATATAGTAAGCATCAGCAATATAATGTAATGTGATGATCAGGACATGTTAGATTCAGTAAATAAATCAGGATTCTTTTAAATGTTTTTTAAAATAAAAAAATGTATAAAGTGAAATATCAGTCAAGATAAACACTGGCTCAGTATTTAAGTTATTATTAATTATTGAATTAAAAGCAAAATATGCAAAAATTGTGATTTTATACATCAATAGTGCAAAATGTAGAGAAGGTGGTTTTATTTAAATACATATATACATATATATACATATACATACAACTTACACAAAGAAGAAGAAAAATCACTAACCAACTTGAGGAAAGACAACATAATCAATCTCCCAGCAGACAAAGGCAACGCCACGATCATGATGAACACATCAGACTACCAATCCAAATTATCCAACCTACTCCAAGATCCCGCTTACAAACCTCTAAATACAGACCCCACCACCTACCTGGAAAAAACCACCAAATCCAAAAGAAAAAGCTCTCCCATCAGTGAAGAGATCCAGCAAAGAATCATCCCCAGAGAAAAATCATTCAGATGCCCTAAACTCTATGGCCTCCCCAAGATACACAAAGAAGGAACACCACTCAGACCCATAGTCAGCTCCATAGGCTCATCTCTGCAGAATCTTGCCAAATTTCTCGCCAAACAACTCTAGCCCTACACAGAGTCCATCACCTCGAACGTATGAAACTCTTTCCACTTCATAGAAACAATAGAAACAAAACCTACAACCCAGCAACCTACTCATGAGCTTCGATGTCACATCCCTCTTCACCCAAGTACCCATTAAAGAAGCCTTGAAAGCTACAAATACAATCCCCCTAAGCACATCCTAGATCTGACCAACCACTGCCTAACCAACACATACTTCATTCACAATGGACAAAGAAACAAACAGATAGAAGGAGCACTTATGGGATCACCCCTCTCACCTGTCATCGCTAACCTATACATGGAACACTTTGAAACCCACGCTCTAGAGAAATCCGAATACAAATCCAAACTCTGGCTTAGATATGTAGATGACACTTTCGTAATTTGGTCCCACGGGAAAGAAAAACTGGACAAGTTCCTCACACACCTCAACAGCCTACACCCCAAAATACAATTCACCATGGATACAGAAACCAAGAACCAACTTCCCTTCCTGGACGTCCTAATTTATAAAAAACCCAATGGCTCCCTAGGACACCATTCACTGGAAGAAAACACACACCAACCGCTATTTAAATGCACAAACCCACCACCACCCTGCACAGATCAACTCCGTAGCTAAGATCCTCATTTCCAGAACCAAACGACTAGCTGACAAAGCCACCTGAAAACAGAATTACACACCCTCACTAAACTATTAATTTCCAACGGATTCCAAAGAAACACTATTACCAACCTAATCCTAAGGGACACACCTCCCAAAAACTGAGACAAGGAACAGGACAATGGTACCGCCCTCCTCTCCTACATCAAAGTCACCCCAAATAAAATCAGCAAAATTCTCCACAAATACAATATCAGGACAGGCACTGACCAAAAAATAGCCAACATCCTAAGAAACCCCAAAGACAAGATCCAGTTAGAAAACCAAGGAGTTTATGAAATACCATGCAACAATTGCCCAGCCATATAAATTGGACAAACCAACAGGAGAATAAATGCATGCATCGCAGAACACAAGAACACAGTCAGAAAAGAAGAAAATACTTCCTCCCTTTTCCACCACCTTAAAGCTACAGGACATGAAATTAATTTTGAGGGAACCAAATTAATTTCCAATACTGAACACTTCAATAAGAGAATAATCAGGAAAGGCATCAAAATAGAGAAACACCCCATAATATGAATAAACGGGATGATACCTCCCGCCTACCAGACATCTGGAAACTAGCTCTTATCAACAAATGAGTCCCAGCCATAAAAACCAACATCGGACCCAAAACAACACATGATGCCGCCACCAATCTCCCTCACCAGATTCAAACCCAAACCCACCCTAGATGAAAGGCAACCACCGTCCAGAAACCAGACCACGGCTGCATCACCAGCTGCCACACACCCCGACCTCCAAACCAAGCAAACTGACACAGGCCATGAACACATAGCCAGACCTCAAACTCAGAGCCAAACCAAAGCCCGGAACATTGCATCACAGCCACCCGCTCAGGATATCACATCACGGAACACAGGAGGTTACACCACTAAACTTCAGGATGTTACAACACAGCCAACGACCCAGGAGATTACAGCACAAGACCCAGGATGTTACAACAATAGAACTCAGAAGGTCATCACACAGCCCATTACATAGGTCATTACAACACAGGAGGCTGATAGACGCACAGCCAATACCTCAGCCATACATGTTCTTAAGAAAAAGCCAACCAATCTGCAAACATCAACTCCATCAACCAATCAAGAAATAACAACATAGCCAACCAGTCAATTACAACAGAGCCAGCACACCACACCTCCCCACCAGTATTTATAGAGACGGCAGTTCCGATCATGCTTTGCTTGCACAAGCATGAAGCTGAAAGCACCAGCCTGAAGACTGCAAGTGGGACCTCATTGAAATGTCGCCAAGATACTCTCAATCTTACATGGGAAAAGTTCCAAACACGGCAAGACCTGCATATCTGTACCCATGAAAATCTATGAAAACATATACATACATACATACATACACACATACATACATGGTATTCAGCTTTGTTCGGATATTATCCCACATCATTATAGTTGTGCTTTTTAAGTTGTAGCGACATTTGGGCAGAATCTCATCTGCCATCATCAGGCTTGTGTATTAGGTTCATCTGTGTGTCGGGCTTTCACAGCTGTTTCTGTTTTAAATTTGGTGCCAGCTTTGTGCTTTGTTAGAATGTTTTTTTTCTCTTCATCTTGAATGGTTGGGAGTCTTGAACTGTGTTTATTGGTCTTGGAGTTTGCTGTATTCTGCTTGATTGGTGTTTCTAATATCTTCTGTCTGCTTTGTAGTGTTTTTTTGTCTTGATTAGCTGGCAACATTGTGTTTTGTGTATTGGGGGCTTTTAGCATGGCTTGGCTTTGGGTGAATGGCCGGCTATCGTTTATTAGGAAGCTAGGTTTCATCTGGATGGATGGATGGATGGGGTGTGTTTGGGCTGGAGGTATCGGGGAGGGGGGGGTCTGTTTGTGCCCAGGTCTTTGTTTGTGAGTGCAGGCTTCCAGATAATAGACAGCCTGATGGACACACACACACACACACACACACACTTCTCACACATTACATACTGAATTATAGCTAGAAAAGGTTTATGGGAATTACAACCCAAGCTATTTTGAAAAAGCTGAATTTTGAAGGTTATAGAGGTTGACCTTCCAAAATGTCTTGGATCACAAATAACATTAAATCTGAAATCTATTTTTGAAATGCAATATCTGGTTCATACAAACTCAGTAAGACAAAGCCATCTAACCACATTATGATATGTAAATCTGATCAATTATAATATTAATGTATTCAATTCACCACACTATCTTCTAATTTTTTTTTTAAATGCAGTATATTTTAGCTCATATAATCTGCATATCATGGTACACATGTATCCATCCATTCATTAAATTAATATCTTCATTCCACTTTAAGGCAAAAAATGTTAAAGTCTCATCTTCCATCCAAAGCAGGTGCAGTTTTATTGCCTCTTGCAATTCAGAAAAACTCATTTGTGCATATCTTGATAGGCACTGCAAGAACCGAACATGCAAATTCTGAAGCAAGCAGTTTATTCACTTGGAGTCTCCTAACAAGTAATTGGAACTGTGTGTTGCATCATTCAAGCTAAATTATAATACAACTACAGTATCTTTTCTAAGTGTGCTAAATTAAATTATGGTAAAAGAAAGAAAAAAGTTTACAGAGTTTATAGCTTACAGATCCTAACTGTAAATAAAATACTAGAGCAGGCTGACACTACTGTTGATTCTTACTTAGCCCAGAAAATATGCATCATAATAAAATGTTTGTTTAGTTTTCATTGATAGTGCAAAGTGGATTATCTGGTCTATATTTAAAACACCTAGTCATAAGAATATACTTCCCATTTGTAAAACAATTCTGAAAATATCTGATGGGAAAATAAGCAAGTACAAAAAAAGGTCTTTAACTGATTTTGTAAGAAGAAATGTTCATTTCTAACTGGTTTGGTACGAGGCTTGTTGAATTGATGGAAACAGATCTGATGTCACTCCTTTGCTGCTATTTATTTTCTTTAAAAGATAACTGGAAAGTAGAAGCATTTTATCATCTTGTCAGGATTTTGCAGTTAGAAGAGAGGAAAGGTATTGTTGATTGGTAATAATACAATGCTGCAATTTAAATTACCACTAAAATAGTACAATGAAAAATGATTTGTTTCAATTTACTGCCTTTCACTGTCCTGCAGCTGGTAATATTTCACCATTACATTGATATGCAAACGGGAGAAAACATTTAGCAAGCTCTGCAATCTTTCAGCTTAGTTCCGGAAATTTTTACAATGCCCAAATTCCATTGGAAAATATTTGGTCACTCGTATGGTACCTTAGACAGAAAGTTGTCTCCTGGAATAGAAATCATCTTAAAACTGCCAGCATCCTTACTCAGACTGGCTCTAACAATACATAATAAGTCAAATTTCTGCCAAATCATTTTAAACTTGGGCCAACAGTACTTTTAAAATGGACTTTGATTGCCAGTTGCCTGGTAAGAATTCATTACACCATAAATTATTGATATTACTTTACCTTTCACATCTGCAGTTCTAAACTTAATCAGTATCAAATAATTTGTATTCTGCAGGTTTGGACACCATCACAATAATCACACTTCTGATTGACAGCTTAACAATATTTTATTTAATATAGATGAAATCTCCTTGGCAAGATTTTGGAAGTAGTTTGCACTGCCTGCTTTCTCAGGCTGAGAGTGAGTGACTGAGTCAAAGTCACCCACCTGACTTCATGCTCAGGATAGAACTACAATTCACAGTCTCTTGGTTTCTATCCTGAACTTAACCACTATACCAGGAGTGTCAAACTCTATTTCATTGAGGACCACATCAGGGTTGTGGTTGATCTCGGGGGGCTGGGGGGCATGGGCAGGGGGAGTATGGGCAGGGGGGCATGACCAGCTCAACATTGCTTGCATCAGGGGGTATTGTGATAGCCCAGGTGGGGATGAGTGATCCATTTTTTCCAGTGGAGGAAGGCGAGACCAGGGCGAGTGGCAAACACTTGTCCACTAGAGGAGCCTTGCTGTCCCTATCAGATCATGTGGATGATCCCCAGACGGCAGTGTGGCTTGCTTGGAGCCCTAGGCAATGGAGGGCAAGTGCCCAGCCCTGTTCTTAAGCTCCCAGGGCAGCGAACCCCGTAGCTCAGGCCAGCCCAGCCCAGCTCCACATCCTTGAGGGGGCGTCCAGCTGTGCTTATTTCCTCCTCAAGGCTCCTGATGGTGTAATCACTCTTCTTGGCCAGGTTGTTTGGGAGGGCAAAATGTGTAGATCAGAGAGAGATCCACTCCTTTTCTTTGGAAGGAGACCCAGCTTTGTAACCAAAGTATCCTTAGCTATAGGATGGGAGACCACCAGGAAAGGAGGAAGAAGGAGGATGGTGAAAGGGCGCTAGTGCCAAAATGCTAAGACAGGACTTCCCTCAGACCTTCCCACTCTCTTATAATCTCCCTCCCTCCTTCCCTTCTTTCCCTCCTTCTCATTCTCATCTTCCTTCCTTCCTTCTCATTTCCCTTTCCTTTCCTTCCTTCTTTCCTACTTCCTTTCCTACTTCTCATTCCCATCACCTTCCTTCTTCATTTTTTGCAGTGCTTGTTTTTTCCCCTCACTTATTACTACTTGAATGGTGTGTGCTCAAGCGACTGGGGCCTGCATATCCCCTCCCCAACTTGCCATTGATTGCATCAAGCCCTGTTTCCCCCACCAGCTCCAGGGAAGGCTGCAATAATCTCCCATTCCAGCTTCTCTTATCTCTCCTAACTCTAAATCTAACCCATCAGGCCAGAGTCCAGGCACAGAGATAATGACAGAAAAGGGCTCAAAATGGGAAGCCTCTGTCTACCACTGCCTGCCTATTTCCAGCTCTGCTTGGAGCCTCTGCCAGCTTAAAAAAAATGTGGAGCAGCCATTTCTCTTTTATCCACCCTCCCCTCTGTTGCCTCTATGCCTGAAGTCAAAAGGGCAATTTCTCCAATGCCAGAAGCCATGCTTTTTCTTGTGCCCCACAATGCCAGACTGACTTCTCTGATACACATAACTTATAGTAAATACATATAAATCAGGAAGCTAATGGAATTATCCAAGAAATGTAATATATTTTTCTGCATGCAGTGAAGAATGAGATGATTCCTCTTTATTTCCATATCCAAAACTTGATTAGCTTAGCAGTTTATTCAACACTGCCACTGCAGCAAAATTCTACAATGGAGTCAATAGGCCAGGTTAGAAAATATAGGACTCAGAGCACTAATCTCCTTCCCTTCTTTCCCTCCTTCTCATTCTCATCTTCCTTCCTTTTTTCCTTCCCTCCTTCTCATTCCCATCTTCCTTCCTTCCAATGGGGGGCAGTCTCCGTGAAAGGGAAGACTCCCAGGCTGTGAGACCAGGCTGGGAACTGCAGCGCTGATCTATTCTACAACTTGTGCGGGTATCTAAGCTGGGATGTAGTCAGTCTTAGATCCGACCCTTGCAGCAGCCCTGGAGCCAGTGAGAGGCCACCTGCTGCCTCGGCCCTGCCCCTGGGCAAGTGCATAGGAGGCAGTAAGCATGCACATTCTTGGTGAAAGAGAAATGCTCAGAACACAGTCAGCCTGCAAAGTAAGATGGTCCCCAGGGACACAAGACTCTTCTCATGCTCACCATCTCCTGTGTGTACATCCAGGGGTGGGGCAGGGGCGGCCCCTCGCTGGATACAGGCAATCCCTTAGATCTAAGGCTAACTGCATTCTGGCCAGGATAGCCACAACCTAGTTCTATCTATCTATTTATTTATTTATTTATTTATTTATTGTTTATTTGTTTGTTTGTTAGTTAAACTTATATACCGCCCCCTCTTCCAAAGGGACTCGATCTAGTTCTAGATCTATGACCGGATGGCCTGGGCCAGGCCAAGGCACTGCAGGCTAGTCCCTTGCTGCTTTCAGAGTGTCTCCATGGGCCAGATCTAATCACATCATGGACCAGATCTAGTCCACGGGCCTTGAGTTTGATACTCATGCACTACACCAAATTGGATTTCATATATTTGCTTATAATATATACAAAAACTACCACAAAAAAAGCTTCCATGGGGGACATAAATGGGGTCCCCATAATCAATGTGCTTAGAAAAAGATACTTGGCTAAGAAGCAAAAAACAAGAAAAATACATTCAATGGCCATGACTCAATTTTTGGACAACTCTAGCTGAGTGACTTGAGTATCTTCATCAACATTCAATGTCTTTCAAAAGTTAAACTCCAGTCTGTTATTTGTATTGAAGAGGACTTAGAAAAGCTGTCAAAGGGGTCTGTCAAGTTTAGAGAATACCTAAGCTTACTGAGGATTTTTCATTTTGAAAACCATGTCTTGAAATGATTCATATATCTATGAGAAACATTTGTTTTTGATTTCTTCTGATGAGCAATTAATCAATAGGGTAGTGGCCCAAACTTCATAAAACTTTATGATACAATTACTGAAGACTGAATTCTAAGTTACATGTGAATGTGTGTGTTCATATAGCATCACATTCTCTAAGAAGTGTAATTATGGTTAATTAGAATCTTAACAATCAAAAAACAGCTAACATGTTAGAAAAAGTTGTAGCTCCTATTAAATTATGACTTGATACAGGAACACTAATTCAGGAATTTAGATCAGGCATAAAGTTCAACTTTCTAAGACTTATTCATTCTCAGTTCCTGAAGAATAGCCAAGCGAAGAATTTAGGTAAATCCACCACTTTATAGTAAATCTTAATTCAAAAAAAGTTCTGATAGACTGTTTTGCCTTAATGTTCACTGCAAGTTTGATCATATTTTGCTTCACAAAAGTAGCTCTTATTCTGTTTTTGCACTGGTGTTTTGCATTTTTTTTTTGCTATTGGAAACAGTTTTATTTTTAAATAAATGTTGATTGAAAATAATCTGGAAATAATTGCTAGCAAGCTATGAATAACTTCAACCCTTCCATCTGCTAAAAAGCATATCTTTCATAATAGCAATAACAGTTTTGCTGAATTAGACCAGTGGCCTTTAGTCTATTAATCCAGTTCTAAGAACAGATAGCCAAATGGTCTTTCCTTCCTAATAAAACTGCTAAAATGTTAACATGCCATTTGTGACCACTCTATTTGGTGTCGGTTTCTAGTGACACCCTTCACTTAATGCGGACAGTTTATTTTTTTCTAACGTTCAAGCCAAGAAACCTACAATGTCTTTCTACTTCTTTAGGTGAAAATTAACAAAAACTATTGAAGTCAGTTTAATGTTACAAAGTTTATAAAATTTGGGACTGAGATCATATGTATGATTAAACTTTAGGTTTTAAATTCTAATTCTGTTAAATTAGACATTGTGGCCTAGTTTACATATATAAACCAAAAGACTCTATTGATCTTCATTTATTAATTTAAAAAAAACTTGTTGCTTTCTTACAGATGTTTCATTACCCAAACTAGATAACATAACCAGTGCTAGTAAAGACTTCCTGGTGATGTTACCTAGTTTGCTTAATGAAACATCTGCAAGAAAACAATCAAGCTCAAAGAGCACCAAGGACCCCTCATTTCAACTCTAAGCTACAGATATCCTCTTTTAAAAGAAGCATTGTGCACTTGAAGGGACTACCTCCCACCACCTGATTTCATATTGTGGTGCTCACAGGTTCCTCTGATGCTTCACTTAAAATCATCACCACAGAATCAATAAGCCTGAAGCCACCATCACCACACAGTGATTTAAAATTGGGGGGGGGGGGTGTCCTCCTGTATTCGGAAATCTACACAGTTGCAGGCATATCTATATTACAAAACTTACTCACAGTAGTCCACACTTTAATTATCTTCCGTTGGGATTACTATAATGTAGTGCAAATGGAGCTGCCCTTGAAAAGCATTTAAAAGCTACAGTTGTTGCAAACTGCAATTGCCCATACAAAGATAGGTATTTCCCATTATACTTTGACCATCCAACAATTTTGGGAATTGCATAATCTATCGTTTGGCTTCTGGATATGATTCAAGTAGCCGGTTGTCAGTTCCAAAGACCTACGTGGCTTCACACCTATTCATGTATGAAATCAACTTCCATGTTCACCTGCAAGTTAGTTTGATCAGATTAAATACAGTCAACTCTCTTCAGTTCCTGTTTATAAGAAAATGAAATCTGGGAGAGCCTAGAAAACATTTTTTAATGTTACCCATCTGCAGATATGATCTGGCTCTTCTTTCCTTGATTTCAGGAGAGTAGATAGGACCTGGCTTTTTCATCTAGTCCAGGAGGAAGGCATCTTTGAATGTTGGGTACATTGTCAGCCACATAATTTTGTAAGGTTTTTATATTCTTTATAAAAATTGATATTATTTTTTCATGTTTTATATTTGGTTTATTCTTATGGTTTATTTAGTCTTTAGTCTTTTTTATTGTGTTTTTGATTGTTAGCCTTTGGAGTGAACAGCATACACTCAGAGTAGTAATTTTTTAAATGAAGTGTGCTCACAATATCATAGGGTAAATTATACTCCTTGTGTTCATATGAAACAATGTCCAATCTGCATTAAAAGTAGAGATTTATACTTTAAATCACATCTGGAAGGTAACTGGTGGTCAATGCAGGATCTGCAATACTAATAGAACATATTCCTAACAAAAGATGTGATTTAAAATATGTTCATCCTGCTATAAATTGACTCACATCATTAAATAGTTTTGATTGGCAAATAAGTCCATCAATGTCCAGCTTTACCTTGTTTTGTCCTTGCTAGATCCTAACAGCTTCTGAGCAGAAAGAATGGAAATCCATAGAATTTCCCCTACAATTTCTTTTCTAATCTAGGGTGGCATTTAAAGTTGAATATCCACATCCTGGATATTCAATTAAAACACCTCAAGTTGTTAACTGACTTCATGGAGAAAAGCAGGGAAAGAGAATTATCCTTTGGGGAACCTCACAAAGCAAGGACTATTACGCAGTATCTTCTCACGCACTGTTATTGGCTAAACCAAGTCACTATGGAAAAAATGGAACAACTGTGTCCAAACCTTGTCCCAGGGTGTGATAGTAGGGCATCATGATCTGCAGGCCAGCTGCATCAGCCGCTGGCCATGCCCACACCCAGTTTAGCAAAGGGGAGGGGGGGTGAAGTCATATATGCCATGACAACACAAGTTTGACACCCCTGCCATAAGGTAATCCAATAAGATGCCATGGTCAACGGTTTCAAAGGCAGCTGAAATATCTAAAGCAGGGATGTCAAACTCACGTCATCATGGCACCATCACACGACCTATCTAGACTTTTTTCCCCTTTGGTAAACCAGGCATGGGCATGGATAGTATATGACACATCCAGCCCACAGGCCAGAGTTTAACAGCCCTGATCTAAAGGGTCTGAAACAGAAATATTCTCTTTATCCAAGTCCTGACAGAATTTACTGGGGAGAGAATTTATTATCTCTATCTGAATTCTGATAATCCACTTCATTCAGGATGCTCCAGATCAAGGTGATTGCTTTATATGTCCTCCTTCCCTTGACATCCATGTTACCACCCTATCTTTAAATCATCAGCAAAACATACAATAAATAATGTTGAGGCCACCTGCTGTGATCTGTTGGCTGATCAGGAAAGCATGCTGCTGTGCAAAAAAAAAATGCTGTGCAATTTTTGCACTAGAAAAATTGGCCCTAAGACATAAGTTATGAATCTCTGACCTGAAGAACAGTATCCTTCTTCTATAATCCTGCCTGTCAAATAGGAATTTGAAAGAAAGCCTTGATCTATGTTAAGGAACAAATGTTAGGCTGATATTTTATCTTTTAAATTAATAAGCAATGTTAATTTATTCAGATTCTTCATTATATACAATGAACTATTATTACAAATATTGTTTCTGGTTGTTTATTTTTTCCAGTGGATTATTTTAATTAACCAGAGTATAGGATTTTGATAGGATATAAAAACAACATTAAAATATAAGCACATTTTCTTATTCTTATTTTTACTGCTAATTTTTATTTTTCCGCTGCTACTTAAGTCATAAATATTCCAACTAACTAATGGTCTGGTTTATGTAACAATTTGTGTTTGAAGCATTGTGTCAAAAATACCTTACTGAAAATTAAATCATGAGAGCTGTCATACCTGGACAATTACAGCATGTGAGCACTTACACGTCCATAATAATATAATTACACTTGATGGCAGAAATAGCACATGGTGGAAGCTATTAATAGTATATAAAACACTCACAAACTTCACAAATGATGAATCTCCCATGTGGAGAAATAACATGAGGTACAACAGGCATTATTTATCTGTTTCAAGGGTTTGGTTTGCAGAAAACATGGATGGAAAGTTCAAATACATGAAATAAATTCACAATCTGTAATTCTGAAATCTGTTACATTTCTGTTTTTTAGTATTTCATGTTTTTTGTTTAACATGCTTTTCAATTGTTCCAACAAATAGTGAAATTTTGAAATTATTTAAAATGAAACTGTAAAAAATAATGTATAATGAAATTGAATAAATAAAAACAAAACAATTGCAAGATAAAATAAATAATAAATTGTAAGATAAAATAAAATATTTATATTTAAATAGAACTCTGGAAAACAAAATAATTACTAAGTATTTCATAGAACAATATATTCACGATTCCTTATCTCCCTTCAACAATCATACAATCGGCATAAAATTCTGAATAAAGAATCAAAAGCTACTAGGATGTTTGTTGCACAACTGCTGTTATAAGTTACCATCAAAGCAGACAATTCAGAAGAAAAAGAAAGTCAGTGGAATTAATATTTAGTAATCAGAGAGAAAAAATAAAAACAATATTTTCCTTGCTGAGTGCTATTCTATTGTGTTTGATTTTATAGCTCAACTAAGAGGATTTGAATCCTCTAACCTACCCCTAGATTTTATTTCAGAAAAAAATGGGGAAATAAAATCATGTTAGGAATAATTAATATCTATATTCTTAAGCTTAAAACACTAGTTTACTTCTAAAAAATTATAATTCTGAACTAACAATATTGTATCTTAAAGAATTATTAAGGTACAATTAAGATTCATTTCCTCCAAACCAGTTCACATCTAATATGGCAAAGTAATCACAGGATTTTTCATCATTAATTTTTTAGTAGTAACAATTAATTTGCAAGCAACCTCATGTTGTTTTTGATTATACTGTATACAATTTGACAAACAAGATAAATGAAAATTGTACTTCATCTTTGGAGGAATACCTATTATTAACCAATTAATTAATTGAATTAATCTCAGTAAAGTGACTCTGGACAGCTTACAATTTTAAAACTATAAAATAGTTAAAGACAATTAAAAATAATTAAAACATTCCAAAATAATACATAAGCAGCCAAGATAGTTAATCAACTAAGAGTAAAGCCAAGAAATAGGGCCCTCATCACATTCACAACTAGGAACATAAACAAGTTTTTTAAGCCTTCCAAATGGTTGGGGCCATTCTAATCTCCAAAAGAAGAATATCTGACAAAACAGATGGCTATGGCAGAGAAAACCTATCTTCTAGTCCCTGCCAGTTGACAGTGATTGTCTGACAGAATCTTCAGCATGCCTAGTTTGCCAAATTGAATTGGATGAGTAGGGCTCTTGGAAAAAGATGGACTCTTAGATAAACTAATATAATAGCTATGATTATATAATTTCTTTAAAGCCTTGCCACATCAAAAGCAAACATGGGAAATGGTCCTACATTCCATCTTTTCTATGAGTGCAAGTCAAAATGATGGAATGCTATGAGGCGAGCTTTTGTAGAAATATTTGGCAAACTTTCTACCTGACTTCTCTGATACACATAACTTATGGTAAATACATATAAATCAGGAAGCTAATGGAATTATCCAAGAAATGTAATATATTTTGCTGCATGCAGTGAAGAATGAGATGATTCCTCTTTATTTCCACATCCAAAACTTGATTATCTTAGCAGTTTATTTAACATTGCCACTGCAGCAAAATTCTACAATGGAGTCAATAGGCCACATTAGAAAATATAGGACTCAGAGCACTGAACTCTCTTTTCTTAAATGATGTTTACCTAACTTTCAATATCTGCTGTCTGAGACAGCATTTTGCCTAATGGTTTGTCTGCAAAGCAACAATCACAATATAAGTGTCTTGAGGCAGATTGAAGTCTTAAAACATTTATGACATAACCTTGATGCAATTAATCAGACCAGTTACTTTATGCTGTATAATGCTATTTATCATGTAAAAAACTATGGAACCTTTCTGAAAATGTTAGAAATTTATTGCTGTAATACTTTATAATTATGATTATACTGTCGCATATATATTACAAGCATCATGGAACAGTCAGTACTTAATGTCTGTCTTGTATTGTTTGAACTAAATTACATGTTATATTTAATATATATATAATGCAATGATTATAAAGCTCGTTTTATTTTTAATTCAGTTCTACTGAATCTTTAAAAATCATCAATAGATTTCTTATGAGAGTCAATGAGAACTTACATTTCTAAATAAATCTAAAACTGATCCAACTATCATTTTTATTTTTTTTCATTAGGCCTATACAAGCCATACAATGAAATGATTTATTTAACCTTGTACATCTATTCCCTAAAGCTGAAAATTAGATATAGCAGCTCAAAAGATTTGTGCTATTGTATCAGTGTCTGCCCAAAATTTCCTTGGTGCCTGAATATTCACATAAGACATTCCAGTTGCAATAGAGAATAAAGCAAATATATGAGGATTTGAGAAGTGAATCCAATGAAGCAATCTGCTTGTTGAATGATTTGCACAGCCTAATGGCAGACCTCTATTAAACTTTAGTCATGACAATACACCAGTTATTCCAATGTTTCTTTAACTACTTTAGTCTGAAAACTTTGACAATGACATTGTTGGAATAGTTATTTTTCCTGACTCATTTTCACATCAGAAGTAAGGTGATTCAGAATTCCACTTAATTCACCCACATTTCAATTCTTTAGAGATCATAATACTTGCATCTTTAATGCAACTATTTGATTTAAAGATTTAAATTCCCATCATTTGCTATATATTTTAAGAAGTATTTTGAAATAATTAGTTGAAACAAATAGTAATAATACTAATATAGATAGAACCAGTTTGGTCTAGTAGTTAGACAATAGGACAACAACCCACAGACCGTTAATTCAAATGCTATTCTAATCTGTGAGTGCTATCGCTCTCTCTCTAAGCCCAAATCAATCTTCAAAGATTGTTATTGCTGTAGGGAAAACAAGAGAAAGAAGATACGTTGCCTTGAGTTATTTGTAAAAATTATAAATGCAGGATACAAATAAATTCTATGTGTGTATGTATCTGTATATACATACATACATATACATACACACACACACACACACACACACACACACACATCTCATTCTGAGATTAAAACAAAACATCAATTATATAGATATGGCTGTGAATCTGGAAGTCTGATTCCTTTGCAGATTTTTTTTATACTTTTTATTAACAATGTATTGATAAGCAATGGTTATCTGCTTATAGGTTTTAGGACATACTTAAGCTCATATTTATAGGTAAAATATCCTTTTTAGATTACAAATGTAAATATATATATTTCAAGACAATTGTAAAAGACTAGGATATAATCCCTCTAGATGAAAATTTGTAATTAAAGTGGTTTCAATGAAATTTGAGTTATTTAAGTAAAACAGCTGAAATGCTTTTAAATGCTAATTCTTGTACAAGGAAAAGGGTTAGCATCATATTGTTAGCTCTATCTAGGAAAAACTGTATTCCACATTGTACACAAATTATTGCCTTGAGTTATCAAGTACGAATGACATAAATAGTGCCAGATGTTTCTTTTATAGCAAGTACTACAAAAAATTTCATAATTTCCAGTTATATACAACTGCTGGATAGAGTCTCACAACCAAGAGTTCCTAACAATAAATGTTTTGTTTACTTTTCTATGAAGAAACAGATGTTTAAGTCTCATCTTCAATGATAATACTTGACAGTTTCCAATCTGATTTGTTTCTATTTCCCTCAAATATATACTTTCTGATTGTAATTAAGCCCAGGGAAAATGTGTCTCTTGATTTTACCGCCTGAAGCTGCAGCTGTTGGCTGACATTATCAAAGCCTCACTATTGCAAACTCACGTGCAAATCTCATCAAGAGTAGACATTTCTAATTAATTCCAGAAGCCTTTCTTTTGTTCAGATCAGGAGACTGAAGAAAAAATAATGATCAGCTTCCAAACAGTGGGTGTTGAGCTCCAGCATGGAGATTTTAAAAGCTCTAACTTGGCTGCCCAGCAGAACTGCAGAACAATTTTACGGTCAATTGGCCATAGCATTTGGAACTATACATCATCATCTGTAGTGGATGGTAATGAAGCTAACACAACTACAAATAGAATTGGTAATGACACTGTCACGATGAGATGGAAAGCAATATTTCCAAAGGACATCTTTATCACTTGTGCCATCATCTTATTGAAAAGATATATCATACTATCTGATGAGTCCAGATTTATTTGTTAGTGGATATGGTATCAATAGTGTGGCTTGTGTTTATTTAAACAAGAGTAAGCAATTGTGATGGTCAGGATAGCACTTACTATGTTGAGTAAAAGGATGGCTGAGGCATCTGGTGGTCATTTAAAGAATCATCAGAGAAGTTTTTCAAAAGTTTTGAACAATGGGGAATGATGGGAGTTCTCCAAATAGCCCAAAACAATTTGTGCAAATCAGTATTTGGGGGAGGAGATCTGGAAGTCATAAAAGGAGTTGTACATGTGGCTTGCAAGATGTCTATCTTTGGTGTCCATCAATATATGATACCAACCTTTAAGGCTCCAAAGGACAACTGGATTTGCTTGGTTTTTATTTTTCTTTGAAAATGTTTCCCTTCTGACTGAAGAAGCTTTTTCAGTTCTGGACTTTTGAAAAGCACCTTTGGAATAATGAGCTGGATGATTGAGAATCTCCATAGGCATTTAACCTTTAAGGTAGCATTTCCCCCTATTGCTTTCTCTCTTCATCTTTCTATAATTGCCTACTCCACAGATATCTCAAGGGTATGAGCAATGGGTAAGTAACATCTTTTCTAAATTCATAATATCAAGTTTGAAGATTGCACTGGGTTTTACAATCCATCAAGGACTCTAAAACACTAAAACTTCATGAAACTGTTTTTATTAATGATGTAATAATTGGCTCAGCTTAAAATTTTATGAGCAAGAAGAGAACAATAGCTAGCAATTATCCAAGAGGTTGGGGAATAACTTGTGGAGAGGGGGCAAAAGGTAAGAAATTGAGGATTCAGAGGAGTAAAGTACTAAGGTAACTGATGGGAATGAAAGCAGACAAGAAGACAAAAAACAACAGAAACAAGTGTAGCTATGGGAGCAATCAATAGTAAAGTACCTACAGGTGCTCCTTGACATAGGCACAGTTTTGGTCATATGTTATGAGCGTTGTAAAGTGGGTCACCACATGACTATCTGATTATTTTTTACATTTCTTTCTTGCAATCGTTAAGCAAATGCAGCAGTCATGAAGCAAATGTGACAATCATTAAGAAAACCCATTGTTTGCTATGGGGAGAGGTTACCAGAAAATGGAAGTAAGCAGTGGTGTCCAGCACAAACATCATACACTGTGTATATCTCTCCACATGGGACTGCAAATTGATGCAAATGGGCTGGTTGCTGAGCATCCAAAATGCAGTCATATATAAAACACACACACACACACACACACACATACACACATTGGGGAGGGTCCATCATAATTTTAAATGATTGCTAAGAACCCATATCACAAGTCAAGGACTACCTATATTGGCAGAAAGTAGCTTAGGAGACAGATATAGAGAAAGTTATATTGCATTCTCTCAAGTTACCCGATGCCTCCAGTCATACGTTTCTATACGTTTTATATGTCTCATATATTTTAAGTAGAATCTTACAAACAGTACTATCTTTTCACATTCTCAACATATTCTGAGTTCTTTGTAACAAAAGCAATATGGAAAGGGTAAATAAATACTATATAGAATTTTTATAGAAACAAAAGCACACGTGTAAGCATAAAGATCTAAAAACTGCATATGAAACCAACACATATACTGAAATATTAGCTGAAATATTTAATAACTAAATTAATAATTGTGCTAATTTAAGATGTGTGAATATAATTATAAATTTTGGAAGTATGAATAAACAAATTATATAGATGATATTTTAAATAGTTCATTTTACAAGGAGAATAATTTGGCAGACATAAATTATATTTATTCATTTTCTGCTTAAATCAGAATGTCTGTTTCAGAATAATTATGATTTTCTAAGCTTGTAAAGTATTATAGAGTATTGTCACTTTTGTGAAATAAATGTGACAAAGAAAATAAATAAATGATATAAATATGGATAATTTTATAATAAACAACTTTTCTTACCTCATAGGTGGTTGATAAAAGGGCAGAATGTACTTCCAAATAACCAAGCTTCTGCAGAGCAAGAAAAAGAGAGCAACGTGCAGATTCCAAGAAAGCCGCTTCAGATCTAAAATTGCAATTTTAAAATGACCAAATTAATTGACTCTTTAATTGATTACATGGTTAATTTTATAAACATAAATAACAGAGATGAACAAAATTGGAAAGACAGATCTGGAAACTTTTTAATTGTACAGGGAGAAATATCGTATTAAACTAAAATGAGGTCTATTTTAAGTATTTTAGAGAAGCTCCTAGTATATTATTCAAAAGCTAAGTTATCTATACATTTCTACCTTTTAGGTCAGGGGTCTGTGGTCCATTGGGCATTGGGATGCAAAAGTGGCAGGCAAGCACGCAGAGCTCCATTTGCACATGCGTGAGATTAGGTTGCATGCATGGAACCATCCCATCCCCCTCCCACCACCGGAAGGTTAGGGACTGCTGCTTTTAGTAACAAAAAACATAATCAACAACTGTGATACTCAGGAACTATGGACAGCACTTAGTAGTATCATTCTGGTAGCATAAAACACCATGTGACATAGACTATTTTCATTCTAACAAAAGAGTCAGACCTATTTTTTTTTTTTGTTGGTGCAAGAACTTGTATAAACTGTTCCATAAATACGTCAATGATTCTGCACAATGTCATTGCAGGTAGTCATCTACTTACAATCATTGTTTTAATGACTGTTTGAAATTGCAACAGCATTGGAAAAAGTGACACGACCTTATTAACCCCATGGTCACATGGTCATTTGAGTACTTTGCAACTGGCCTGTATTTATGACACTTATGTCCTGAGATCATGTAATCAGCATTTGAGAATTTCTAGTTAGCTTCTGAAAAGCAAAGTCAATGGTAGAAGCTAGATTCACTTAAGAATCACATGATTCACTTAACAACCGTGGCAAAATGTTTGTGACATGGGACAAGTTGAAGATTAATTCTGTGCTATTTCTTGCAATTATGGCTTTTGCTAAATGTCATTTCTTGAATTTGTTCAGCTGGTACAATACAGCAAACCATCTTCAAATAGTATTTATGAATGTGTAGATGATATTGAAATGCTAGAAAGTGAAATAAATTAATTTAATATTGCAAAAACAAATGTATGCATTATATACTACTGTATAAAATAAAAAATAAGAATACAAAATATATGATGTTATTTTGGAAATTGACAGAATTATGTTATTTGTGTTCAAGATATTCTACCAACCTTTCAAAGTAATTTTGCAAATAATTGTGTGAATTATGGAATTTCAGAAGGAATTAGTATTTGCTTGTTTCTTGATAGCTCTCCATTGGTTCTCATTTTGCAGAGATTTTGGACTTGTATATTATGATTTTTAATCATTTTTCAAGCTCCCAACATTATTTTAACAGGCTCCCAACATTATTTTAATGTGATTTTTTGAACTTATACCTATTGCTTTGGTCCATATTCCAATGAGTGATACATTCAGTAATGATATTTAATTTTATGCTTCGGTATGATTTTCTTCTGAAAATGTCATTATTTCATAAACATGTGCACATAAAAAACCTATGGTGAAGTAATTAAGGTGTTGGACTATGAGAGAGAGAATCCAGGCTTTAAATCTCCCTTGGGCAGGGAAACCACCTGGTGACCTTGGGCAAGTGACTTCTTTCAGTTCTGAATCAGTATCAGGCTTTAATATAAATAAGCTGGCTGGAACAACAAATTCTTTCTCCCATCATGCAATAAGAACTTCAGGAAACACACTACAAAATAAGTGGATCATTCAATCAATCTGAGCAATTCCCAAGATGATATGTATGTATGGGTTTAAAAGTATCAGACTTTAAATTAATCCTGAAACTTTTGAATCCATTTGTCAATCCAGGGGTATAAATATTCTCTTAGCTGCTGATTATTGATATTGCTTGATCATTCAGATGAGTTATCAACCAAAATATCTGAAAGACACTTTGTTGCCTATTCTATATATATATAGAATATTTTATATATCTAAATATTTTAAAAAAACTATTTAGCTTGGAGAACCTGTTAAAAAAAGAGAAAATAGTGATTAAGAGGCTTTATAAACTTTATAGTAATATAAAATTTGCTGAGGTCAAGTGAACTTTTTTTTACTGAACCTCTTCAAATTCTTCTGGAATCCCAGGGTTCAATCAATCAAATGTTTATTATCAATGCACAATATATATACAATGAAATTGAAATGAACCTCCTTGGTGCTGGCCCTGCAAGTCTATCATATTAAACCAAATTGTGGTGTTTATGTTGTCAGGATTCCGGCAATTATCCCAATTAACTCATAAACATTTTCTATACACGTTTTATAGTTGTCATATGTTTCAGAAGTCTGACAGCCCATGAATAAAAGCTATTTTTCAGCCAATTTGTTTGGCTGGCTATCCTTCTGCCAATGGTAGGAGAGTAAAGAAGTGCTGACCAGGGTTTGAATTTCCTCACTCTGCTGAAGCAGCAGGTCCTGGCGATTTTGTCCAATGGTATTAGGGGACAGGCGATAATTTTTTATGCAGGCTTATCACCCTCTGTAATGTCTTTTTGTCCACAGCTGTCAAATCAATATACCATACCATAATACAATATGTAAGTATGCTTTCTATTATAGACTGGTAAAAGGAAATAATCAGTCATTGTTCCACCTGATATTTCCACAAAACCCTAAAGAAATGAAGTCCCTGTTGAGCCTTCCTGACCACCTGGATTGTGTTATTTTTCCAGGTGACATCTTGGCTAAGATGGACTCCCAGAAATTTGAAAGAGAAGACCCTCTCCACACAGTCCTCCTTGATGTAGAGTGGGACAGATTTCTCTCTCTGCTTCCAAAAGTCTAACACTATCTCCTTTGTCTTGCTGGTGTTTAGATGCAAGTTGTTTTCTGAGTACCATGTGGATAACATCTGAATTTCTTCCCTGTATGCTAATTCATCTCTCCTATAATAAGATGCAGTACAGTAGTATCATCTGAAAACTTTATTATCGTGTTAGATGGATTAGAAGATATGCAGTTGTATGTGTACAACGAGTACAGGTAGGGACTGAGCACACAGCCCTGAGAGCCAGTGCTGAGCTTCAGGGAGGAGAATGTGATAGACCTAGCTCTCACTGTTTGTGGCTAGTCCATCAAAAAGTTTTTAATCCAATCACAGGTGAGAGAAGACAAATTCAAGTCAGTCAACTTTTTGATGAGAATGTCCGGCAAAATGGTGTTAAAAGCCAAATTGTAATCTATGAAAAGTATTGTGACGTAGTTTGTAGTACCCCAGATAAAGATGGAAAAACCTCATCTGTAGTACTGCATTGTCTCATAGTTCTAGACTTATTGTCTTAAGGTCCTAGACTCTTTAAGAAAACAATTATGCCATAAGCTAGACAGTTTGTTTAACTTTTTAATTAAAATTTCCTAGTGGCAGTGAGCATCACTAAACACTCAGCACTATTTGTTTTGTTATTATATTAAAAAAATCCTCTATTGTTTCCCTCCTCTATTGACACTTAGACAAAAAAAAATCAGAATCTTAAGGATGCATTATTTTCACTTTCACTATTATTCAGAAGAGATATATAAAATGTTTCTCTTGTTTAAATCACCAAATATCATTTTGACATTTGTCCTCTGTGTGATTTTAATACCAGAAGAAACTATTTTGGCAGACAAAATGCTTTTACTGTCTAACAAACGGATATGGAAATTAAGATTCAATTGCCTACCTTTGGTCCATAAGGAAACCAATGAAGGTCAATGTCAGACCAATGTAGCCAACCCTCATGAGAACAGTTACCTGTGATAACGTCTGTTAAAACAACAAGCAGACAAATTACTCATTTAGGTTAGGTCTCTGGAGAGATATTGTGTTCTAAACTTCCCAGTGAGGTAGTCTGAACTTTCAGTCTCAATTATATGAGTTTGTTACTGTCTGCTTTTTGAATAGTTTGATATTTTAAACTTTACAACTGCAAATCCACTGAAGATCCTTTATTCTTCCTTCATGACTTTGGGTTTCAAAACTTGGATATTTTCCTCTAAATAATTCTTTGCACAATATTACTTTTGAAAATAATTCTTTCATTCTTATTATAGTTTATTCTCTTGACCTGAAACAAAGTGGTAGACCTGTTTTCTAAATAAATATCATATCACATATCTGCCTCCTTTCTCCAGCCTTTCTTTTAGTAGCATTAGATCTTTAAATTTTCCAATCTGCATTCTCTGGAGAATATTAGCAACTGAAAAAAAAGTATCCTGTTAAAAGGAGAGGTGGAAGTATGGAAAGAGAATAAGTTAGACAGCTTAATCTTAGATGTATTTTTCTGCTTCATAGCTATTAAAAGTATTAAATAACATTACTATTTGGAATCTGGACTCTTCATATTTAAATCAAGTAGAACATTAACTGTATTCAGTTTGATTCAAACACCTTGGTTATAATACACAAATACGAAATATGTGGTTGAAAGGATTGAAATTTATATTACATTATAGATTTATTTTTTATAAAATGTTGTACTGTTGGGATATTATACCAGAACAATAATCTAGAAAGTATAAAGGTGCTTCAGATCTATGTTGGAAATGTAAACAATAGGAAGGATATTTTATCATGCTTGTTGGCTGGAAAATTTGGGACTCAAATGTATACTGAGATTTTACAGATAATCCTGAACTTACTATCTGTCATTTTATGATCATTTGGAGTTAAAATGGTTTCAAATGGATGCTTTATCATCATTATAAAATGTGATCACATGACCATATTTCAGGCATTTTGCAAATTTTTCTCCTTCATGACAGATTGCAGCATTACATGGTCATGTGATTGTGAATTGTGATTTTTTGGGGGGGGCTAACTTCCAGCAAAAAAAAAGTTTATTTGGAACAATAAGGCATTCATTTAAAGTGTTATGTTAATGACCACATAGACCAAATGTCACATAGTTACTTCAACTTATGACCACAATGATTTATGACTGGAGTTTTGGTCTAAATTGTGTACATAAGTTAAAAACTTCCTATAAAAATGAATATTCAACTGAACTTCGAGACAATTGGATAAGTGATTTGAAAAAAAAAATCCATGCATATTCTTTTTATATATGATAATCACAGTGAAATTATTGTTTGTAAAGACAGACAGATTTGCTAATATTTACTGGATGGAATGGCTGGTGAAATTAACAGAATTTTCTAAAATAGTTAAATTAACTTGTTTGATTAGAATAAAAGATAATATTTGTTCATTCATAAGTGACAGAAACCCGTTACAGACTTTTTGTTTAAACTTTTAAAAATTATACTTGTGATTTATGGCTTTGATGGTTAGATAGGATAGCTTATAGACAGAAAAGAGTCTTGAAGGCAGTGTTGATTATTTGAAAGCTATTAAATTATTTCTGAAAAAACATGGCATCTGAGAGAGTGGCAATCAACAAGGATACTGATAAATAGGAGCCTCAAACAGCAGCCCAAATTCTTTTTCTATGGGTGTGGAGAACTCATTAGGCCATCTGACCCTGGTCATTTTTGAGTGGATTTGCTTCACTAAAGATTCAAAAGGTACCTATCATCTCTAAATTTTTAACTTCTGTTAAACTACAAAAATAGAATCATTGTTTTAAATACAACTTAATCAGTTTATAAGCCACCGTAAATTTCTCATTTGTGCCAACATTTTAATCACAGAGCCACTTTCATACTTTTGATAAAAGTGATGCCAAAAAGATAGTTCATTGCAACAATTATTCTTAGATAAATATCTACTGATTTAGACTAAACTATTTTCCCTTACAGAATGTTTAATTGGGAAGCTGCTTACAATACAGGGAGCACTATGGTTTTTAATACTTCTCAATAAAATTGCAAAAAAAATTAATTATTAGCAGTCTGGCAAACTAATACAACATCGCACTTAGAAAGGCAAACATAATGTACCTCACTGCTCAAAGTACAAGCTAATCTGGTACTCTGATACATCATGAATATTTTTGAATGTTCAATATGCTTTGATACCTCAATATTTAGCCAAACTACTGTGGTTTTATCAATAACTATGAAACTGAATATAATAGTTATTACTCCTTACTAAAAAAAAACAAGAAGGGAAAAATATCCCTATACACCAATGTATATTTACTGACCTAGGAAGAGTATGTGAGCTCACACATTTTCTAATATCAATTGGATTATGCCATTCACCTAGGTCCGTAATGGCGAACCTAGGGCACCTGTGCCGCAAGTGGCACGCAGAGTCATTTCTGCCAGCACATGAACCATCGCCCAGAACAGTTCCACTGTGCATGTGCGCGCGCCTCCCACCAGCCAGCTGATTGCCGGGTATCTATTGCAGGAGATGCATGTGCGTGCACAGAAGGACGTGGTGTGCATAGGGTGCATGTGTATATGTGCAGGGGGCAGGGAGGTCACACATGCATTACATTATGGGTGGCACACGACAAAGAAATGGTTAGCCGTCACTGATCTAGGCCCTGAATCTGCTGGCTACAACTATTGTACTATAATGTTACAAGCTCAATAATAAGTGCTGAAACAATAAAAGAGAATATTTATAGGTCAGGATTGAAATGAGGGTCATTTGTGCTCTTCAAACTTGGTTGTTTTTTTGCAGACATTTCATTACCCAAATTAGGTAACATCTTAAGTGCTACCACTCATCATTACTAGCACTGAAAATACTTAGTTTTGATAATTTATTTATTTTTATTTATTTATTTAATTGATCTTCTATACCGCCCCCTCTCCCGGCAGGACTCGGGGCAGTGTACAGCCGAATAAAAATACAGACATAAATACAATATTTAAAATGGAATTAAAAGAATTAAATAATTGGCTGAAAATAATGAAACATCTACAAGAAAACTACCAGGTTCAGAGCACCAGTGACCCTCAATGCTGAAACATTTTTTTCTATCTATACTGGTATCCACAAAGGATCCACATTCTGACCACTTTCATTCCTGTATAGACCTTGTGACCAGAACCTCTTATCCTAACATCCTTTGATTGCTATATTCCTGATGATGTTATGATCAGCAGCAAAACATGAAACAGCCTCTAATTTGCACTATATGACAGGAGTGGATAGGCATCTTCATGACTAAACTGAAGCTCAACATTAAGAAAACCAAATATCTTGAGTACAATTTCCAGGCCAATGGTATAGTCAAAATAGATAGATTCAAATTCAATAGTAGCTAGTGTAAACATCTGAGTTCATATATGACTGTAATATACTACTGGATGACTAAAAAGAAATTAAGTATCTGTTACTGATGTTCTATTCAACCAGACAATTTCTCTATATCTGAAACTTAAAATTTATCAAATAGTTATCACATGGTAATATAAGATATGGAATGGTAATATAAGTGGTAATATAAGTTATGGAATGTTGACCAGCAACAAAGAAGCAAGAGCACACTCTCAAAAATATGAAAATAAGAATGCTAAGTAGTCGTATTAGTCTGAGTGATAAATGAAGACATATAAAAATCTTGGTGTTGCTTCCATTTCTGAGAAAATATAAGAATTATGCTTGCAAGGTATGGCCATATACAATGTAACAACAACAACTCTGCAGCAAGAATAGCTCTAGAATTAAACACAGATCACTGTCAAAATGACAACAAAAATTATAAAACAGCATCTTATGAAGATCTATTATGAGAAACCACATAGCAAGTAAATAGATTCTAAAATCCAGGCAGAAAAATACAAGAAAGTGGTAGTAGTTGTAGCAGTAACAGTATATAACAACATACAAAGTTGTAAACCAATAGGTGGATATATATGGGTCTTTTTCTTTGTCTTTTGATTTTTAAACATGATATGAGCAGAGAATTATATGCTTATTTCAGACCTTTCATCAATAATATCAGAATACTATGATTTCAAACTCAGAATTCTATTGATGATTGCCATACCTCCTTTTTTATCCTTTCTGGAAATATTTCCTATCTCTATTATGCCTTGATTAATAAAACTTTTCAGCTTTACTTTAATTTTGTGTTTACTGCTTTTGAATCCAGTAACTTCCTGCCTACCTTTTAGTATGTCAAAACAAAGTCCAAACGTTTGCATTCAATAAAGTATTTATAAAGCAACTCTTATTTTTCCATTGTTCCAAATCAAGAAGTTGACACTTACGTTATTTATTTTTCTCCTGCCAAATAAATCCATTCAGATGATTCTGCTAGATACCATTAATTGCAATTTTTGCATCATAAGCCATGTTCAGTGAAGCAAAACTGTTTCCAACAATATCACTTACATAGGCAGTGATTCACTATCAGCATCTACCTTTCCTTACTAAGACCAAAAATGATCAGAATTAATCGTCATTTAGGTCCTGGTGAGGAGAAAAGGATATAGAACTAGATCTGAAAGGAAACTGAGCATTTCTGACTGTCTCAAACTATTAAGTTTCAAGATATTTCCATCTAATAAAATTTGAAATAGAGTCATATCCTTTTAGAAATCAGTAGAATTTTTTTCCCCATTGGGCTTCTATGTAAAGCTGTTTGTGGAAGAATCATCTACCCAAATGTGTGTGGGGGTCTGGTCCAAATATTTTTTTTCTGTGTTTTTATTTTGTCCAAGAAAAACATTTCATGCTGAGGAACTTCATGGACAGAAAAAACATTATGTGCTCATGTGTTACAGCAAAGATAAAGTCACTATAGTAATAAGAATTATAAAGTTATATACTGTTTCAAGTGCTTTGTAGAATGGAACATATGTCTAAAAATGAGGAAAACAGTTGTTTCTATATATGGACTATTGCCACATTTGTGACATAGCCAAGGAAAAAACTCCAGTTGTGTCTACGGGCATTTCATAATTCATTGTAGTGGAAAATTGATATTGAAGATATATGCCAAGTTATATTATTCACATACATGCTTTATTTCTACAATAGTTCTACATTTTTTTTTGAGGATTCCTGCAACATAGATTTCTGCCTAGCTTGAGTCTCTATTATATGCCTAGGCCAAGAATCCTGAAATGTGTACTCTTATGCAGTTTTTCCATTATTTTGTAATACTATCCCTTTGAACAATTATTGCCTGCTTTGTATTTATCATTGGGCCACATTCTGCAATACTCTTAAATTGATGTTGTCTGGCCAAGCAAAGTTCTTCTTAACCAGAGCAGGATAATCACGGGAAAAGAAATAGTCCTCTCTCCTCAAGAGTTCTTCTTACTGATCAGGATAAGGCATCCAAAGATCTTATCCCAGCAACTAAATTATGTAAGCCAAATATTTAATTCCCTGCTCTTAACCCAGGGGTGTTAAACTTGATTTAATTGAAGACTGCATCAGGGTTGTGTTTGACCTTGAAGGGCTGGGGGGTTGGGGCATGGCCGGGGTGGGTGTGGCCATGGTGAGCATGACACAGGACTCCTGTCGGGGCGCACTTGTAGTGGCCAAGTGCTAAGGCAAGACTTCCCTGAGACCCTCCCTCAATCTCATTATATAGGTAATCCTCGAGTTAAAAATATAATAGAGCCTGTCAATTACATTTGTAACCTCAGGATTCATTTGATTGAATTACATTAAATGAATGTGATCACTCCCTGCTTTTCCCAATGTATTTGTTAATCGAATGTGCAGGTCATTAAATGCACATGAGGTATTTCAGAGTGGAGAAGAACGTGCGGGGCCTAGGGCTGGAGCAGGCCATCCAAGGCCTCCCCCAATCCACTGAGATATATCATGCTCCCTGAAGTCTTTGCAATTGCTTTCCCCCCATCTGGTCCCATTGGATCTCTACAGACTGAGCCTGCTTTGCTAGCATCCTGGATTCTACTTACTCCTCCTCACCCCATTTCCTAGGAATTACTTATTTTTTGAAGAGTTCCAGATCTCCAGAAGAGGCTGACCCATTGGCAGAGAAGCCAAAGTGTTTTATTCAGATGATGGCGAAGCTTTTAAAAATGTGGAAAACATTTTGCCAGCTTCTGAGTAGAAGTATTTGGCTTGGGATATGGAAGTAGAAAGGCCTGGACTAGGCAACAGTCTTCTGCTTCAGGGATTGAAGCAGCAGCAGCAGTCAGCTTGCTTCCTTTGTCTCATTGGGCTGAATTGCAAGCCCCTTGTTGATTGGCTGCCATGCCCCAATCCCTCAAGTTGCTCATTTAAACTAGCCAGTCAGCAGCAAGCAGGAGGCTGCTTGGACCCAAACTAAGCAGGCAGGCCCTCATGGCAGAGAAGCCGATCTTTTATTCAGATGGGGAAAGCTGTTTTCCTTACATGTCATGTTCTTACAGCTTCACAGGCTTCTGAATAAAAGACTTTGGTTTCTCTGCTACATGGGTCAGCTTCTTCTGGAGCTCTTCAAAAAGTAAGTACAGTAAAGCCATGGGAAATGGGGTGGGGGAGGAGTAAATGGAATCCAGGATGCTAGGAAAGCAGGCAGAGTCTGTGAAAGCAAATACTTTTTCAGAGGACTGAACCAAGCCTCGGAGGGCAGGATCTGGCCCATAGAGGCTCCATTTCAGCCTGTAACAGGCCAGAGGAGGCCTTCAGAGGGCAGAAAGAAGCTTCGTAGGCTGGATCTGGCCCCCAGTGGTTCAATTTTGGTCTGTAACAGGCTGAGGGAGGCCCAAGGAGGCCAAACAAGTCTCAGTGAGCCATATCCGACCAACGGAGACTATTTTGGCCAGCAGCAGGTCAGGGGAGACCTCTGGAGGCCCTGCACCACATTTTCACTAGCAGAAGCACTGAGGCCAGTCCTTTGCTATTTACAGGCTGGCCCTGTGGTCTGGATCTAATCATCATGCAGGCCAGATGTGGCCCACAGCCCTAGAGTTTGACATCTCTGCCTTAACCCAACAGGAAGGAATCAGGAGTTTCCTCTGCTCATTTCTTAAGAACTTGCTTAAGAGCAGAACATGAAAAGATGGAGCAGTATACAAATACTTGGTTACACAAAAACAAATGAATAGGTAAAACAATTCATAATAAATTAATTGAAATAAAGGAAGCTTTATTAGAGCTAGCTATGTATGGGTAAGATAAAAGAATTCTAGCAATCTGACCATGCTATATCCAATGCAACAAGTTTATCACTAAGGCTCTGCCTTAACTCCCAGAGCATCAAACATTGTAATAAAGTAAAAAAAAAACATGCATTTTATTCTGGCTTTTTCATTCTATTAGTCCATCCCTGGTATCATTAATATAGTTTCCTGGGTATTCTGATTTTATGAGAATTTATGAGAAGAATAACTTGAATGACAGGTTTTAAAAGACCAGTTAGTTTAACCAGCAAGTCATGAATAATAAGCAGGCAAGATAGGACACAATGTTGGTTGAAATAGCTAACAAATGTATCACTTCTTACTTCTTTGAACAAATCCACTAAATATTTTTGTATACTTACTTGTTCATTTATTATAAGATGCTTATAGTGGTTAAGGTATAACACTAAAGCATAAGATTAAAAATTGTAGAAATGACCAATAAAAATCATCAATTTCTTGCCATATTTAAATCATACATATATTAAAAGGTTAGGCAATCATTTCACACAAGATACAATAATAATTTTGATTCATTCAACTTTTTTTCAGTTTTATTCATCAATCATTAGAAATGCAAAAATTTGTATATTTAATTTTTTTTCAAAGATCAAAAATAGCCTTTTTAAGTAAAATTTAATTTTACTTACATATTTGGAAGTAGTTAAGTCAACATAAAATCCCATCATTATAACAAAATGTATTATTACATAGATATACATGTATCTTGGCAATCTGCGGTTGAAAGGAACTTCTTTCCCAGTGACCTATAGTTAATAAAGCAGATTATATTTGTTATGAAAAAGTAATCAGTAATTTAAAATGCATTATATATTGCACATATATAAAATGCACATATATTTTATTGATATCTTTTTGCCTTTATTGAAAATAACTTTCCCTGAGATATTTTTAACTGATTTATTATTTTAATCAATAGCTATTGTTGTTCTTTTCGTGTCAGAAGCATCAAAGTGCTTCCGGGTCTTGGTGATAATTTTTTATACATTTTACGAGCCTGGTCAGGGGAAGATAGCACCTGTAGAACATCTTATATAAATTTTCCTTATAGGCTGTCACCTTAGTTAATTTCCTGTTGTTAGTCCAGAATTTCTGCTATTTTGCCACTTCTATGTTATAACCAGGCCATCATTGTTTCCTTGACATGTTATTCTAAGAAGTATCTGTACAACATCTAATCAGTTTTTCATCCTCTATTAGCAATTTGTCTAGAATTGTTGGTTCTGTACGATGCCCCATATTTTCCTATCCTGTATGCATCTTGTCTGAATTTGTAGGTAGGACAACCACTCCCCTGTGCAGTCAGTTCTGTTCTAGTTTTCAGTTCTCCTTGCCCACTGAGTATACCTCTATATTTTCTCCATATTTATCAAATTAGGGTGGATTAGTGCTTCTAGTTTGGAGACCCAAATACGGTTTTCCATATAATTTTTCTGTTTAATTTTGATTCATACTATTAATAGTGCCTCACCTTTTTCACTATTTAGAATTTAGAATTTATTTGATTTGTCAATTGCTTACAAGGTAATAGGTATAAGTATATACATAGTTATGAATACATGAAATGGGTACATATAAGAAGAATAAAAGAAACAATAGGACAGGGACAGTAGGCACGCTGGTGCACTTATGCACACCCCCTACAGACCTCTTAGGAAAGGGGTGAAGTCAACAGTAGACAGTCTAAGGTTAAAGTTTTTGGAGTTTGGGAAAGAAACAAGAGAATCAGGTAGAGTATTCCAGACATTGACCACTCTGTTGCTGAAGTCGTATTTCCTGCAATAAAGTTTGGTGCGGTTAACCTTGAGTTTGTATCTATTGTGTGCTCTTGTGTTATTATGGTTGAAGCTGAAGTATTCATTGACAGGTAAGTCATTGCAATGTATGATTTTATATACCATACTTAGATCAGATCAAAGATGGCGTAATTCAAGGTTTTCTAGATCTAGAATTTCAAGTCTGGTGGCATAAGGTATTCTACAACGAATAGAGGAGTGGAGAATACTTCTTGTGAAATATTTCTGGACTTTCTCAACTGTGCTAATATCAGATACGTAATGTAGGTTCCAGACTGATAAGCTGTATTCGAGTATTGGTCAAGCAAATGTTTTGTGTGCTCTAATTAGTAGTATGATATTACCAGAGAAAAAGCTACATCGGATTAGGTTAACAACTCTTAATGCCTTTTTGGCTATGTAGTTACAGTGGGCTCTAGCACTTAGATCATTAGAGATGAGTATTCCAAGGTCCTTTACAGAGCTTGGATCATCAACAAGGTCTTGACTATTCAGCTTGTATTTTATTTTCTGATTTTTTTTTGCCAATATGTAAGACAGAGCATTGAAGTTGCCATTTGTTTGACCATTCTGATACGTAGTCAAGATCTTTTTGAAGGGTAGCAGTATTGTCTATGGTATTGAACAGTTTTACATCATTAGCGAAGAGAACGCAGTTGCTCTTACTATGATCACAGAGGTTATTTATGTAGAGTATGAAGAGGATTGGTCCTAGAATACTGCTTTGGGGGACACCACTATTGACAGGTACATAATTTATTTATTTAAGTTTATATACCACCCCTTCTCCCAAGTTGGGACTCAGGGCGGTGTACAGCCTAGCTAAAAACAATACAATTACAAATATAAAGTTTAAAAATAGATTAAAATAATTAAACAGAGGCTGAAAGATTAAAAACTATAATAAGATGATAAAACAGTGTAAAAGTTACATATATTAAAACCATTCCAATGATACTAGGCCAGACCGGCTTGTTGAAAAAGATGGGTCTTCAGTGCATGCTGGAAGGTTCGCAGGTCAGGGATAGCCCGCATCTCCGGGGGTAACTCATTCCAAAGGGAGGGTGCTCCCAAAGAGAAGATCCGCATCCTTGGGGCCGTCAGCTGGGCGGAGGAGGAAGCCCACACTGTGAGAGCACACTGGCCGGCGGAGGCCAATGGTGGCAGGAGGCGGTCCCCTAAGTACCTGGGTCCCAAGCCATGGAGCGCTTTGAAGATGACCACCAACACCTTGAATCGCACCCGGAAGGCCACCGGAAGCCAATGCAGCTCGTGCAGGAGCGGTGTAACATGGGAGCTCCGAGAAGCCCCCAGAATGTCCCGTGCGGCTGCATTCTGCACCAGCTGAAGCCTCCGGATGCTCTTCAAGGGGAACCCCATGAAGAGAGCATTGCAGTAGTCTAGACAGGAAATGACAAGGGCAGAAGTGACTGTGCGAAGTGCGTCCAGATCCAGAAAGGGCCACAACTGGCAGATCCGACGTACCTGACAAAAAGCTCCCCTTGTGACGGCCATTATATGATCTTTTAACAACAGCCGTACATCCAGGAGGACGCCAAGATTGCGCGCCCTCTCCGTGGGGGTCAAAATTTCTCCCCCCACAGCCAGCGATGGAATAAGCTGGCTGTATCTGGGCGCAGGAAATCACAGCCACTCGGTTTTGGTTGGGTTGAGTCGAAGCCTGTTTAGACCCATCCAGCTCCACACGGCTTTCAGGCACCGGGTCGTCACTTCAACATTGGGGTGAATTTGATAGGACATTCCCAATTTTGACCATTTATTGTCTGTCTGACAGGAATGCTTTTATCCAGTTATGCAGTTGTCCAGAGATACCATAAGATTTTAGTTTTAGGAGTAGTTTATCATGTACCACTGAATCAAAGGTTTTACAGAAGTCTATGTAGATTGTGTCTATTTTTTTGCCCTGATCGAGTTGTGTAGTCCAGAGGGGGAGGAGTTCTATTCAGAAGAAGCAAACATTGAAGGACAAAACGAACAATAATTTTTTAAGCAGGAGGGGGAAGGAATTAGAATTAAAAATTTGTGGTCTGATGGGATGATAAAAGGGAGATTGGTTCAGAAAATGGATAAAGGGAGAGGGAAAAAGCAGAAAAAGGAATGGCAAAAGAAGAATCAAAAGAGAGAAAGAGAGAGAGAGAAAAGTTTAATAACTGGAATAAGAAATGGAGGGGAATAAGAATGGGAAAAAAGGGAATTAAGAGAAAGGACCAGAAAACAAAAAGGAATAGGAAACAAACAAGGATGAAAAGAAAGTACAATGTCCAAAGAATGAGAGATAATGGGTGAAAAAAAAAGGATAAGGAAGGAGATTCCGCAAAGTAATACGTTGTGATGTATAAGCATATATTGAAAATAGTATTTTGTAATGCAGAGATGCTTCATAAGGTGTTTGAGAAAATATAATGCGGAATCTGAGAAAATATATATATATATGTGTGTGTTATATATGGTACTAGATAGGGAGATTGATAATAAGGTAGAATGAAGGTGGTTAGCTCGAATTATTAACCAGAGGGGTCAATTATATTTACAGATAAGGATTGATAAAATGACAAATGTGACAGAAAAAAGTCATATGAGAAATGACAACAGAAATGAGATGAGAATTTTAGATAACATTGTAAAATAAGATATGAGAATGTATTAATATAACATGAATTGAAATTGGAGAAGATAAGCTTAATATTTAACACTAATAAGGATGATGCAATATGAAACTAAACAAATATAATGAACAGGTAACTATGGTCATGTTTGTACTGAGATGTGAAACATGAAACCACACTGCTTGCAAATGAGAATTTTTTATTTTAAAAAATAAAAGTAGGGAGAAAATTGAATAATGGAATTACTAGGGCCGGGGAAACCGGGGAAAGCACTGTAAACCTGGGGTCATCAAATTTTTAATGGGGTTTTTTAAGGGGGAAAGGTCCAGGGCGGGTGGGGGAGACAGCCCGCATGGAATTGGGGGCAGCCGGGCCGGCTTGCGCGCCTGGGGGGCCTCGGGAGTTTCCGTGTCGGGGTGGCGGACAGGGGGTGGGCAGCCGGGGGCCAATTCTATTAGCACGGTGACTGGGAGAGGTAGGTATGCGGGGGGTAGAGGGCCATATCCGGTTAGGGGATCGCGCTCCCGATGTTTACAAGCGGTAGCGCGCTCCGACCCTCCTTACCCATCCTGTAGTCCTGGTTGTCCGGAATCTCAGGCCCTGAATACCCGGCTGCTGTTGTGCAATGCCAGGTCCGTGGTTAATAAGGCTCCCCTGATCTTTGAGTTGGCTCGGGAGGAGGCCGCGGACCTGGTAGGTGTCACCGAAACCTGGTTGGGCCCAGAGGGAGGTGTCCCTCTGGTTGAGATGTGCCCACCAGGTTTCCTTGCATTTCACCAGCCTAGGGCTCAGGGAAGGGGTGGCGGGGTGGCGGTGCTTATAAAGGAAGTCCTTTGCCCTAGGGAGGCCACTGTCCCTCAGACGGCTGGCTGTGAATCTCTTTTTGTGAAGTGGGGGCAAGGGGTTCAGATGGGTCTTTTGTTGACGTACCTGGCTCCCTGCCACGTCTCATCAGCCCTGCCCGGACTCCTAGAGGTAATAGCCTCTGGACTCCGACTGGCCATCTCCGGGTGGGGGGGCGGGGGTGGATATCGGTGGAGTTGGTTGGGTTGAGTTCGACCCTGTTACTCTAGAGGATGTGGACAGGATACTGGGGGGGCTTAATGCCACCACCTGTTTGTTGGACCCGTGTCCCTCCTGGCTGGTTTTGGCCACTCGGGAGGTGACACGAGGCTGGTTCCAGGGTATTATAAACGCTTCCTTGAGAGAGGGGCTGCTACCTGCTGCCTTGAAAGAGGCGGTGGTGCGGCCCCTCCTCAAGAAACCGTCCCTGGACCCAGCACTATTATCAAGTTATCGTCCCGTCTCCAACCTTCGTTTTGTTGCGAAGGTTGTTGAGAGTGTGGTGGCACGTCAGCTCCCGCAGTGCCTGGATGAAGCGAGTTATCTTGACCCCCTCCAATCGGGTTTCAGGCCCGGGCACAGCACGGAGATGGCTTTGGTCGCGTTGGTTGATGATCTCTGGAGGGCTCGGGACAGGGGTTGTTCCTCTGTCCTGGTCCTGTTAGATCTCTCAGCGGCTTTTGATACTGTCGACCACAGTATCCTATTGCGGCGGTTGGAGGGGTTAGGAGTGGGGGGCACCGTGTTACGGTGGTTCACCTCCTTCCTCTCCGACCGTTCGCAATGTGTGTTGACAGGGGGGCAGAGGTCGGCCCCGAGGCCCCTACTATGTGGGGTTCCTCAGGGGTCGGTGCTCTCGCCCCTGCTGTTCAACATTTATGTGAAGCCGCTGGGTGAGATCATCCGTGGCTTCGGGGTGGAGTTCCATCAGTACGCTGATGATACTCAGCTGTACATCTCCACCCCGGACCACCCCAACGAAGCTGTCGAAGTGATGTCCCGGTGCCTGGAGGCCGTGCGGAGTTGGATGGGTCGTAACAGGCTCCGGCTCAACCCGACTAAAACCGAGTGGCTGTGGTTTCCTGCGCCCAGATACAGCCAGCTGGTTCCTTCGCTGGCCGTGGGGGGAGAGGTTTTGACCCCCGTGGAAAGGGCGCGCAATCTGGGTGTCCTCCTGGATGTGCGGCTGTCTTTAGAAGAGCATATTGCAGCCGTCGCCAGGGGGGCTTTTTATCAGATACGTCTGATTTACCAGTTGCGGCCCTTTCTGGATCTGGGCGCACTTCGCACAGTCACGTCCGCCCTCGTCATTTCCCGCCTGGATTATTGCAATGCTCTCTACATGGGGCTCCCCTTGAAGAGTCTCCGGAGGTTACAGCTGGTCCAGAATGCAGCCGCGCGAGTGCTTGTGGGTGCCCCTCGGAGCTCCCACGTTACTCCGCTGCTTCGCAGGCTGCACTGGCTTCCTGTGGCCTACCGGATTCGATTCAAGGTGGTACTGATGGTATTTAAAGCGCTCCATGGCTCGGGACCTGGGTACTTACGGGACCGCCTGCTGCCATTGTCAACCTCCCGCCGCCCAGTACGCTCCCACAGGGTTGCCCTGCTTGGGGTACCGCCGCCTGACCGTTGTCGGCTGACGGCCCCGAGAGTTCGGGCTTTCTCTGTGGGGGCTCCCTCCCTATGGAATGATCTTCCCCCGGAGATACGGTCTATGACGGATATCCTGACCTTCCGGCGCGCGGTGAAAACTTTATTTTTTAATCAGGCCGGCCTGGCCCAGTAACTGTGTTTTAGGTTTTTAATTAAATTTTAATTGGGGTTTTTAGTTTTTAACTTTTAAATTGAATCTGAATTAGACAGCCGGATTAAACTATTTAATTTATTTTTAACTATATTTATTGTATATCTCGTATGTTTTAGTAGGCTGTACACCGCCCCGAGTCCCTTTTTTGGGAGAGGGGGCGGTATAGAAGTTTAAACAAATAAATAAATAAATAAATAAATAAATAAATAGCCGGGCTGGCGGTTGAGACCCCCAGGCTTTTAGTCATGGGGGATTTCAACCTGCCATCGCTCGGTGAAACCTTGGGGTTGGTCCGGGAGTTCTTGGCTTCCATGACGGCCATGGACCTGACCCAGTTAGTTTCTGCTCCCACTCACATAGGAGGACACATGCTGGACCTGATTTTTGTCTCTGGGCAGTGGTTGAATGACTGTAATTGCGGGGATTTAGTCATCACACCCTTGTCATGGACAGATCATTCCCTCCTTAGACTGGACTTCTGCTCCGCCACCCCCCACCGCAGGGAGGCGGAGCCACTTAGATGGTTCCGCCCCAGGCGCCTAATGGACCCGGAGCGGTTCCAGAGGGAGCTTGGGCCATTTCCTGAGTCTCTGGCTCTCAGCTCGCCTGGAGACCTGGTGGCCACCTGGGATGGGTTGGCCGCCGGGGCTCTAGACCGAGTTGTGCCTCTGCGACCTCTGACCCGGCACAGATCCCATTTGGCTCCGTGGTTTACGGAGGAGCTACGGGAGATGAAGTGCCGGAAAAGACGTCTAGAGGTCATTTGGAGGGCGACTCGTTCTGAATCTGACCGAACACAGGTGAGATCTCATATTAAGACTTACCTTGTGGCGATAGGGGCGGCGAAATCCTCGTATTTCTCCGCCCTTATTCCGTCGGCAGGAAATCGGCCTGCCGCCCTGTTTAGAGTGACCCGCTCTCTACTTGAACCGAGAGCGCGGGATGACCTCTTGCAGGGTAGAGGAGTTTTCTCGATTCCTGCATGACAAAATCGCTCAGATCCGGGAGGGGCTTAACTCCAATTGGATGGTCCCGGGGAAGGTGTCCGGGGCAGGTCTTGTGAATGTTATCTGGGGGGAGTTCGATCCTGTGACCGCCGAGGGTGTGGACAGGTTGCTGGGGAGTCTGAATGCCACCACCTATTTATTGGACCCGTGCCCTTCCTGGCTGGTTTCGGCCGCCAGGGAGACGACACTAGGCTGGCTCCAGGGGATTATCAACGCTTCTCTGAGAGAGGGGTCGCTCCCGACCGCCCTGAAGATGGCGGTGGTGCGGCCCCTCCTCAAGAAGCCTTCCCTGGATCCAGCTGTTTTAAATAACTTCCGTCCAGTCTCCAACCTTCCCTTTGTGGCGAAGGTTGTTGAGAGTGTGGTGGCACGTCAGCTTCCTCAGTACCTGGAGGAAACAACTTACCTCGATCCGTTCCAATCGGGCTTCAGGCCTGGGCATAGCACTGAGACGGCATTGGTCGCGTTGGTTGATGATCTCTGGAGGGCTCGTGACAGAGGGTTCTCCTCTGTCTTGGTCCTATTAGATCTCTCGGCGGCTTTCGATACTATCGACCATAGTATCCTGTTGCGACGGTTGGAGGGGTTGGGAATTGGGGGAACCGTCTTTCGATGGTTCTCCTCCTTCCTCTCCGACCGTTCGCAATTTGTGTTGGCGGGAGGGGAGAGGTCCACCTCTAGGCCCCTGGTTTGTGGGGTGCCTCAGGGGTCGGTTCTCTCCCCTCTCTTGTTCAACATCTATATGAAACCGCTGGGCGAGATCATCCGTGGTCTTGGGGTGAGGTGTCATCTGTATGCAGATGACACTCAGTTATATATCTCCACCCCGGACCACCCCAACGATGCTGTGGGGGCTATGTCCAGGTGCCTGGAGGCCGTGCGGGATTGGATGGGCGGGAACAGGCTCCGGCTCAACCCATCCAAGACCGAGTGGCTGTGGCTCCCGGCGCCCCGATATAGCCATTTGACTCCGTCGCTGGCTATTGGGGGGGAAATTTTGCCCCCCACAGAGAGGGCTCGCAATCTGGGAGTCCTCCTGGATGTGCGGCTGTCGCTTGAACACCATGTCGCGGCCGTCTCCAGGGGGGCATTTCATCAGATCCGTCGGATCTACCGGTTGCGGCCCTTTCTGGATCGGGACGCCCTGCGCACGGTCACTCAGGCCCTGGTCACCTCTCGCCTGGACAATTGTAATGCCCTCTACATGGGGCTCCCTGCGGGGAGCACCCGGAGACTTCAACTGGTGCAGAATGCGGCCGCGCGGGTGATCATGGGGGCGTCACGTAGCGCCCACGTGACGCCTCTCCTGCGCGAGCTGCATTGGCTGCCGGTGGCTCTCCGGGTTCGCTTTAAGGTTCTGGTTCTGACCTTTAGGGCGATCCATGGCATTGGGCCAGGTTACCTACAGGACCGCATCCTACCGGTGATCTCCAGCAGGCCAGTGCGTGCACACAGGGAGGGCCTTCTCCGGTTTCCGTCGGCTGCCATGTGTCGCCTGGCGGTCCCCAGGGGTAGGGCCTTCTCTGTGGCGGCCCCTGCCCTCTGGAATACTCTGCCACCGGAACTGCGTACCGGCATGGACCTGAGGTTCTTCAGGCGCGCGCTGAAGACCTGGCTTTTCGAGCAGGCCGGCCTGGGCTGAGAGAGGGTTTTAATTTGTCTCCATTGCTTTTTAGTAATTTTAATTTGGGGGTTTTAAAGGGGTGGGGTGGGCTTTTATATTCGGCCAAATATTCAATTTAATTTCTTTTTAACTTTTGTATCATTGTCGGGGTTTGGATTGGCTGTACACCGCCCTGAGTCCCTAGGGAGAAGGGCTGTATAAAAATTTTATAAATAAATAAATAAATAAATAAATAAATAAATAAATAAATAAATAAATAGGTATGTTTAACTGATATGATGGTAAGCATTTGGAGAGAGTATTGAAAAGTTGAAAATTAGCATTGAAGGATTATGTATTAATGTGAAATATATGCATTGAGAGATATGATTGATATTATTAATTTTGCCTATACTAAAATGTATGATATATTGATGCCACACTATTAATGTATTGTTGTGCATATGCAGATTGAAATGAAAAAAAAATGAAAAAAAAGGAACAGCTGATTGTCGGGAGGGGAAAAAGAAATACCTTAAGGAGTGACTGGATGGAGTAGAATGCAGTCAGTGATGTTGGGCATGAGCACATGCTTGATAATGACTACTGGACATGGAGAAGACGGATGGGTGGAGAAGGGCAGGGCGGGATCACCAGGGGCACAATTTGCTGTTATCCAAACTGTGCAGAATCATAACCGGTTCTATAGAACCAGTCCGAACCAATACAATCCCATCCCTGAATTAAGACGGTGACTTCACTGTTGCCAGGGGATGCCCAATTGGAGGATGATTTAATATTCTTATTAATGTGCCCACCAAACTATTTATTTACTTGCATTTGCACATTTTGAACTGTTATGCAGGCAGGAGCTAGCACAAATAGTGACAGTTCAATCCTGTGCATAGCAACAGTCAGGTCTCGAACATAGACTTTCTGACTGTTATCCCAGTTTGTTTGCAAAGACACAGGGCTATAGTATCTAGAAATTGCTTAACTGACATTAATACTTACTTCAGGGATTTCTTCAATAAGACCAAAGTCTTGGCTTGCCAGGTGCCCATCCTGGTCCCTTGAATATAACTGAAAGCTTATTGACAAATCCAGGTGTGGTCCAAAATATGTTCCATATATAAACACAATGATGAAACTGTAAAAATGGAAAACATCCAGGTTTATATTTCTCAAAATTAACAAGAATACAAAGCAACAGAGAAGCTTTCATTACTCATTGTTATAAACAAAATATTTGAATATAGATTGTAACAAAGCTTTGCTTGAGTTTTTGTGAGAAGATAAACAGTCTAAATATCCACTGGCAATTTTTGATTTCCCATGCTTTCCTACCCTCTCCCATTTCATTGGAATCAAGAAATTCATTCTCCTGCAGCACTCCGCTGGCTGAAAATGGGCTGAAAAACAGGCCAAAAATGGGTCAAAAACAGTCTGAAAACAGCTGAACATACCAAAAAACATGCCCAAAAGAGGCCCCAAAATGAGCCAAATAACAGACTGAAAAATGGTCTGAAACCGGGCAAAAATGGGCCCAAAACAAGCTGAAAAACAGGCCAAAATGGCTGAAAAAGGGGCCATGCAGCAGAGTGCTGCAGTAGTCATAGAGGATGAAAATGAAGTGAGGGGCTATGTGTGGACCCCCGCACCCCATTTTGGTCAGCAGGATGCTGCAGAACGTATCCAACCCGCAGAAGAGAACTACAATGCCCTCAAAGAAATCCAGTCTGACACCTTTGTTCTAAGCCGTTGGAAGCCATTATGCTTGAACATGATCACCATCCTAGCGGAAAAAAATGAGACAGTTTGAACTAGATCTTTTATTAAAACATAAAAATAGTGTAGGCAAATTTAATAGTAAGGATTACCTGAACTTTTAAAGATTCAAAAGTATTTATGGGGTGTGTTAGACCATACACAACTTTATCTTTTTCTGCAGCAAAGGTACCTAGATGGAATATAAACACAATGTTTTGAACATAAATTTTTTAAAATATTATTTTTTCATTTCATTCATGCATAAATATGATCCACATTCCATTCCCTGGATGGCTTATAATATCAAATAAAATAACCTTAAAACTAGAAAGCCGTAATATTGAACCAACATATGTTGACATATACAATAAATTAATCATCTACTTACTACATAGTCAGCTTAATAATTAATAATAATTGCCTAATAAACTCAGTACACTCAGAGAAAAACAGCGATCTTCTTACTGTTTCTAGTTTGTTTCCATAAATCTGCCTCCTAGACCTATGGGGTGAGGATGAGGAGAAGGGTAATAAAAATCATACTCTGTTACATTGTATAAGTTAGGAAGCTTTGGTCAGGGAAGATCATTCTGCAAAGGCTGAGAAAGCGCTTTATGTTGGTTCTCACACTGATAATAAAAAAATAAGACAGAAACAAATCTGACCATTAATAAATATTCTGTTAGCTTGGATGGGATAAAAAGTGTCATAAATCTTGAACCATGTCTTTATCACTTGGCCTATTTCTTGAGGACTACCTGAAATTCTTTTTGTTTCACTTTCTTTTTCTTTTTCCAATATATATGACTTATTATTTATTCTTGAATTTTGTTATTAAGTTATCTAAGTGGTTACAGTCCTATTTCCAGGTGAATCCTAATACCTTGTAAACTATTACATTATTTTTAATTATACCCAGAAACCTTAAAAAAAGAACTTCTGTAATTCCTGATTCTACTGAACTAACCCTTGTTGTGTTATCAAGCAAGAGCAGCATTCAAAAATTTTTAAGTAATCTTCAAAGACAGTCCAAGAAAGAGCATTTTATAGCAATCTTAACATAAGGTAAATGACAAAAGTGACTTACCAAAAATTCTATCCCAAATAATTAATGTACCACCATAGTTTTTATCAATACAATATAGATTTCTGCCTAAAGAGAAAAAAATGAAGCATTTTTTCTATTAGATTTGAACAATATATTAAGCTGAAACCAGACATTAACACAAATGAGAAAAAATAGTCATTATTATTACTTAAATGCTGAATAATTTTAATTAAGAATTATTAACCTAATTTGCATTAAGGCCATCACTTATAATTATTTCATAGTATCTTCTGTCTTTCTCTCTCTCTCTCTCTCTCTCTCTCTTTCTCTCTCTTTCTCTGTGTATGTGTGTGTGTAAATGTAAAATATCTGGACAGACAGACAGAAATATAACCATGTAATATATCCATAGGGAACCAGTGTCTAATTTAGAAATAAGATCCCATGACATTTGTAAGATTTTACAACACTACTTTAAAATTCATCAGCCAAAAGGTATTGCAAAAGAGAATTCTATCTAATTTCTCACATTGAATAATATCTAACAATAAATACACTATTATAGCTTCATAATATCCAGTACTGCCTACCATGATGAACTCTGTGATGACTAGGAGTATTGAGAATAAACTCCAACGGACCAAGATTTTCAATGACCTTTGAAAAAAAAACAATAAAACATGCACTATAATCACAATTTATTGGAGGTCAATAAAATAATAGCAGATGCTGTAACAGAAAAAAACAAAGAGTGAGAAAACTGTTTAACAAATTTTAGTTAATTCAGAAAATTCAGTCAGTTTTCATGAGATAGACATTTTTACAGTGTGTAAATAATTCACCAACAATAACAATTCAGAATGACCTCTTACTTTTTGTAAGATATGCTATCATTTTCATTACGTACAATTAAATTGTTCTTCATTATAATTTTATCAGAATCTTTTATCAGAATCCCAGAGAATATTTGTTGAATTGTATTTTTAAAACATTATCATGTAAACTTCAAGTTATACCATGTATAACTTATATATCTGTTTAGATCATTGCATGTTTGAGCAGATATCTGAACTTGCCTCTCCTTACTTTTGGTTTTTAGTCATTATGTTTTCAACACTTCTGTAAATGTAGAATTTACGAACTCACATATAATAGAAAAAAAGGTTAATAAATTGAGAACACTTGCAAGAAAAATTATAATCTTGTACATTCAGTTATTCATGGCAATATTTATTAATCTCAAACTATTATTTCAATGCAGTGAAATGACGTATGTTTATACTGTTTGTTGTTTTTGCTCTTTTTCCAAATATAAAGTGGATATAATTTCAAATTATACTTTTCTGACTAAGTAAGAAAGCTATTACCTAAAAGTATTTTAATTATGATCACATATTTATCTGAGTTTTATTTCTACATAGCAGATATTTGGATAATTATTTCTATTTCTAATATTCAAAACTCAAGGACAACAGACATGTTTGCTTTTGAATATTGTCCCAAAATAACTTTAAGCTCCCCAAATTATCTTAGATTGTAACAAAAATCTTCAAATTAATTCTCTTTTCTTTAAGCATTATTGTTTTAAGAAGGATGAATCCTATATATATTTTCTTGGGAGAAGGCTTCATTCAAATCATAGGTACTTACTTTTTAAATAAAAACTTAACAGGATTCTACTTATTTTAAAAGTAGAGAAAGATTCTCCATGAATTGTGGTTCATAAAATGAAAAATCAGCAGTTTATCTAAAATACCACACTAACTTTGCTTTACCAAGTTTCAGCTTGTTTTTAAGATAAACACTGAAATGCTTTAGTAAAAATATACCATATTTAAACTTTCAACAGAAGTATTATAGACCAATTCATACTTTTTGCTTAGAAGTGGCTTAGGGCTGTACTTTTGATCAAAGTAGACACTTTTTATTTTTTAAAATCCCTGCAAACAGCCTTGCTTATGATATGGATCCTTTGAAGGGTTTGATTTTAACCTCTGGCCCACATCTCTAGCACAGCAGTGGACTACAGCTCAAATCACAGAACAAAACACTGATGTTATTCACCCACGAGAAAGAGTTGCAATAAGGGCAGGAAGACAAGCTATGTATGTTGACTATCTTACGCTTAAGCTATTCTCATCACCCAAGTGGACCAAAAATATTGTTTATAAAAAGTGCTATAAAAAGATTCAGAAACATGTCATGATATGGGAAGAATGATTATATTGTTTCAAGCAGCTTTTCTTCATGTAAATTGCAATATTATTCAGTTAGCCCTGAATGAAAGGAATAAAGGTCATTCTGGAATCACACATTTACTCACAGGTAACTGAAATTGCCAAGGTAGGTATTGTTGACCATCTTTTTGGATGATGCTAGCCTTGATACATAACTATTAATATTAAAAGGGCATTGGTACTCACCTGATATGCCCGTTCTTGGTGAGCTGCGATGAGCATCCAGAGATTGGGAAGTGCTTCGTCTCTGGTTTTGATAGGCTGAGCTTAATTGGTAGGACGCTGACTCCTCCTCCGTTTCTCTCCTAGCGTCCTCCAGTTTTGGCAAAGACGAGCAAGAACCCGATAGCAGAACAGAAAACTTTAAAGAAAGGATAGTTGATCGGAGCAGAGATAAACAGACGGAAAGAAATGGGTGGGGCTGGATGCTCGTCGCAGCTCACCGAGAATGGGCATACCTTTCTCCATTCAGCTGCTTCGAGCATGCAAAGATTGGGACATACCAAAGCTTGTCCTGTCCTAAGGGAGGGTTCCCGTCTGATCCGAGACTCCTTCCCTGTCCAAATGTACCTGTTGTAACACCCTCCTGCCAAACGAAGCCTCCGCAGAGGCAAACACATCAATTTTGTAGTGCCTGATGAAAGGCGAAGGAGAAACCCAGGTAGCTGCCCTACCTATCTCAGTTATAGGAGCCTGAGTAGTCCAGGCCGCCGAAGTTGCTGCGCTCCTTGTGGAATGCACCTTGATACCACTAGGTACTGGCAGTGAGTGAGCTTCATAAGCCTTAGCTATCATGGCCTTCAACCATCTACCTATAGTTGATGGGGAGACTTTTTGCCCCTGAGTAGCCGGCTGAAAATACACAAAAAGGGCCTCCGACTTTCTGAAGGGAGCTGTTCGATGGAGGTAGATGCGAATTGCCCTGCAAACATCCAGATAATGCCAGCAGAGTTCTAGGCCCTGGGCAGGCTTAGGACAAAAGTTAGGAAGAATCAATTCCTGAGCCCTGTGAAAGGCTGAATTGACCTTTGGTACAAATGTGGGATGCAACGAAGAACCACTCTATCTGCATGGAAAATACACAGATCTTTGCGTGCCAATAAAGCCGCTATTTCTGAGATACATCTTGCAGATGTAATAGCCACTAGAAAAACCACTTTGTAAATAAGAAAACGGAGTCTTGTACATCTCAGAGGCTCAAATGGACTTTTGGTGAGAGCATTAAGTACCTTATTGAGGTCCCAAGTGGGATAACGATGTATTGTTGAGGACATAAATTCACAGCGCCCTTTAAAAAACTCTGTATGCGGGGGTGATGGGAAATGGAAGCGAAACCTTCCCAGCTCACCACCGACGCGATGGCTGCCACCTGTCGCTTTAAGGTATTGGGAGAAAGGCCCCTGTCTAACCCATCCTGGAGAAACTCTAACACCTGAGCCACTGATGAGCTTGGTACACCATTTGTGAAAGGCCAACCACAGAGCATTATATATGCGGTTCGTGGAAGGACATCGAGCCGCCTGAATGGTATGCATTACCCTAGCGGAGAACCGTTCTTGACTTAGATGTTGCCGCTCAACCTCCAGATGGTTAGTTGCAACCATTGAGGTTCGGGATGTTGAGTTGGCCCTTGAGAAAGGCTCATTTTGTGCGGTGGAATCTTCCAAGGGTTGTCTGTGGACAACCTCTTGAGATCTGTGAACCACGGCCTTCTGGGCCAGTGCGGGGCCAGGAGAATCAGTTCTGCCTTCTCCTCTAACATCTTCCTGATCACCCTGGAGATCAGAGGCAGAGGCGGAAATGCATAGAGCAGAGCCTGCGGCCACTGACAATGGAGGGCATTGAAGTTCTCCGATCCCTGTGACGGAAACCTCGAAATGAATCTAGGGAGTTGTGTGTTTTGGGGAGAGGCGAACAGATCCACCACCGGAAGACCAAACCTTCGAGTTATCTCCTGGAAGAGATCCGGATATAGACGCCATTCCGAATGATCGATGGTGGCCCTGCTCAACCAGTCTGCCTTTGTATTGGTGGCTCCCGAAATATGCTCCGCTGTGATGGAGCCCAAATTCCTTTCCACCCAGTGAAACAATCTCTCTGCTTCTTCCATAAGCTATTTCGAGTGAGTACCCCCTTGCCTATTGAGATGTGCCTTCGTTGCGACATTGTCTGTGAGTATCAGGACATGACTTTTGTGAATGTGGGGAACTAAACTGCAAAGGGCCATGAAAACTGCTCTGAGCTCCAAGCAATTGATGTTTTTCAAACGCTCTGCCTGCTGACCAAAGTCCTTGAAGTTATATGGTCCGGAAATGGGCCCCCCATCCAGACAGACTGGCGTCTGTGGTAAAGGTGAGTCTGTGGGGTTCCTTGAGAAGGCATCCGCTGTTGATTTTCGGCACGGTCCACCAGTGCAGCAATAGACGGTTTTCGCTGGGACCAAAACCCCTTGTCTGGAATTGCTTCTCCCTGATCTTTGGTAGGGAAACAAGAACCATTGTAGCGGTCTAGCATGGAAACGAGCCCAAGGAACAATAGCAATAGCAGAAATCATTTTTCCAAGAAGACTTGAAAGGTCCACTAGGGGGACTCGCTTCAGGGTCCTAACTTGTAGGGCCAGTGTCTTGATACTTTCCAAATGCTCCGGGGATAGAAATACCCGTCCCAAAACAGTGTCAATAATAGCCCCTAAGTGAGCCAACCGAGTAGAAGAAACTAAATGGCTCTTAGCCCAATTAACTGAAAAACCATGTGACTGGAGAACTTGCAATGTGGTTTGCACATCCAATTTCGCCTGTTCATAGGAGGATGACAAGATCAGAATGTCATCCAGGTAACAATGTAGTCTAATGCCAAAACCCCGTAAATGAGCAGCTACTGCTGCCAGGACTTTCGTAAACATCCTAGGGGCCGACGCCAACCCAAAGGGCAAGGCCACATACTCGAAATGTCTGTTGTCATAACAAAATCTGAGAAATTTGAAATGAGAAGGACGAATTGGAATGTGCAAATAGGCCTCCGTCAAATCTATGGAGGATAAAAAAATCTCCCTGTCTTATCCCTAGGAGAATAGATTGCAAAATACTCATTTTAAACCTACGATAAACAAGGGAACGGTTTAGCCGTTTTAAATCTAAAATGGCTCTCCAGCCCCCCGAACTCTTGGGCACTACAAAGGGAAGGGAATAAAAACCCTGACCCTGTTGATCCCTAGGAACCTGGTTGGATAGCCTTAATGTCTAACAAATGATTAATTGCTTCCTCCATCAAGACCCTCTTATTGGAATCCCTGGAAAGAGGTCATGGTATAAAAAAAATTGGGGGAGTGGAAGCAAACTCCAGAGCCAGACCGAATCGAATGGTGTCCCGAACCCAGGAATCCGACGTGGAGGAATCTCAATTGTTGACAAAAAATTTTAAACGACCCCCAATTGGAACCGGATCACCTGAGCTATCTTGGGCAATGAAACCCTTGGTACCGGAACCCCTGAAGGATCTCCTCCCTTGGCCTCCCCTACGAAATCTGTCACCAAATTCTTGGCCTTCCGTTTGCTGGCCCCCCTAGAATCTGATACCCTCTGGAATCTGGTCAGAAACGATTCTCTATAGTAGGGACGAAAGAAACTCCTCTGAAAGGACTGGTAGGATCTGGTGTCTGACTGCCTTAAAAGGGAGGGGGGATTTTCTTCTTGTTCCTAGTTTCTATCAATAGCGGATCCAAGGCAGCGTCAAACAACTTTTCATTTGAAATTGGGGAAGAAGCAAGCTTCCATTTATGTTTAGAGTCGGCCTGCCAATTCTTTAGCCAGAGAAGTCTTCGAGCCATAACCTGTGAAGCCATGGCTCGAGCAGAAAATTTTACAGAATTAAAGGTGGCGTCCGCAGAAAGCTCTGCTGCTGCAATCAGTTTGGCAATGTCCTGATGCGCCCTGATGTTGGAGCTTGGGATTGTATCCCTGAGTTGACGAAGCCATCTAAGAGAAGTTCTAGTAAAAAACAATGCGGCAGTAGCCGCTCTGATGGCCCACGCATCAGATTGATGGCTCTTTCTAAGAGCTATCTCAATTTTCTTGTCTTCTGTTTTAAGCGCATCCTCTGATTCTGTGGGAATTGTTGAGGGGGATGCCAAGGCTACAATGGGATCATCTACAATAGGAGTATTCAGGTGATTTGTGAACTCTGGAGCCAAATTAAAAAAATTTTTATCAAAAAATTTGTGGGCGCTGGGTACAGTGCAGCTGCAGACCACTGCTTTTGCAGGAGGTCCGAAAACATTTGTATGACTTCAACTTCACTCACAGGTTGGGAGAAAACCAAGTCCTCTGACTGTTCCTCGGACTGTTAGGGAACAGATGGAGACTTGTCCAAGTGGGCAGTATTTTTTGCCTTGTATAATAGGTACTTAAAAAGTTGTGGATGGAAAAGACCAGTAAAAGTGGGTTGGTCAGGTCTGATATCCTCATCATCAGACATGCATCTTTCTGGTGATCCCTCTTCCAGGGGAATTTCGCTATCTTGAAGTGAAACAGCATCTAACTGTTCCATATGTACATCTCCTTCACCCTCCTCCTGACTAAGTTGAGAAGGAGCATGCGAAAACAAGGAAGGTTCTCTTGGAAGAGGTACCTGGACGTAATGAGAATCCGTTCTGCCTAAAGAACGTACAGATTGAGCGTCAAGATCTGGAGATGGCGTCTGTCTGGTCCTTGATTGTTGTAGACCTGCAGCGATACCCCTACTGATCGCTACTTCCATCCAAGACCTCAAGGATTCTGGAACCTCCTCTGGAAGAATTTCTTCCTGACTAGCCCAGCCGCTGTAGGTGTGAAGGTTGCTTCAGGAGTTCTTCTCGGGACCTGAGAATGACTGGAAGCTATGGTACTAGGTGAACAAGATGGTAAAGATAAATCTAATGGCCTCAGGCAAATCCTGAGCCTGAGTTTGAGTAGATATGTTAGCAGGGATGGAAACTCTCTCTCTATCTCTGGAGTGTTCCTCAATCTGTCTTTCTAAAGCTCTTTGATGCCTAGAGGCGTCTTTATCCGCCACCTTTGAAGAACCCTTGGTCCTTTTGGACTTGTCTTGGGTTCGAGGCATAGGTTCCCCTCTGCTTGCCATTGTTAAATACCAGAAATGACTCTCTATTACCCAGAGTATAGATATGAGCTTATGGGTTTTAAATGGACTGTTGGCACGTCCGGACTTCTGTACCTCACCAGGGACAGAAAGCCCAATAAATATACTTCTCCCCTTTTTTTGTATTTTTATTTTATTTTATTTATTTATTTATTTTTAAATATATATATATATATAGAAAAATTAACTATTTACGCTTCCAATCAAAAAAAGGACCAAATGGAGAACTCTCTTATACATATATACATACATACATACATACATACATACACACACACACACACACACATATATATATATATATATATATATATATATATATATATATATATATATATATATATATATATATATATATATATATGAATAGGGCCGCTATATTTGAGAAGCTCTGAACAATAATACCACAGGCCTCAGGCCCGAGTAAATTGTTTAGACTGTGAGGGTAGCCAACAGGGTTAATACAAATTTCCTCCCTTTAACTCCCAAACCGGAGTTAAAGGGAGGAAATTCTTTCTGCAGCCTCTTCCCAACCCGGGAAGTAAGGAAAATAATACCCTCTCACAGGGACCCGGCCTGATATGAGTGAGGCCTTCACTAGCAACGTGATAATGTCCGGCTGTAGGAAACACGCGCACAAAAATGGCGGACTGTCCCCAGCAATGGCGCAGATATAATTATGGCGCCAAAACTGCAGCGCGATAACTCTCTGCTATAATATTGGATGGCCCAGAAACCAATAGGAAGTGGGGAAATGGGCTCCAGCGCCTTTACCCCTGCATTCTCTTGGGGAGGAATGTTGATTTAGAGAGTAACAGACAATGGCAAGAGAGGGAAACACCAAATCAATCAAAAAGGAGCCAAAAGGAAAAAAGCTGCTCTTTAAAACTCAAGCGGCAGAAAGGCCCCCTGCTGGGAGATCACAATCGCGATTGGAGCTGCTATAGCGCTTCGCAATCGCTCCAAACCAATTTGAAAGGCTGTGACCGAATTGTTGAATTGAAAAGAGAAGAAATTTGGAAGAAGCCAATTTAAGAGAAAACAATCACAATATCACCTTAACAATCTGTTCCGATCAAGGGAAAAGCTGCTTATCTCTTCCAAGGCTGAGCAAAAATTGGGGGATGCTAGGAGAGAGACGGAGGAGGAGTCAGCATCCTACCAATTAAGCTCAGCCTATCAAAACCAGAGACTAAGCACTTCCCAATCTCTGGATGTTCAGAGCAGCTCAATGGAGAATAATTTGTTTTTGTATCTCTCAACAATAATTAAGCTAAATTTTGTATGATTACTTATTTAATTTCCATGGATTATGCCAGAAGTACAGTAAAGAAATTCAACACAATTATTTGACCCTGGAATTTTAAAATAATTATGAATTTCTTATTGACTAGTATAACAAATACTACTGCAACTACTGCTGTATTTAAACAAATCACCATTCAGTTTTTATATCATGCAGATACAATCTAAAGTTCCACGGTCCTGAAAACTTTGGGATGTGGCCTTCAGAAACTTCCAAATACTGTTACATATTTTTGGTTTGAGATTATCACAAGCAAAAACTATTAAGACAAGCAATATCTTAATAATTGTATTTCATTTAAATTTAGTGATTGTTCTCACTACATTGTTTTCAGAATACAGCTCTAAATTTCTCTTGGCATATTTGTCAAATATAGCTTGACCTTTGTCTCAAAAAAAGCAAGCATCTGGTCTGTTAAAAATTTCATATCCTTGTTCCCTCATTCGTTTATCTGTCTTAATCAGTGCTGTTATACATTGTATATGTTATTCATATATGCGTATATATAATTTATATCCATACATACACATGTATTTACTTTATATAAATAATAAAGTGATATACCATAGTGAGAAATAAATTGATTCCTTTGCAAACTTTAGGACTTGGATTTATTTTGCAGAATTTCTTGCAACAAATATATATGTCAATTTGTGATATTAAGCCTGGCTGAATCCTTAGGAACTTTTTTTCCTGTTAGTATTGCAAGGCATTGAATGTAATTTTTGTTTAAATAATTAAAAAAATCCATGTGATGAGATCCATTTTTCACCTGTAAATCAAAGCCTTATATCATTACTGCACACAAATCTTCATTTAATTCAGGGGTCACCAACCTTTTGGGGACCTCAGGGACCACCAAACTCATAATTTTAAATCCTGCAGATCAGAGATCCTGGGAAAATCCCACCAAAAAAGTCTGCAGGAAAATTCCCCACCCTGTGTTCCTACTGATCGATCATTCTTTATTTGGGATTGCAGGATATTGTCTCCAGCTCCATTCTGAGAGAGAGAGAGAGAGACTTTTGGCTTCATGCAAGGAAAACAGCAGAAGTCTTTCTTTCTCTCCCCCAAAGTCCACCAGAATGGCGCAACCTCTTGGAGCAGGATGCTTTGCAGGGTCCCAAAGACTCATTTCTGGTGGAGTTTGGGGAGAGAAAGACAGATTTTTGCTACTTTCCTTATGTGCAGCCAAAAGCATAAGAAGAAAGAAGCAGAAAGAAGCAGCCCGGTGGCCAGGCCAGGCACGTGGGGCAAGTTCCCCCCCCTTTGCCCTTTCCCCCCTACCCTCACTACCTCGTGTTGTTTGCAATACAAGCAACGCAAGACTGGTATTCCCGCGAGCCATGTGGGCGGTGCAGCCTTGTGATCCTACATAGCCTAGATTAATTGCTTTGGGGGGGGTGCTTTTGAGGTGATATTTCTCTGCAGACCACCAAAATTTTCTTGTGGACCACCAGTGGTCCCTGGCCCACTGATTGGCGACCACTGATTTAATCCATTTAGTAAAATACAGCAGTTTTAATCAATGTTGGTCTAGCAATAACACATGACCCTTCTAATGTTCTGCATATTTTCTTCCTGGTGAACTCAATGTAATATGAGAAACCATGGGCTGCAAAACAATTCCATACTGCATATTCCATAGTATCACCAATGCAATATAACTGGATTGTATTAACACTGTAATATTAATCTACATATAACAGTGGTTCTCATTGAAAAAGGCCATGATATTGGGAAAAATTGAAGGCAAAAGGAGGAGAAAATGGCAGACAATGATATGGTTAGAGTGTCATTAATGCAGTGGATGTCAATGATTCCAGGAGACAATAGAGGACAGGAGTGGGGAAGGATAGTGTCCATGGAGATCACAAAAAGCTTGACATGACTTGTAAACTGAACAACAAAAACTGCACACCATAGGGCCCTGTAGCGCCATAGTAAACTCACAGGGATGCCATAGTATATTTTACTATTTAATAAATAGAACTATTAGTAAGCCTGCTTCATTATCACATACATTTTCCGAACCATGAAAGTTTAGGAATCTCTGCATAGAGCAGGGATGTCAAATTCTCATCATCATGGCGGTGTCACATGATATAGCAGGACTTTTTTCTCGCTAAACCGGACGGAAACGGAACCAGCAAGTGACACATTCAGCCTGCAGCTGCAAGTATGGCATAGAGCAAAATATCCATGCTGCCCTCAATAGTACCTATAGATGTTTAGCACCTGAGAAATATACTGATTTAAAACAAAAACCTTTAAGTATATACATAGCTGTAATTATTTTCATGCATTTAAAAATAAAACATAAAACATATAAATACACAGAATTTCCTATAACAAACAGCCAATTAAGCTTAGGAGGTGAGCCACTTCATTTATACTGATCAAACTGTTAGATAATGTATTTTTGTTCACACAGTATTATACTTTCCTTTACCAAATTCAGCTTGACTTACACACACTCATACCCTTAGAATATGAATCCATATTTGAGACCATCTGGTGAGGAAACATAAAAATAAAAGCATGGTTTGCTTTTCTACTAAAGTTGTTGTGTTAATTCAAAATAACCCAGCCATGTATTTTTACAGATGGACTTAGTGGCCATACTTGCCATGTGAATTCTCTACAGGGGACCCGGGAACAGCAAAAACCCTAGGATATGCGCTTGTCTGCCTGCTTGCACACTTTGAAATGTTCGGCAAATCCTGATTTATTCATCGCCAAATGTTTTCCTATCTGATTAGGCAGTTTTCTACTTCAGTAAGCATGTAATATGGAGGTAGCCAAATTTCCACACTGAGGAGTGAAACAATAATATTTTTGGTTTGCAAGTAAAAACAAGCTAAAAGAACCAGCCTGTTGGGATCATAAAGGGATTCATGGGGGTTTGAATTCTAATATAACTATATTCTAGGTATGAAGAAGTGAAGATTTAGGATTCAAAACTGTTTAGAAAAGAAACACAAGGTCATATTTGTAATAAATTATCTTAAGGGAAAAGTGCTGGCATCTGGTTTTTTGTTGTTTTGTTTCTAAACCCACATTTCTGAACCTATGAGTGAATTTGGCATATAGTGCAACTATTTCACCTATAATGTTTGATAAGAGATTCTGATTCTGTTGGAACTCAACTCAGATGGTCATTCTAGTATGTCTGAATCAAGCAATCTAATTAGGTCACATCTGCCAGGAGCCCTGTATCTTATGATCTCTATGAAAAGAGGAATAGTTAGGTTTACAGAGATACATGTAGAGATCTCAAAAGACTGGCTCAGGACTAGGGAAAGCTTTCGTATACTCAGAACTGCACACATAGAACTTGTTCATACGAATGTACAGAAAAATAACATAATATGTGAATTCTCACAACATAAGGCTATTCAAAACTGACTTACATCTTAATATGATTCCTGCATTGGTTAATATCTGCATTTAATACAAACCAATTTCAAATTTTAGATTAATACATAAGGGAAATATACAATTACATGACTATTCAAAGCAAAGCTCACAAAATTTAAAAATAAAAATTTGAGTCGCCATGGGAGAATAGGCAGAAATATTAATTTAATAAATAAATATTTTTTGTACTGGATTATATGTGTGGTTGAAAATTATGACTTTATAACACATTATATCTGGGAGGGTCACAAACTAGAGCCAAATATCTATGGTGTGATAGGAAGAATGGCAGTACTCCTATAGCAAACAATACTAAAGCAAAATATTGTAAACCAGGTGCAAAATAACATTTATGTATATACAGCGATAGTTAAAGTTTTGTTAAATTTTCAATATATCTGGATAAATCTGTTCTAAAATATTATCTGTTTTCCACACAAGTCCTAAAAGTAGTTAAAGTGAATCCAATTAAATAGGTGAGTTTAAAACATTATATCTGTCCATTGACCTATTTAGGATGATGATCAAAAGCTACAGATTTGTGTATGGCAATAAAATTTTGAGCATTATCTGTTCATCTAAAGGGAAAATTAGTGTCAGATATTTCAATAATTGGAATGATAATTATGTGTAAAATTACCTAACTACATGCTGACAATATAATTTGATTCTTAAACTGTGTTATGTATTTTCTTAAGAAGACAATGGAAGTTGGATTTCTGAAGTCATGAGCGTAAAAGGGATAATGTAATAAAAGGAATTGCTTCTGATTCAATATACAGTAATACAAGGGGTATCTTTTGACTCTTACATGATCCCTATGTTGACACAATTTTTCTAACCCCCAGTTGTCTTCTTATCCTATTCAAAATGCATGTAAGAATTAAAATAAAATAAAACTATTATACCATTAATTCCCATATAATTTTTCCTGAATGCTAAGGTAATCAGGTTTTTATGTTTTTGGGTGGGCCCCACTGTAGACATATTTGAGATCATTGATGAACTTAGCATTCTATATGGCAATTCTCCTATTATGGAAAATAATTACCAGAAGAGCTGAAACATATTCTTTGTCAGAGTTCCGACTGATGCTCCAATTAAATCATGACCCTCAGGCCAAGCTTCGAAGGAAATCCAGTTATTTATTAGGAGCTTTATGTCGGCATGGACCAAGTGAAGCCAACTCTGACTTCACTTAATTCATGCCTTGGCTCTGACCCTGTTTCCTCCTTCCCCGCAGTGTGTTATCAATCATATTCCCCAAGGAAGCAATTTCATGGATTGTAGAAGTCACTCCCTCTGGCCACTGTGGATCTCCTGGAGATGACCTTGATGTTGCTAGTGAATGTGCTTTGTTTTGACTGAAATGCAAGTGCCTTGATGCAGTTGTGCAGTTCGATTCCCCATCCCCCTACCTATGGCAACTCGAGAGCAGGTCAGGAATGTTTCAGTAGTTGACATCCTTCTTTTCCTCACTACAATTTAGGAAAGAAGGTTTTAAATGTCATTATTTTAGCGTCATGTTTTTATGGTCGTGGTGACAGTGGTGCATTTAACAGATGTTAGGCAGGTTTTGATCTGTCTCTGTTAAGAGCTGATAAGGAAAAGTCCACTATCTATAATATATGTTGTATATAAAAAATAAACAATACTTTTTAAATAGCACATGTAATCATTCATGTCCAACAAGTGTAGAAAAATATAAAAATACACTGCCATAAATTCAAGAGAATTTACATCCATATTTTGGCATTTTAAAAATACTTGAGATAAAACTTATTTTTTAAAAAGAAAAATTAACAGTATTTAACACACCAACGCACACAAAACTGTAACATTCATGAAGAAACAAGGAAGCCAATGAAAAATTGATTATTTATAAATGTATTATAAATATAGTTCTATTTTTCTTAAAATATTTAAGATATTAATTTTTAGTTGCAGTTTTAAACATATTATAAAGTGATTATGGTTTAAAAAAAATTGTTAGTGAGATGGGCAGAATAAATTAAACACTTTTTTATGACAATTTGAACCAAATGCCTATAGACTTGTTATAATGTAAGTATATGATGGAGAATAAAAACTAACAATAAGCTTGGGCTTTTTTTCGAATAACTTATAAAAATAATTTTATAATACAAAAATCAGTTTTAAATAGGTTTTCAAAACATTGATCCAATCTAGCTGTTTAGGCATTGTTGAATATCTAAATTACCTCTGTATGTATCCAGAATTGGTAAAGGAGATTAAACTGGAGATGAACAGCGAATACGGAAGGTGGAATACAAAGAGCCATTGGGAGGTAAAATATCTAAAAACAAAAAGAATAATGACCAAAATATTCTTTTAAAATCCAAATTTGTCAAGTAAGGAATTTTAGAAGTTAAGTCACAAAACTTCAGCAATCTATTACCCTCTAAATCCAGTGGACTAAAATTTTATTTTTCTAAGCCAAAACCAAGGTGGGGAAGATTGGATTCCATTGTGCACCTCTCTGTATTGTGGGTGTAAAATTAGATCATGATATGCCTCAAACAATATGAACAGAAAGAGCTAGATAACAGAAAACTCTTGGCATCCTATGATAATCTAACCCTGTGAAATATATTTATTTGAAATCTAGTAGCAATAAAGAGGAGAAAATGACAAAATGGGTTGCCATGTTTTATTATTTTAAATTTCTTAACTCAACTATTTTCCTTGTTGTTCTTTTGATATGGAACACCTTACTAGTCAGAATGATGAATTCCTAAAGGAGTAATACTTTCCATACAACTCATGTGCCTCCTTTTAATTATCATTAAGAAAGAATCTGAAAACTTCCAGGCCAAAAACATTAGCACTTTTATCCAACAAAGGCTTATATAACACTTGTATATTTATATAAAGCATTTTAGAGAAGAATTTGGAACAGTTATTATCCAGGAAATATAAAATTATGAACTGACAGCATATAGCTTTTTCCAAAGCAACAAGGGAAGATTATGAGAAGTTTGATTATTTTCCATTTTGGCATCACCCAAAAAAATCATTTTTAGCACAGTGAAACAAAACAAGCTTCTTCGTTGAGTCCATCTGAAAATAGAAACCAATTGTTTCACTGGAGACCACAGATTTTCATAATACCACACAAATTATAATGTTTGGTTTCATTCTGCAACTTCTTATGTAAGTATGTCCTGATTCCTGATTCCATAATTAATAAGCTCTCATATCTTCAAGAACATCTCATTTTAATTAAGAGAAAAATTTTACCACATAATTTACTTGCTTTTTAATCCATTTACGAATTTGTTCCAATTGTTCATGATGCTAAACAGTGTAGATTGTTTATTAGAGTAGCGATTATATTAGCACATTATTGTGATACTTAAATTGTTATAAGTCTATAAGAGTGGAAGTTCAGCAGTGCGAATCCTTAGTGCCGTGTAAAGGGATGAGCTCCTGTTACTTGTCCCAGCTTTTGCCAACCTACCAGTTCAAATGCACGTAAAATGCAAGTAGAAAAATGGGGACCACCTTTGGTGGGAAGGTAATAGTGTTCTGTGCGCCTTTGGCATTTAGTCATGCTGGCCACATGACCACAGAGATATCTTCAGACAATGCAGGCTCTTCGCCTTTGAAACAGAGATGAGCACCACTCATGAAGGACTATCACATATGTGTGATGGGAACCTTCACCTTACCTTTTTAAATTACAGAGCTTTTAGGATGAATTTAGTTAAATATATTAAAAAACAATGACAAATTATAATTTCAATTTAAATGCATGGTCTGAAATAAGAGCATTATGTGAAATAACTCACAATAAAAACAGTAGACAATTATTTTCAAAGAAGTAGGCATAATATAATGTGAGATAGTTTGCAACTCCATTTTAAACTTATTTTCAATGAACCTATTTTCATATTTTTCACTGTTTACTAATAAATTACGTTTTGACTACTTAAATTGTAAATATTCCATTCCAAAGGCTTTGTTATTATGGGTCAGCAAAGTTGACTAGTACTTCTGTGAAAATAGAATAAACTTCTTCACCCTCTTGTAGCACTGGTTCAAATTACAGAAATAATGTTAGAAGGAATAGTGATCAATGGCTGTCACAGTAAGATTGCCCTCATATTCACCATGGAGGTCATAGTGTATTTGATCATCTGACAAATTAACTGTCTTAAGGAAGGAAAGAGGTTAAATTGAGCAATAAACAGAGTCACTAATTTTTTTGTCTTTGACATACAACTATATATTGGACATACTTACCCATGATGTAAATTTTTGCAAAATAGATTGCCTTAATGCGGTGAGTAAGTTGTAATGTTCGGAACTATGATGAACTTGATGTCCAGCCCATAAAAAATTAATTTCTGCAATAAAATAAAAATATTTTGTGAGCCATGCACTATTATGATGAAATTTAGATTTTTAAACAAAAATTAGCAATAACAATATGTTCTTTCATGTGCACAGAAATTTTGCATTTAGAAATATGCATGATGCTCCAGTCTATGAAAAACATATGTAAAGTGTTGATCTAATCAATATCCTAGCGGTTACTTCTAAAAAAAATTTCTGACAGAATGCAGAGAAAGATTTCTTGAATTCTTTCCTGACCTCCTTTCATAGAAGTAGGAGATTATATTTTGTTCTGTGTAACAACATAGTATATTGCATCTAAATGCATGGATGTAAATTATTCAAGAGGAAACAGGTTATATTTCTCTATAGCAGCCCTGGCTTGAACTAATCCATTTCCTTACTCGATCTTTTTTTTTTTTTTGCCAGCATCTCTTGCCATATACATCTTTTGCTTTGTACTATTTAGTTTTTATTAATGGAAAGACAGATGAACACACCGGATACTCAAACCCTCTATATATAATTTATTTCCAGCATTCTATTTTGTTGTAAAGAATAACAATATATATGATCGTTAGAAATTTATTTATTTTTAACCTGGAAAAGAGTATCTAAAAATAAAACTATAAAGGAAAAAACAAGCTTTTTAATAGAGCTGTATATTTTATAAGCATATATAGAATTTAAAAGTAAACATGAAATAAAGAAATGTATGATGCTTATTTTACTGCAATTTCTTTCATATACTCTTTAAGTTTAGGTAGATTCCAGTTCATACATTCCTTTGAAGTTAAATGTTTTACGCTGTACTGCAAAAAATCAAGTATCTTTTTTTCCTATTCAGGAAGACACCCCTCCCCCCCAAAAAAATCACTGCATTCTTCAATTTCTCATATAATACAAGAATTTTTCATTTATTTCATTTATATTTAAAGATACATAAATAAGATCTGTTAAAAATTGATTCTGATTGAAAAAATTAATTTAATTTAAAGAAGGATTTTACAACAGATTCAAGGCACAGAAAGGTGATCTTATATTATTGGAGGCAACCAATTAATTTGGTCCTGTCAGTTTTTGTTTGTTTGCTTGTTTGTTTTGCAACATGTCACAAATGTTTTCACAGAGTTTTTTGCAATTTGTCACAGATGGTGCCTTTCTTCAGAACAAAACAAAACTATGGAAAGACTTGAGACAAGATATCAAGGTAAGGTTGGATTAAGTATACAGCAACAACATGCACTTGTCCAGATAACTAACCTATTTAATCTTTTCTTAAGATAACAGTAACATATTCCTCAGCAATCCACCAATCTTCCTCAATAATAAGATTCACAAGAGGCCCACATGTGAACGAGTTGCTTAAAATATTGTGATAAACTAGCTTTTCTCAACTGCCAAACAACATTGGCAGGTAAATATTTTAGAGAGATATACAAAACTGACAATTCTTCTCCCACTTTTTATATTTTATTGTTATACCAGACAAATTTCAAGCCTGAAAAGTCTTGTTAAAGTCGACTTGAACTTGTGTTCCTAATTTTTGTCCATTTGACAGGAACTCTGTACGAAGCCTAGAGGTGCTGATGAAAAGCTAATTAACACTTTATGGCCACCATTCCTATATTTTCATTCAGGAGAAGGGAAAATAGGTACAACCTAATCTCTAGTCCAGAGGTTTCCAAACATGGCTGGCTAAGAAATCTTAGAAGTCTATAACCTTAAAGTTGCCAGGTTTGAAAACTCCTGCTCTAGCCCAACATGTGCATGTTGGTCTTTATCTCTCTTTGATACCCAATCTCAATAGCCACTTGTTATTGCCATTTATTTAAAGTAGGTCTAAGATTACTATTTTATATATCTTGGATATGAGAATATGTCTTTGGCAAACTCTGCTAAAAAGATGAACTCTTTCGGGTTTGACAGATGTACTGCCTAAGAGGTGTGAGAAAGCCTTAAGAACATCACTCGGTGAAGGTGATTGGTGATCTCCAGAAATGGTTGTATTTATAAGGTTTGATGAGTTTAAATAAAGCATGCAAAAATTGACTAGGCAGGAGCCAGGGTAACCCCTCTTTGCAATAATGCAAACATGTCCTTAAATTGGGATACATCTGCTATATGACACTCTAAACGTTAATACAATAGTATTCTCTATGCCTAAACCACATTGGGAAGATGGTGCTTAATACCAAAATGTAAATCTCTTAAATGAAACACATTAAGAGATCTTAAGACCAAGTATTGGATGAATGTCAAACTATGTATAAAGCTAGATATTAACATTGATAACTAGAAAATTATGACCTGTTATAGGAAACAACTTAATCATCCATAACTATATGAAGCTCCCACAATACGTAGAGCTAATCCTCCTCCCACTATGATTTAAAGAATCATAGAATTCCTAATATCCATTCTACAGTGATTTTTTAAAAAAATAATCTTCTGTTCAACTACACTGTATTCTTAAACTTCAATTCCTAAGGAAAACAAAATAACTTAATCTACCCTTCCTAATGAGTTCATTAGGGACCAAGTTATTCATTCAAACTACAATAGTGCATAATAATTTACATTTGAAATACTTCCTAGGAGTATGACAGAAGCTAAATGAGCAAACTAAAAAAAAAAAAATCTAAAAAGTGTGGAGGTTAAAGATCTGACTTTTTAGTTGTTTTAAAAGCATATACTTCCTATCACAAACTGTGTGTAACACAAGCCTCAATTCAATGAGATACAGCTGTACAAATACAATACTGTAACTGAATCTTGGTTTTTTGCTCCCCCTTCATTTTTTATATTATGAAAAGTTTAAGGAAAACAATCTATGATGATTTTACATTCTACTCTTATTCACGTGAAGGTCAAATGATATTCAGAAAGAATTACTACCAAGTCCTTTTTATTGCTAAACAGTATTCAATTAAGCTAGCAAAAACAACAACAAATTATGTTCTTCATTTTAAATACATTAAACAGTCAGCTGGAAAAATTAGTGTTTAAAAAATCCTGTACGAAAAGCTATGCACAGGTGGGACTAAAGTATATATGAGTTTGCATTCTAACTGCTGTAGTATTTCCCACTATTTATTACAAACAAATTATTAGTTAAAATAGAAAGCAAAAAAATCCTCTAATATATCTTGTTTCAATCAAACAACATATCAATTTTTCATACAATATACATTCTGAAGTGTCCACTCATTCATAAATAATAAAGAAATCTTTAGAATCAACGCTAAAAATTTAATTTTGATTTTACTATACAAATGGCAACCTTCTGTGAAAAATTAATTTTCACATTCTGCACATTCATTGGTTGCTTTAAGGGAATTTTCCATCTCAAAACATTGTTTGATACTTAATTACAATATACATCACAACAGACTTTGCTTTCTACCCCAACCTGAATATAAATATTAGAAGAATATTTAAATGAGATGAATAAAATACAGCATGGTTTTATTTCAGAATCTTTATTATATCCAATCTTTGTTACATCCAAATACTTTCACTACTTTTGAGGCAAAAAAATTGCAGAAGAATTGTAGTATTCATGTTATAACCATGATATCAAACAATCTATCCTTAGTCATGTTTACGTTAGAAATTCAAGAATTAAATTGAACACCAAATTGATCCAACTTTTTTTAATTTTAGGAGACATATTTGTGAAAATGGACAATGAGAATATTTACCTTTCTTTTAATCCTCAATCATATGATATGGTATCATTTCTTGGAAAACTGTTATAAAGGTAGTCCTTGACTTACAACCAGAAATGAACCCAAAATTTCAATTGCCAAGCAAGACGTTTTGCCCCTTTTTACAATCTTTCTTGCCACAGTTGTTCAATGAATTAGTGCAGTTGTTAAGCTAGTCATGTGATTTTTAATGAATCTAGTTTCCCCATTTATTTTGCTTGTTAGAATGCAAAAAATGATCACATGATCCTGTGATACCACAACATTATAAATACAAATCAATTGCCAAACTTCCAAATTGCATGATCACAGGGATGAGGCAATGGCCATTAAATGTCACTAATATATTTTTCCTATAGATTATTGTGAAGAACATAAATGAGAGAACTTAATCCAACTATTAAATTGGCTACACAGAAACTGAAAAGTTAGATGTTTAAGTTAGCTATCAGTGTTGAGCCTTAACATGTTGTCGGAATTTTGAAAGCTGTATGATGCTGCTGAATCTGTTCAACACTTAGCTGGTTGTAACTAGAAGGAGAGTTTTTCAATTGGTCCTATGTTATTAGAATAGTCTAGACAGATACATCATGTTGCTGCCAGGTTTTGACTTTCATTTCTACCAAGTGATTAGACGATTGCCTCAAATTTAACTGTTACTTGCTGCTTTGCTCATTTTATTTGCTGTTTTATTGCTTATTTTTACATTTTTATTACTATACATTGTTTTAGAAATGTTAGATCAAGAAGTAATTCATATGTGTGAAAAAAAATCACCCTATATTGCTGTAATCATTTTTAAATACTTCTTTTCTCTCTCCCATATGGCTTTCTCCCATATTCATCCTAAGGTCTGAATACAAAATATTGGCATTGACATAATTGGCCTTAAACCAACTTGTTTAATATTAAAAGGCATGGGGGAATGGGTAGAAAGAAAGTGAGGTAGATATAAAATGCTTTTTGGGGAAACAAAACTGGGAAATGTACTGCTTCAATCTAACTTCTTCTTTTCATTCAATCCTATTTATTTCATTCAAAAATTAAAATCCTTGTGTGATCTGTCAAGGATTCAAGGAATGGGCAAGCTAATATCAAATAAGAAATCAGGGGAAATGTTCCCAGGATATACATGCCAAGAATGAGTGCTAAACCTGACTTAAAAACATAAAATGCCAAATTGAAATCTCCTGCCTGGTTTTCTGCTAATATCATTTAAGAAGGACAGCAATTCTTCCTACAGATAACATCCACAAAAGTTATAACAATCCAAACAATCTGATGCAATTTAGATAGAAAGTTCCACAGAATCTATCCAGAAAAAATAGAGGCAATCACACCATACCCACAAAAAAATCCCAAGATAGCTATATACCAGTGATTCCCAAAGTGAGTGGTACCGCCCCCTGGGGGGCGGTGGGATGCCTTAGGGGGGCATTAAGAGACAAGGGGCCAGCAGGGGGGCGCTAAGAGGCGGCAGGGCGGCATTTGAGGTGCCAGCCCTTCAGGCTCACCTATTGACTGTTGCACAGCTCCAGAGCCATCGCCTCGAATGCCTCCCTGCCATCTCTTAGCATTCCCAAGGGGGCCGGCAGAAGGGCGCTAAGAGGCAGCAGGGGAGCATTCAAGGCGCTGGCTGTTGCACTGCTCCAGAACTGGCATCATGAATGCGGCAGCGGTGGCACGTTACGTGCTGCCGCGGCCTCATTCAACACGCTGGTCCCCTGCCACCTCTTAGCATCCCCAAGAGCCCAGCAGAGGGGCGCTAAGAGGCAGCAGGGGGGCGTTTGATGTGCCAACTCCATAGTGGTGCAACAGTCAATGGGTGAGCCTGCAGAGCTGGCACCTCGAACGCTCCCCTCCACCTCTTAGCGTTTCCAAGGGGGCCAGCAGAGGGGTGCTAGGAGGTGGCAGGGGGGCATTGAGGTCTGGCTCCGGAACAGTGCAACAGTCAATGGGTGAGCCTGCAGAGCTGGCACCTCGAACGCTCCCCTCCACCTCTTAGCGTTTCCAAGGGGGCCAGCAGAGGGGTGCTAGGAGGTGGCAGGGGGGCATTGAGGTCTGGCTCCGGAACAGTGCAACAGTCAATGGGTGAGCCTGCAGGGTCGGCACTTCGAACGCTCCCCTGCCGCCTGTTAGCATCCCCAAGGGACCCGGCAGAGGGGCGCTAAGAGGAGGCAGGGGGACGTTTGAGGCGCCGGCCCTGCAGGCCCATTGACTGTTGTACCGCACCGAAGCCAGTGCCTTGAATGCGGGAGCACATTGGGAAAAGCTACCACCACCACTTTCCCAAAGTGCCGCCGCTGTCCCATTCAGTCTGTCCATTCATCTATCCATCCAAAAGGTCTGTCTGCCTGCCTGCCTGCCTGCCTATCTTTCTTTCTGTCTACCTACCTACCTATCCATACGTCCAAAAGGTCTGTCCATCTTCCTGCCTGCCTGCCTGCCTGCCTACCTACCTACCCACCTATTTATCTACCAATCTCTCTCTCTCCACCTACCTACCTACCTACCTACCTATCTCTACCTACCTACCTACCTACCTACCTGTCTCTCTATCTATCATCTATCCATCCATCCATCCATGTTTGAAGCGCCGGCTCCGCAGGCACACCAGGAAAATAGAGCAAAGCCAGTCTGGGAGGGAGGGAAGGGAGGGAGGGAGGGAGAGAGAGAGAGGGAGGAGGGAGAAGGGGAGAAAGAGAGAGAGAGAGAGACAGACAGACAGACAAGACTTGATGCATCAGATTGAAATGAGGCCTAGTTTAGACTGAGGCCTTTTTCCACATTGAAACATCTTTGGCTTCTATTAAAGGTTTTGTGGATGAAATATGGTCCAACTATCAGGAAGCTCTCTCATTTTGTTGAGGCTTTAAACAGGATCCATTGGACCAGATCTCCACACTAAAAAATTACTTTTCCCTAATATATTACAGTGTCAATTCTGAAGAAGGCAAAACCAAAATGTACTGGTAAATTACAAGGAGAATACACATACACACACACACTCCCTTTTAAACCTGCTGGAGCAGGTGATTGGACTAGAATAGCTATCTCATTATCTTTCTCCTCCCTCCCTCTCTCCTTCTTTATTTCTTTTTCTTTCTGTCCCCTCCTTCCATCTCTCCTTTTCTTTGTCTGTCCCTTTTTTATCTTTCCCTTTTCTTTTTTCTTCTCTCTTTCTTTCTCTCTGTCTCTCTCTTTTCTCTGTCTCGCTTTCCCTTTCTCAGGCTCACCCCATTGACTTGGTGCACTGCTCCGCTCGGACTTGCTTTGGCTGGTCCCTCCGATGCAGCAGGCTCAATGGGGTGGACCTGCGGGGTCGGCACCTAGAAAGTGGCAATGGCAGCACATTTGAAAAGTAGAGCAAAGCCAGAGGTTGGTAATTTTTGCTGCAAAGAATCACAAAAGCTTCTGGGTTGTGTACAAGAAGGAACACACATGTCAATGCAATTCAGCAACATAAAATAGAGAAATACAAATAAAAATCAACAAGAATCGGCAAAGCATCTCTGATTAGATTCTATTCACTACTAGAATCTAATAAGAGATACTTTGCCTATTCTAGTCCAATGACCAGGGTTGGAAGGGAGTGTGTGTGTATATGTGTGTGCATGACTGTCAAAACTCCAAAAACAGGTCAAGTAGCTCTGGGGAGGCCAGTCATAAATTAGAAACTTGCTAAACAACCAGCCATTAAGTGAGGATCACTTGTATTTGGTTTGCCAGTCACCTGGCCACCCAATCACATGACCACCAAACCACACCTACCCAGTAACGTGACCAGCAAGCCATGCCCACCCAGTCACATGACCAGCAAGCCATGCCCACCGTCACATGACCAGCAAGCCACACCCTCAAATTAGGCCACGCCCACAGAAATTTGAATCCCAACCCTGGGTGGGAGACACTGAGGATGAGTTTGTAGCACCAAGGAGGCAGTGGACTGAAAAAGTTTGGGAACCACTGCTATATACCACAATATCACAAACAGTATATCTTGTTCTTATTATCTGAACAAAAGAAACAATTCTTTATTTTGGTCACTTATCACTTTTACAATCTAAGACATAGAAATAACTTTAATAAAACAAAATGGAATGAAAAGGTAAAGTGAAAGTGGTCAGCACAGGCAAAACTTTCTTAGTCAGGTAAAACATTTGAACATTGGTAAAGCCACACTTGGAATACTGTATCGAGTTTTGGTCATCTCAATACCAAAAAAAATTGAGATTCTAGAAAGAATGCAGACAAGAGTAATGAAGATAACTATGGGACAGAAACTAAACGTTATGATGAACAATCACGAGAACTGGGAATGTCTAGTCTAATAGGGATGACATGATAAAAAGTCTTCCAATATTTACAATATATTCCTGTCACAGAGAGGATACCATAAATATATTCTCCAAAGCATTTGAGGCCAGGCCAGGAAGTAACAGATGGAAACTTAACAAAGAAAGAAGCAACCTAGAATTAAGAAGACATTTCCAGTTTTAAATACACTACATTTTAAACTAATGTATGTAATCTATACTTATGCAATTCCTCTGTACTAGAATTATTAATTATTAAAGCTTTAATTCTGTATGTATGTAATTAAGCTTGGACGTATGACCATAATTAAGTCTAGAGTTACAGTTGTAAATTATTATGTTCATACAGAAGTCAACAAATCATGAATCTTCAGGTTTTAATTGGGAAAATATATTAGTAATCAAGTTTTTAAGCTTATCTAATTCATATTGGAAAGTAAGAAAATGGGAATTCTGTCTTCTCTGATCCTTCAAATCTGCACTGTCCTTCTTTCTCAGTCATTCTTGGAACTTGAAATACCAATACTTTGACAAATCACTCAAATACTGTATATTCTGCACTGATTTACCAACCGCCTTAAATGTGGGACACTTCTATTCTAAAAGCCCTTCCTTAGCCAAATTTTCCAATACTAGTTTTGTTTTGCTTTTCTTCATAGAGAAAAGTTGGTAAATCATTTTACCTACCCTTTCACTCATCTGTTCATTAAGTAATTATATCAATTATTGGGGTTTTTTTTTCAGTATTATTACACCTAGCATTTGATTTTGTTATATTGAAAATGTAGAAATATCAACTGGCAACTAAAGTGGAGAAGTGTAAATTCTGTGCCATTAAATATCCAAAACTACAAAGTTTTCTCTTCCTTATTTACTGTTCAGGCCAAATCAAATTTATCAAAAATCAAATTTAGGCATCAGGAAAATTGCTTTTAAGAAAGCAGATTAAAAATACCAAAGCTTACTGGCAATCTTTTCAACAACCCCTGAAATTTTGTTACTTAACATTCTCATATTTTTGCTATCTGGTGGCCTACAAAGTTTGAAAAATTAAGATTACAATCAATTAGAAAGAAAGAAAATTTCCTACAATCCTCTGAGCTATAACTAAAACTTTATCAAATCATAAGGACTAATGCTGGAAAACCAGAAACTTGCATACATAGAAACACAAATCTTCTAGTGCACTTCTCAACTATACTTGTTACCTGCCTATTTTATATGATCTTGTATGTACAGTGAAGCCTGCGTTTCAAGAATCAGTGTTCATATTTTTGAAGTGTAAACATTAAAAACTTTAAACTATATTTAAAGTTATTTTTTTAAAAAAAACTGAAATGCCAAAGAGAATATATTTTCTTTGGAAGGATCTGAAGAGGAAACCACTGGAATGAGAATGAAATAAGATAATTCTCCTTTTGTTCTTTTTTTTTTTAAGAGTTCTTATTTTTCTCTGTACTAGGCTGTCTTTTTCAAGATTGATGTTTGGTGTCACTTCTAGGAAGTGCAGACTGTTCGGCTTCATTGCAATCTATGTCCTCATCCCCTTTCTCTGTTGGATACCACATACTTTGGCAGCCGATATTCAGATGGGAAGTGCTTTTAATGGCAAGAATAGTTGCCAGTGAAACCTTTTCCCACAACATCCAAAATTCTGAATATGCATACATTAAAGAAACAGAAAGACAGTTACACCAAGAGGAAAACCACTGAGATTAATGCAGTTGAATGCAAATCAAGAGAGTCAGAGAAATAAAAAGCAGGTCAATCGTATTTCATTCTTAATGTCATAACAAGGTTCCAAAGAACTACATACAACTAATTCCACATCCAGAATATCGAGGAACATCTCTCATATCTGATGACAAACTGCATTCAAAATGGAAGGGATTTGTGGAAGCAGACTGCATTGTACTGTGACATAAAAGCCAGAAGTTAGGAGAAGTTGAAAAGAAAATAATAATAAATCCCACTGGGAATGTGAAATCCATGAGGACCTTAAAGTACTGTAGCTCTTTGGATTCTGTCTTATGCATTTAAAGTGGCCCTGCATGTAAGTAAGAGTTTTTATTGACCAATTTTGTTCCAGAAAAATTGCACTCCAAAAGCATATGCAAAAAAAGAAAGTTTTATTATGTATTTTTTCTTCTAGCCATCAGCATAGGAAAAAGGAAAGTAATTTGCTTTTTATACAGCACATAGCTAAAAAAGGCAGATTGTTTAGTGTGTGCCAGTTTCCTTTAAATAAAGCAGCTTAGCCTGAAATTTACTGTTAATGATCTAGATAATCAGTATGCAAAGTATGTTCCTCACTTTGAAAAGAAAACGCTATTCTTTCTAAAAAAAAATTGATATAGGATGACTTATCAGGATAATATTGTAAATTATGTTTATTATGTTCTGTAACCCAACTTGATGCTAGTAATGTTTGTTGCACTATTACATATGAAAGTAATAACTTTTCCAAGCTATCTCAGGGAGACTGGGGGCAATTATCAATAAAAATCATAAGAATTGAATTATCTAATGAATAGTGGTCTTAAAAACAAAGTTTTCTATAATAGATTTATATAACAAAAATGATATAGTCATATACAGTTCTGGAAGACAAATTGGCAAAATGTTCACCATTTCCAAAGTTTTCTTTATTTTTTTATAAGGCTGACATTTCTGGCAAATAAGCTCTCTTCAAAAAAACACCAGAAAATAATTGAGATGTGGTATGCACCAGATTGAGAGCCAATCTCCACTTAATTACATTTGACCATCCCATTAGATGTGCACTACATATCCTGTCTACAAAGAATTTATATCTGACTCAACCTTGGATTTTGGTCTTCTCTGCATGGCTCCATCCTGTAAGCCAGTGGTTCCCAAACTTTTTCGGTCCACTGGTGCTACAAACTCATCCTCGGTGCCCTCCCACCCAGGGGTGGTATTCAAATTTCTGTGGGCGTGGCCTAATTTGAAAGTGTGGCTTGCTGGTCACGTGACTGGGTGGGCATGGCTTGCTGGTCATGTGACTGGGTGGGCATGGCCAGGTGACTCACAAACCAAATACAAGTGGTCCTCACTTAATGGCCAGTTGATTAGCAAGTGTTCTAATTTATGCCTGGCCTCCCCAGAGCTACTTGACCTGTTTTTGGAGTTTTGACAGCTTTAGATCAGGGGTCTAAATCCCACCCTTGCCTATGTGTGTGAGAGAGAGAGAGGGAGAAAGAAAGGTCAGATCAGATCTCTCTCTCCCCCTCTCCCACCAACGTCAGCAAGCCACCATCAGTCAAAATTCATGTAAGTAGTCTCCAGGATTTAAAATTAAGAGTTTGGTGATCCTTGAGGTCCAAAAGTTTGGTGACCCTTGATCTAAAGCCTGAGAGAGGGAAAGACAGAGTGAAAAGAAAGAGAGAGAGAGAGAGAAAGGAAGAAAAGAAAAAGAAAAGGGAAAGAAAGAAAAAGGGACAGACAAAGAAGGGGGATGGAAGGAAGGGACAGAAAGAAAAAAAAATAAAGGAAATAGAGAGGGAGGAGAAAGATAATGAGATATCTATTCTAGTCCAATCACCTGCTCCAGCAGGGTTAGAAGGAAGTGTGTGTGGGTGTGTGTTCTTGTAATTTACCAGTACATTTTGGTTTTGCCTTCTTCAGAATTGGCACTGTAATATATTGGGGAAAAGTAATTTTTAGGGTGGAGATCTGGTCCAATGGATCCTGTTTAAAGCCTCAACAAAATGTGGGAGCTTCCTGATAGTCTTGACCATCTTTCGTCCACAAAACCTTTAATAGAAGCCAAAGATGTTTCAATGTGCTGGCAAATATGTTTCAATGTGGAAAAGGGCCTCAGTCTAAACTAGGCCTCATTCAATCTCATGCATCAGGTCTCCCTCTCTTTCTCTCTCTCTCCCTCCCTGCCTCTCTCCTTCCGTCCCTCCCTCCCTCTCAGACTGGCTTTGCTCTAGTTTCCCGATGTGCCTTCGAACATGGATAAATGGATGGATGAGTGGATAGAGAGAGAGAGAGAGAGAACAGGCAGGCAAACAGACAGACTTTTTGGATGGATGGATGGACGGACAGACAGACAGACAGAGAGAATGCAACAGTGGTGGCACTTTGGGAAAGCCGTGGTGGCGGCTTTTCTCAACGTGCTGCTGCATTCGAGGCACCGGTTTCGGAGCGGTGCTACAATCAATGGGTGAACCTGCAGGGCCAGCACCTCGAACGCCCTCCCTGCTGCCTCTTAGCATCCAAAGGGGCCAGCAGAGGGGTGCTAAGACGCGGCAGAGGGGCGTTTGTGACACTGGCCAGCCCTGCAAGCTCACCCATTGACTAGCACTGCTCCGAAGCCGGTGCCTCCAATGCGGAAGCGGTGGCATGTTATGTGCTGCTGTGGCCATGTTCGATGCGCCACCCCCTGCTGTCTCTTAGCGCCCCTCTGCTGGACTCCTTGGAGATGCTAAGAGATGGCAGGAGGGCGTTCGAGGTGCTGGCTGGCCCTGCAGGTTCACCCATTGATTGTAGCACCGCTCCAGAGCTGGCACCTCAAATGCCCCCCTGCCACCTCTTAGTGTCCCCAGGGGTGCCAGCAGAGGGGTGCTAAGAGGCAGCGCATCAAACGCAGCGGCACATAATGTGGCAGCACATAACATGCCACCGCTTCCTCATTGGAGGCGCTGGCTCTGCAGTGGTGCTACAGTCAATGAGTGAACTTACAGGGCCAGTGCGTCGAACGCCCCCCTGCTGCCTCTTAACGCCCCCCCAGCTGGCCCCCTTGCTTCTCAGCACCCCCCTAAGGTATCCCACCACTCCCAGGGGGAGGTACCACCCACCACTACTCTAGAATAAGTCTTTCTCCTATGATGGAGATTATTTTGTTGTAGAAAGGAAATTTATGTTCTTTATATTATATGTAAATGATATAAATTGCACTAGGAATATAATTTTATACTAATGGATACTTGAGAGTAATGGTTATCTTATTCTCCTTAATGGTCCATTAAAATGAGATTATAGTCTACTTGTAAACATATCTGGGAAAGGAAATTTATGGGGTTTGTTATCTTGCTAGGAGTGGTAGGGTTAAGGCATTGGATCCTAAATTTGGGAACTCATTTCCAAAAGTGTCAAGATGTTATCTTTTAATTTACATTAACTTATTTGCTTTTGTTGGATAAATTCTACATTTTTGCTACGTTGATTTTAAACTGGAAGATGCCTTGAGCATCTTTTGAGAGGGAAATATAGTCAGTACATGATATCTTTTTTTTTAAAAAAGGATGTTTATTATTTTATAACTAAGTACTATTATTTATTTTATCTGTTATAAAAATGAGAGGGAAGAAATGAGGGAAAGAATCTACTAGTTGTTTGGTGGAGTAGGAAATGTTTTTTTCTTTAGGGAAAGGTTAAGAAATATTCAGTTTTAAATATAGTTTCTTTACATTGATACAAAGAAGTGTTCGCATTTCTTTCCTTATTTTTTAATTTTTTCCTCCCCGTCTATAATTCTTGATTTTGTTTTCCCTTTGGTCAATATTTTTTTTCTTGCCAGCTGCAAAAAGTTACAATTAATTTATCTGTGGACTTCTTTCTGTTTCAAATGACAAAAGATCAGTATTTTGAATTCCACACATGGCATCTCTCATACCCCAGTAGACCATTTAACACACACGTCCACTTTCCCTAATCCTTGCCATCCTGCACTCCCTAATACTCCCTAGATGTGCCCCATTGCACTCCCATCCCTGCCTCTAAACCACTACTTGCACATCATTATTGGCCCTTGCTGATCCTTTCTTGCACCCTCACACAATCTCCCGAACCCTCCTGGCATGTCCCTTGTGCTGTCAGACCACCTTCTAGCACCCTGCACACCCTTCCCTAGCTTTGCAACATGTCCCTCATATTCTTTTACACCCTCTTATGCTCTTCTTACCTTGTGAATCACTTGGGATTTGCAACTTCTTGCCAACTTCCCATCTCACCTGGTTTTGGCCATCTCATCTATGACTCGGAGATTCACTTAACAATGGCAATGAGGACAGCTGGGATAGTCATTACTAAGTGAGATTCCTCAGAAGGTCAGTGGATGCAGTTGCATTTTATGATCATTTTACTTAGCAATAGAAATTCCAGTTGCAATATTAAGTCAAAGATTACCAATATCGAAGCCAATACCAAACCAGTTGTATTTAGAAATAATATGCTACAAATCAAAGTACCAAATATCACTTTGTTGTGTGATCTCTTGATCCTACATATATCTTTAAAATACTGTATATTCTTTTTAAAAATGATGGATGATTAGTGCCTAGAACTTCCTTTGGGAGAAAAGCTAGTAGAAAGCATTCAGAAATATGGAAAAAATTAAGAAGTTCACAGAGAGCAATTATCAAATTGCCTTCCAGAAAATTAGCATTTTAGCAAAATTCCCTACTGATCTATTTTGTGGGAATGTTTAGGATATATTCTCAGCTGTGTAGAGTGGTTGAAAATGCCAACCAACTAAAACTATTATTAAAAATTCATTGATCGAAGAAAGCTAGGCAGGAAAATAGAAAACTAATATTAGAAAATAACTAAATATTCTCTTATCATTTTTTTGGTCTCATTTTCATACATCTTTTCTACTCCTTTATATACCTCCACTCCTTTTTAATACCTCAGAATTTGTGAAAAATTAAACAGAAGTGAATTATAAACTATGACCAACAATTTTTAAGTATGGGAAATTTTCATTGCTGTTTGTATGAATCTTTTTGTGCAGAGCAAATATTATTAACATGTTTTGATACAAATCAAAGCCATGGGAACATGTATTTCTCAATACTTATTCATACTTCATAATGACATATGCTGTGTAGGTGGTTTTGCTTCAACTTCCTGCAATACTGTTGCATCTGCATCTCTTTTTCAGATGCATCTGAAAACATGCATCTGTAGTGTAATACATTAACTAGAGCTTATAAGACAGGTAGTCCTCAACTTACAACTGTTCGTTTAGTGACCATTCAAAATTCAGTATCACTGAAAAAAAGTACTTGTGATGATTTTTCACACTTACAATCAGTGCAGCATTTCCATTGTCAAGTGATCAAAATTCAGATTCTTGGCAATTGACTTATATATATGACAGTTTCATATCCTAGGGTCATGTGATCATCTTTTGTGACAAGTAATCAATAGGTAAACTAGATTCATTTAACAAACTTGTTATTAACTTAACAATTGCAACAATTAAGTTAACAACTGTAGCAAGAAAGGTCATAAAATAGGGCAGAATTCATTTAACAAATGTCTCATTTAGCAACATAAATTTGGGATTCAGTTGTGCTCATAAGTTGAAGACAATTTTTAAAACAATATTTACCATATAATGCATCCTTTGAAATAATGTCTTATGGAAGACTTGGACATGGAGCAGAAATATGCCTTAAAATAATTGTGGGCCAAAAGGAAAGCTAGCCAACCAATTATCAGTTCGGTGCCTAAGAGTGATGGAGTTAGTAATATCCATGAGGCCTGGAGGTCTAGCATGTCTTTCAGGACAGAAGTATAATAGTTGGAAAAAACTAGGCAGCAGTGGCAGACTCTCCATTGTGAAGCAGTGTTTGATGTCAATGGACTGATCTTTGCAGAAGTGCACACAAGATTACTTAGCAAGCAGCAAGCAACTAATGGGCAATGGATTCTGCAGACTTGTCTTATTAACATTTTTTGTATCTCAATTCTTGCCAAGAATCCCATCATCATACAACATTACCAACAATAGAGAAATAGTTGATAAAGACAACAGAACTTGTAAAAATGATTTCCTGGATTAGAGAAAAAAATAATAATTGTGCTTATTATCGATTAGAAACCCTTGTAGACCTTTTGTATAAAATTGGAAAAATGCATTTATGACTTGTAGATTTGAGAATTAAAAAACAATAATAGAAAGTGAGTTTTTTCTATACTTATAGAGTAAGATATAAGTTTGTAATCATATATGTATTTTATGCAAAGGAAAATAGAAGCTTTCTTTTCTATTTTTTATATCTTTTATCTCTTTTATCTTTGTTTTTTTCATTTTATTCCATATTCGTTTTGATTATTTTATCTTTTTCAATCTTTCTTTTAGCTATATATGTAATTATTTACAAATATATAATATTGAATTTATGATAACATAATAGATATAAATACTGTTAAGATAATAACAATACTTACAGGTGAAACTCAAAAAATTAGAATATCGTGCAAAAGTTCATTTATTTCAGTAATGCAACTTAAAAGGTGAAACTAATACATGAGATTGACTCATTACATGCAAAGCAAGATAGTTCAAGCCGTGATTTGTCATAATTGTGATGATGATGGATTACAGCTCATGAAAACCCCAAATCCACAATCTCAGAAAATTAGAATATTACATGCAATCAATAAAACAAGGATTGAACATAGAACAATATCGGACCTCTGAAAAGTATAAGCATGCATATGTACTCAGTACTTGATTTGGGCCCCTTTTGCAGCAATTACTGCCTCAATGCGGTGTGGCACGGAAGCTATCAGTCTGTGGCACTGCTGAGGTGTTATGGAAGACCAAGATGCTTCAATATTTATTTATTTATTTATTTTATTTCATAATTTTATATACCGCCCTTCTCCCGAAGGACTCAGGGTGGTGAACAGCCAACTAAAATGTATACAAACACAGAGATAAATATGGTTAAAAAAGAATTAAATTATAGGCTGCCCCAATAAAAATCTAAAACTCCCGATTAAAATAAATTAAAACTTTCGTATCCCACCCTAACTAATCTAAAACCCCTTATTTAAAAATCCCATTTGAGTCAGCTCAGGCCGGCCTGCTCAAAGAGCCAGGTCTTCAGGTCACGTCTGAACGCCCTCAGGTCAGTGGTTGTTCGTAGCCCCGGGGGCATCCCATTCCAAAGGGCAGGATCTGTCTGTGTGTGGTGGCTCTTGATGCACTGACTCCAGCCTCAGTCCATTCCTTGTGAAAGTCCCCAACACTTTTGAAAGGCCTTTTCCTGACAATCCTCTCCAGGCTGTGGTCATCCCTGCTGCTTGTGCACCTTTTTCTTCCACACTTTTCCCTTCTACATAACTTTCTATTAATGTGCTTTGATACAGCACTTTGGGAACATCCAACTTCTTTTGTAATTACCTTTTGAGGCTTTCCTTCCTTATGGAGGGTGTCAATGATGGTTTTCTGCACAACCCTCCCTCTGGAACGAATTACCCCCGGAGATGAGGATCATCCCTGATCTCCTGACCTTCCGGCATGCGTTGAAAACTTATTTATTTCATCAAGCCGGCCTGGCCTAGGGGTTTTTAGGGGTTTTTAGGATTTTAATCTGGTTTTTATCTAGTTTGGCTTTTAAACTTCTTATAAATTTCAGCCTTTTTTATTTGGTCTTTTAACTGTTCTTAATTTTGTATTGTCCTCTGTATTTTAATTTGGCTATGCACCACCCTGAGTCCTGTCAGGGAAATAGGACGGTATATAAGTACAATCAATCAATCAATAATAATAATAATAACAACAACAACAACAACTGTCAGATCAGCAATCTTTCCCATGATTGTGATTCCTACTGAACCAGGCTGTGAGACATTTAAAGGCTCAGGAGATGTTTGTGATTTATGGCTTTGCAGGTGTTATGGCTTAATTAGCTGATTAGAGTGGGACACTATGAGCCTAGAATATTGAACCTTTTCATAATATTCTAATTTTCTGAGATTGTGGATTTGAGGTTTTCATGAGCTGTAAGCCATAATTATCTCAATTATGACACATCACGGTTTGAACTATCTTGCTTTGTATGTAATGAGTCTATCTCATATATTAGGTTCACCTTTTAAGTTGCATTACTGAAATAAATGAACTTTTGTACGATATTCTATTTTTTTGAGTTTCACCTGTATAATTGGTAACAGGTGCTAAAACAATGTTTCTCATTATGGGAGCAGTTTCCTGTGAGCTGCAACCAAAAAGTATAGCCGGATAATAGAACAGTGTTATTTATATTGGCTCCTAAGTTCAAATCTCCATGAGCTTTATCATTCTGTTGAGATACTTCATTCCTTTTCTCAGCATGCTGAACTGGTGCCTGGCAGAGTTCTTTTGCTTTGGTTTATTGGCAATGTCATCATTTGCAAAAGGAAATCATGTTCTCCGTAGACTACTTTACATTACTAGTTAAGTGATTGTTAAACATCATACTATATAGTATTCCACTGTAGCACTATAACAGTACATAGTGACTGAAAATGGAACGAACAGGAAACTCATCTTAACAATCATATTTTGTGGTCAAATCCAAATACTTAAAGAAGCATTAGAGAGGATCTCAGAAACAAATAGGTTTTTGAATGTATACGTATATAGATATATTTAAGTCCCACAATACCTACAAATTCCTATAGTTCTATCAATCTGTACAGAATAAACTGAATGCTATATACAGTAAAGAAAAACTGGGGAGAGATATACAGGTGACATTAATAGCTAGAATTTCATTCAGCATTCCAATATCCTAGATTTAGCATTACAAGAGAGGATGCAAACAATCCAGTATCCAACATCTGTAAAAGAAAGAAACTGTAAATAGAATGTAGGCTAAGCTCTCTACCACAAATATAAACATGATTTTTCCAATTAGGATCAGCATTTGTGTAGAGGATATCTCTATACAGGAAAACCTTCCAACATGCACAGTTTGACTGCTGACCATAATATTTGTTAGACAGAACTAGTTCATATGGCTCCACAACACCTCAAAGGTATTATATATAAGTGGAAATTGAGAAAGAGAATAAACAAGTAAAATATTGAGACCACATAGAAAGGGGGTAAGTAAGGGAGGAAATGCTGATCTGAGCTGAATTTATGGAGCCAAGAATTCATATATTATGATCAAGGTTTGTAGAATGTATAACATAACAGTTTTAAAAAATCTCTCTTTCTACAGCCAAAATTCCCAGCTATAATATTTTTTAAAAAATGATCAGGAAGCAATATCACATGGTGCTTTATAGGCAGAATTTAAGACTCTGAGCACTTCCCAAAAGGCAGAGATCCTAAGCAAGGCCAATTTTTCCATTTTTAAAAATAGTTAGGACAAATGAACTTAACTATTCTCCCAGGAGGATAATAACAGAGGTTCAATTACTCTTACAAGGAAGACAAGCATGATAGATTGGTGCTCACTATGTACTGCCAAAACAAGATAGAGGATGCTGAAGCATTAATATTTTAAGAGGAGGAAAAAAGCAAAACAATCATAGAAAAATCCATTTTATTTTGCTGTTCAGCCTACATTATCCTTAATTAACTATTATTAAGCAAAATCATTTTCATGGAAAAATAGTTTAATAATTAATAAAAACGTAATAAATGGAATAGCACTCTGGGCAATAAAACAATGCAGTTCACTTGCTGATATTCTGAATTATGTTTACATTGTTGATTCAAGAAAATAAATAAGACTTTCTTTTTGAAGTAGGAATCATTTGGAACATTTTCCAGGAATAGCAATAGCAATAACACTTAGCCTTATATACCTCTTCACTGTGCTTTATGGTCCTTTCTAAGCAGCATACAGCATATAGCCCCCAAACAATTTGGGTCCTCATTTTATCGACCATGGAAGGATGGAAGGAAAATCTTGTTTCTCCTCTTATATCCATGTAGACCAAGAAACATGTTACTTACAGCATTGCGACACAGCGAGTTTGACACTCATGGTCTAAACCAACATGTATGACACAAATTAATGCAGACAACCATTTTCTGTTTAGTTTTAGTTTACTTTACTTTATTGTCATTGCACCTCGTACAACAAAATCAAACACCATCTTCAGTGCACATCATGACAATGATCATGAAAATAAACACAAACATACATCCTTCACCCTCCACACATTGAACCGAAAAACCGCGACACCGCACCAACACTGCACTATACAGCAGAATTCAAAAGAGCTACTGTCCTGGGATAGAAGCTGTTTTTCAGCCTATTTTGTGCTTGTTTTTATTATTCTGTACCATCTGCCAGATGGTAATAGTTAAACAAAAGAGTGCCCAGGATGAGATGGAACTTTAAGAATGCTTTGAACTTTCTTAAGGCAGCAAGAGCTATAAAGCTGTTCCAAAGAGGGGAGCGGGCAACCAATGATCTTCTGGACAATGACATTAACCCTCTGGAGTGCTTTCCTATCTGCCACTGTGCAATTGGCAAACCATACAGAAGTGCAGAAAGTTAAAATGGTTTCGATGGTGCAGTGGAAGAAGATCACCAGCAGTTTTTCATTCAATTTTCATTTCATTTCATTCATTCATTTCATTAGTAATCAATAGCATCTAAAAATATTCAACACATTTTGGCAGAAAGAAGATTTAAACCAAAAATTATCTGCTCTGATATTTGTTGTTCATATGCAGTATGATGCTGACTTTCTTAGGAAGCATGTTAATTTGACTAAATTTACTCTTCACAAAACCTCAGAGATTAACAGCATCACAATATCCCAAAACCAGCTTCAGTTCCTTAAAAAAAACTGTTCATACAGCTCATGCTGATCTGTTGGTTTGGATCCCATTTTCTTTCTTTCACAAGAATGCTTACCAATATCAAGTGTATCATATAGCTGACTGATTTTTATTATCATCTCAGCACTTGTAAAGGTAAATACTTGTATAATTCAGAAATGTCAATTAGGAAAAAAAGCAATGCAGGGACTGCAACTTGTAAAGAACAAACGGATCCATTCTACCTGTAGAGATATACCTGGCAATAACCAGTATAATTTTTAATTGCTTGTCACAAGAGAATAGCAAACTTTGGCACTTTTCCCCTACATGTGTAAGAAAGTGCCTTTGGGGAAAACTTGTCCAAGAAAGATCAAGTGTCCATACATACAGAAGAGCCATTTACCATGGCAAATTGTGTTAGATGAACCTAGAATCAATTATGTTTTTTATTACTGCATTGCAAAACTGTCTTACATATGATTTTAAAATGCAGTAAATGAAATAACTTTTGAGGAAGCCTAACATGGCTACTGTGCACCGTTTGATTTTATCATTTTGCTCCCCAAAAAGTGATACTTTCAATGATGCTTTATTTAAATATATTTGTATTATTTATGTATTTTAGATTTTTTTAATCTGTCATTTATTACTTGTATACGTAAATAAGTCAAGGTGGTGAACCCACTGAAACTATTTCTGCATATAATTTATAGATGCATTTATACATGTATTTGACGTACTATCTTGGTTATTTCTTATGCCCATTAGATTAATTGGAACCCATCTAAACTTTATCTCTTCGCTAGCCCCTGAGCTTGCTCTCTTATTGGTCTCTCGTCCTTGTGCTTTTTTGTGTGTATGGTATGGAAAGGATGGTATTTCATTTCAAGAAAATATTTCTCCAGGTAATGCCCTTTGATGCCTAATCTATTAAGGAGGGGAGGAAGGTTACTGAAAGGTCTTCATTTTTTTCTTAATTGCAAGCCTAATCAAAGCACTTTCATTTGTCTTTTGAAGGTTATGCTGCCTCTGCATCAACTTTATTTCTCCATCTCTCTAGGACAGGGGTGTCAAACTCGCATCATCATGGCGGCGTCACATGACATATCGGGACTTTTTCCCTATTTGCTAAACTGGGTGGGGCATGGCCAGCGTATAACGCATCCATCCCTTGGGCCGCAAGTTTGACAGCCCTGCTTTAGGACATCCTCTCAGCATCAGCTGTATGGCAATAGTCCTCTTAACTGTGCTAATTAGCTGCCATATTATTGTATAGCAGAGAAATTGTCTGTCTTGTAATACTGCGTACTCTATTTAATTCTCATTAAATAAGATGGAATACCATTGCTTCTGTTGAAAATGTGAATGTTTTAAAAACACTGGAAAAGAAATGTTAGAATACTAGTAATTGAAATAAGTTAAGCAACAACTGAACGAAAAGGAGGAAAAATACAGTGGAATTCTTTTACTGTTTGCTGTTTTCTAAATGTATTCCTACAGAACCCTTCTATGGTAATAAAATATTTGAAGTCCTCAGCAAAAAGAAAAAGACAGTACAGTTTAACACATGTGGGCAATATGCTGAATAGTGGCAACTTTCAGCCTGTTGACTAGTTCTTGTCACCAGCACAGTCAATGCAATGCAAAAAACTTGAGGAATGTGATCATTCAATCTAGCCAAGTAAAACCACCATTGGATTTGTGATGCTGGTCACATCAGATACTGTCAACACTAGTGGCAAGACTGTTTGCTGTCCAACTTTGAAAACTAAGCTCCTGAAATTACACTGTACAGTTTACTTTTTAAATTATTCCTTTTATTACATTTTAATAGTGTCCATTATTGTTTTAACTGTTTATTTTATTGTTTTTCACTTTATTGTTTCTTTTAATTTTGTTTTTAAGATGTATACTACTCAAAGTGTTGAGATGGGCAGCTTTATAAATCAAATGAATAAAAATAAATAAATAATATAGAACAGCATAATTTTCACTTTAATTTGCTCTGTTAATGAAATAAAAAATATCGATCTGTTTCAATGTAGTTCCATTCCTCTGGTTTCACAAGATTAAACCAGCATAAATCAATGGAGTTTGGCTGAATTAGCTTAGTTTTTTTTAATTTCATTTAAAAAAACAACAACCTAAAACTATATTTGAAATCCACATAATTTACCCTGTACTATGATCCAAATAAGAAAGCTATTTTCCATGTACAAGTAAATTAAAATGAAATATATTTCTCTCAGTTGTATATCTTGGTTCAATAACAAAACAGTTTGAGGTTTGGGCAAAGGTAATTGCTATTAACATGTGTAGATTCTTCTTCAAGCAAGCAAACAATGTGTAATATTTGGATCCAGAAGGTCTTAACAATTACAGGTCAATACCAAAATAATTATTGCATTAAATGAACATATAACAATCTACACTGAATCTAGGCTATCTTTGAATAACGTTTGTTTTTGATTAATGTTACCTTGAAAGAGTTTTTAATTACCAGATGGGATAAACTTTGTTGGAACTTTAGTTGCAAAAGTATAATTTTGTTGTTTCTTCCTTATTTATTTATTTATTTATTTGTTTATTTATTTATTTATTTATTTATTTATTTATTTATTTATTTATTTATTTATTTATATACCGCCCTTCTGCTGAAGGACTCAGGGCAGTGCACAGCCAACCACAAACCCCATTACAATATACAAAAATTAAAAATAGATTAAATAATTTAGGCTGTCTAAAATTATACCCTCCCCCAATAAGTTAATTAAAACCCAAATTTTAAAAACCCGATTAAAACGCAAATACTAAATTAAAAATTCCATGTCAGCCTAGGCCGGCCTGCTCAAAGAGCCAGGTTTTTAATGCACGTCAGCAAACATTATAAAATGTGCTCCCAGCGAATATTCTCTGTTCTTCACTTACACAGGAACAACTCTTTCTTTAAACAAAAGAATTATTAAGCATACTCATCTATTCAGAACACAATATACCTGGCAAGAAACTATGTATTCTGGAGCATCTGTTGAGCACTGCGTCAAATGTAGAAGCCAAGGTACACCCAGGAAACAGAAGAGCTTAAAAAAGCCTGTAAGGCTTAATTATTTGAGTTTCAAACATTTTCATAATTCTTTTGTTCACCCTTCCACCTTCAGGTCCTGGCCATCTATCCAGTTTTGGTTAATTCTATATTCACATGATGTAAATTCCACATGTCTTTTTAACTTCACGGTTTGTGTCTTACTGGAAAAAAAATTCTTGCAGATTGCTCAATTTATTATATTTAAATATTGCTTTTTTTACTAGTAATTGCACTATAGATTATGTGATGGAAAAAATTAATCCTTTGTTTAAGGCATAAACCCAAGTTCCTGTCTATTCTGCGGATGTTAGAAATCCCATGACTCTTGACAAAGAAGAGAGGGAATATTAACTCTTAACAATGTCTGGCTAAGTACCCAGAAATGTGTATATATGTGTGTGTGTGTTTGTATGTGTGTGTGTTTTATTGAAGCTTAAGCTCTCGGCACATTAGACAAAGACATTTTTAAATGAGGATTGGAGTAAAAAAGAAGTTATAAAGTTATTATAAATCAGAGGATATTGTGAGATGTAAATATATATTCCTATTTATCTTTTGGGATATAGATATAAAGATATAAGGATTGGTTAAGTTAAATTATTAAGTTGTAATGCAACGGAGTTAGCAGTTTGAGAAAGAAATTAGATCTGTAATTTATTTGTTTGTAGATCTGTAATTTATTTGTAATTTACAGATTTATCTACAGATTACACTTGCATTTAGCAATTAAGGGCTAATAGAAATCAATGTGGAATTTTCCAGTATATGTTAAATCTCCTTACAATTCTTGGTTCTACCCCTCCCAAGTTCCTAGCAACTTTCCAATATATCAATTACTTTGGATGACTTAGGGCTGACAGATAACAAGAGCTGGAGCTACTGTGCCTAGCAGAATGATGGACGTCCTCCTTGAAATTGGGAGGGGGGGAAGCCGTTGTGTGCACAGATTGTTAAGACAAACAGAGAACACTGATACCAAGAAAGGCCACCCTACTGAGCTGTGGATGGATGTTATTATTTTTAAGAAGGAGCCTTTCTGATGATATAACAGGGCTGACCCTGCAAGTGAGGGCTTCATAAATCTTTTTCAACTGAAAGTTCCTGTTCGTGCAGGTTGGAGGGCAAACAAAAGAATCAAAAGAGTCAGGATGTGAAGTTTTTGTACTGCTCATGTTAGGCTTGCTTGTGGGACTCTGCAATAATATAACAATGGGCAAAACTGCAAGGCACAGCTTTCTTTCTGTGCTTTGTTTCAACTGCTTCCCATCACAGTTTTAATTTCACATTCCTAAGGTTACTGCATGTTAAAAAGTTCAAATAATGCTAATGTTTTCCTTCTTTCAGACATTTCATCTGTTTTGATGGCACACTTTAAGAATAAATTGTGGACAATTAAAATAACATGGTGATCTAATTAAATCCTGCATGTTAATTAATCCTTGGTTATGATATATTGAAATCATTCCATGAAATATATTTCTGTAGGGCACATTTTATCATTACCATGGTAAGCTACTTATTATTACTTAGAATGATTAATATTTCTTTCAGAGTGTTTTTGGTGCAGTGGTTTAAGATACCAAGATAAAACCAAGAGGCTGCAAACTGTAGTACTGCCCTAGTAGTACTGCTCTAGCCACATTGCTGGCCAGCATATTTTGTACCAGAGACCCTGGTACCAAAAGGAAGGAAGCAATTAAAAACCAGTAGCAAAACTCATGCAAAGAAAATTGTATGGACTCATCTAGGCTGTTGCTAGGACACTATTTCTGGTAAATCGAAATCTGAGATAGATAAATTATGTACATAATACACTGCAATCAAATAAACAATAAAGCAATATCTTAGTGCAGTATCTAATGAATTGTAGAGCTCTATAATTTGTGCAGAATTTAGAACATTTATTTAATTTTAAAATCAATATTATTAAAGTTTATAAAACTTTGAAGCAATTTAATGGATATAAATGATTCATTATAAACTTCTAATAAAGCTGAGTACAACAAATATATAAATGATGATCATTCAACATGAAAGCAATCCAGACCAGGGTTTTTCCTGTTTCTAATATATACTGATGTTTCAAATGTGCTTCCAAAATATCCACACAAACTTGTGATTATTGTTCAGATATTTCATTCAAAAAATTACCCGTATGTGCTTAATTTACCATAATCCCATATGTGTTCACACAGAATGCCAGTATACTATATTTGTTCTGTCACTAACTTCTCATTTACTAAAAGGGTAAAGAGTGGTATGCTCAGCCCGCTAGATTTCTAGAAGATTCACTACTACTCCACATGTTTTAATGGAATGGAAAAGAAACTGCTAAACAAAGCATTGCACTTCAGCCACCCATGATTATTGTTGTTGTTTTAAACCTTGTTGATTACACTGACCATTTGAGGCATTCTTGGGAAGAAAAATGCTGATGTTTGGGCCTGCCAGCTTCCATTTAATATTTTTAGTTAACAGAATTTAAGAAAAGAATACTAGGTATTAGGTAGGAAAATAGGTAGGAAAGAGAATCTGGATAGAATTATAGAAGATGTATGAAAGTATTTTAAACTACTACAGTATGGCTTAGAATAATGTGATAATAAACTTTAATATTTATATGGACATAATAAATCAGGGGTTCTTTTTATGGAATTCTGATATCTATTACAATTTTGCAAACGAAACAAGTATATAGTTTGATAAAATTTCCTGCCTTATTTCTGGTGGATGCCTATCAAAGTCCATAAATAATCCAGGGATATAAGGACCTAATAAATTCCTAATACCACAATGGGTTTATGGAGAAAGGATAATGCAATGAAAACAAACAAATGTGTTGGCAGAAATGCTGCTTTCATTATCAATTTCTAAATCTTTCTTTTGGTAAATGTGTCAACCAGAGATCATTTAATCTATATGACAATCAACTAACCATTTAGATCAGTGGTCGTCAACCAGTGGGCTGGGGACCACTGATGGTCCACAAGAAAATTTTGGTGATCCACAGAGAAATGTCCCCCCAAAGCAATTAATCCAGGCTGCAGGGGAACACAAGGCTGCATCACCCACATGGCCCACTCACCCACTGGCCCCCACCCTTCGGCCAAGCACAAACCTTACCTTGAGTAGAGCCACAAACCTTACCTTGAGTAGAGCCACATGAGCTGGAACTGGAAGGTAAGACGAATGGCGGGGGAGGGAAATCCATGCCACAGTGGCTTACTGACATTGGTCCCATATTCCAGAGCTTCAGTAGTCACAAGACTGGCCCTTTGATTATCCCAGAGCAGCTCCTCTAGTCCATGGCGCTGGTGCACCCAGGTGGAGGAGAAGCTGCTCCAGGATGACCAAAGAGCTAGTCCTGTGACTACTGCAGCTCTGGAATATGGGACCAACTTTCCCACTAACGTCAGCAAGCCACCGTCAGTCAAAATTCATATTAGTGGTCTGCAGAATTTAAAATTATGAGTTTGGTGGTCCCTGAAGTCCAAAAGGTTGGCAACCCCTGACTTAGATGAGGCAAATAGAACATGGGCAGAAAATCTTTAAACTGAATTGACATGTGCTTTCAATCTATACACACCCAGTTCCTAAATATCACCACAAAAAAGAATTTTTTGAATGGGAATGCTATAAGAAATAATAGTTTCCATTTCATCTCAGAATAATGTTTCCTACTAGGATAAGTGTAACAATAGATTGAATGTCTTTAAGAAATAAATTATGAACTTCCCAATAGCATACAATGCTAAATTACAATAAACTTGGTATGTATTCTTTCCTCATGAGCTTAACTTTTACTGAATAATCAGACATGTGCTTCAAATAACGCATTTGAAATGAAACAGAAACAAATACAAGTAAATGAGCAAAATGGTGTGGATGTGTGAAAAGGGAAGAGTCATAGATTCCAGATTTGTAAAAAAAACAGCATGAACATGGGAAATGACCATAGGAAGAATGTGAATTAATAATATACCTATTTTCTAAATATGGAAATACATTAGAATCTTAGCCTCTTGTGAATTTAAAAAAAGGGGCAAATAAAATTAAATTAAAAGGAATTTGAATTAAAAGGAGTTTCAAGATGTTATTATTAACTGCCACAGTTATTCATACACTGAGTTATTCAAATCTGTTACAAGCTTATTATTAACAATCTGTAAACTTCTTAGAAATGAAAGATACTTTTTTTCCAAAATCAAGAATATAGATTTTTTTAAAAAAGTTGTATCTACATCTTCCTGTCAAAAGATACAGGTATAACATTGTTTTCCAGAATGTAACATTATACATCTGGCCAGCAAACATCTGGATATTCATCTTAGCTCATCATTTCCTTCTGTAAGTCCAGAAATTGTCAGTTATTTCAGCTGAGATTCACCCCAAGGGAGAAAAGAAAAAATTACATCCTTTTTTGTCCAAGTTTTATAAACTGAACTTTACATTTTTCCCTAGGATGCAAATAAGTATAAATATAAGCAGTCTGAAGTCTTTTTATTGTGGTTTTAAGACTATGAATATTAATTCCCAGGGCCACAGGGAAATATATTTAATTTCATTCATTAAACAGAGGGGTTTTAAAAAATTGTTCAGAAAATGCAACAAGAACTTCCCATAAATAAATACTCAGTTAAACTCAAAAAACAGAACTAGAAATTAATAGCAGCTTCCAAAATTGCAATGTGTAAATATATAGATATATCTGGTAATATATCTGGTTTTCAACATTTTATCTTTTACCACTTAATAAGAACAGAGATGTACAGACTCTGGGGGCGAAATGGAAAACTGAAAAGCAGAGCTGACAACCACAATGGAATTAAGAGTCAGCAAGTAGACTGTCTCTTCATAATTCCTCTCTAGATGGGGAAAGGATTTGAAATTGCTCACAAGTGCACAAGAGTTTTCAATGCTTTTAGAGCTGTTTGAAATAAGGGAATAGTTATTTTGATTAATGCAGTTGGCACCTTTAACTATATTGGATTTACGTATCTTCTTTTTCAATTACTTTTGGAAATTTCTTGTTAACTATTTTGCAGTATTAGAAACATTTTGGTCCACAAGTTTGAAAACATTGGGTGAGTTTTTTCAATTTTTACTGAAAGAGGTTTTACATACAAGTTTAAGGACTTTAACAAATATTCTTTTGGAATAAACAGCAAAAAGGTGATTAGAACATGGATTATGGAAAGTTAAATTGACTAAGATCCAAATAGATTTGAAATAAGACTTTGAAATTGATTACAAGAAGCCTTCCAATGAAAAAATGCTACTGCTTTGAACTTTCTTTAAAAAGAACATGATAGGATAAAGTTTTGAAGATTAGACTCATGACAGAATGAAAAAAACAAGATTTTTATTAAAGGAAAAGAATAGTTAAATTTGATTTGCTAATACAAAATGGAGCAAAATATTTTAAAATTTGATAATATTAAAGAATATTTTTGAACAATGGATCCAGAACATTTAACTCCTGTATAGAAAGATTGTATTTTAAAGACATTATAAAGGAGGAACAAAGATTGAGATTGATCTGAAAGTGGATTTAGAAAATACAGACTAGAAGAATGATATGGAAAAAGAGGACACACTGGACATACAAAACAATATCTTCATAATTAAAAGGGAAGTACAGACAACAAATCAAAAGCAAGACCTGAATAATTTTTCTATGGATTTATAAGAGACTTCTAAATGTTTGAAGATTTTGTGAGATGGGACAATAAAAGCAATGAAAAGAAATCAAGTTCCAAAATATTGTTTGAAGGGAACAAAGATCAATGTTTTTGAAAGCAAAAGTAACATAAAATTAGTTTATTTGATCAAGATTAAAATAGCTATCTGGTCATTCTAATTGGACTTTTGCTGATTAGGATTGAATGAGTAGACTTGCACTGCAGCTTATAGATAAAAGATAAGGTATGAGAAAAGGGCAATAGTTGCTGCACTCTTCTCATGACACAGAAACATTCCCTTCACAAAGAAAATGAACTATTTATAAATAATACATACAACTAAGGGAATAAATATTAAAATAATACTGCCCTTTTGTATGGCATAATTCTGGACAGGCAGGGACTAGCAATTCTTAGAGAAGACAGAACTGCTAGGTTAACACTGAGCAAGTGTCTGTTCTATAAGTTGCAACATGAATGGACATTTTCAATTGCTTTGATAGAGTGGTAGAAAAAGGATTAGAATATAAACCCTGTAGCAAATACACACAGTCATGCATACATGGCTTAATTTCTGTATCCAACAGCCACCAGATCTTCTCTGCATATACAGTTTTATTTCCTTGTAATAAAATAACTTATCTAACTATGTCATATCCACGAACTTTTCTACGCCAGTTCCTGTGTATGGGTCAAGGTGCCTAGATTATTGCTGTGCCTGACATGAAGACGGTTATTCTATGTAGATCTCTGCTTTTGTGGGTAAATTTGACACGCTAAATTCCCCCAGTTTTCTTCCCCAGATACAATTATTTTTTGCACTTAGTTACAGTAAGATACTAGCATAAAGCTAGATTATTACCATAAGTGTAGTATATTATGCATTTTCCTGTAGACACAGCTTCATTGAATTAGATTTCATAGAAAACAAGCTGCCTATTGTACCCTTGAAATCCCTCTGGGTATACTGATTTTTTCCAGGCAATCTAGGTCCTCTACTTGGTGACAGCTCAAATCACTGAAAGGCAGGTTAAGGGGAGGGTTTCATCTGCACTAGCAATAATACAAAACAAATCCCTCTACGAGAAATTGCCCAGAGCAGTCATTTCTGGTTATCATCATTGTATATATTTATGACCACAGTACTACTATGCACTGCAAGGGCACTGGGATAACAATGCTATTTTCTGAAAATTGTATAAGCCTTGTTATTTTTCAGAGAGCAATAATGATTATCACAATTGTGAATGTTATTTTTCAAAAGTTTCAATGGCTGGATTAAGAATGAGGGCAGGAAAAGGCATACAAAATATTAATTATTATGTGCATACTCACCTCACATATTTGGAACATTTACTATCAGATAGAAATCCCCAAGATTTCTACAGTTTTCAAAGCATTCAGAAAAGTCACTTTCGTGGTTTTGTTTCTGCTGATGTTCTCACACTGAAATATAGCCTGCATTCAGACTGAAAAATCACAAAAGATTTTTCCAATAAAAGTGTACTTTAAAATAAGCTTCCTAATTTGATTTAAATTTGAACTGGGCAGCATTAAATACCAGGATATCTTGCTGGAGCATCTTAAAGAACTAGAAGTCAACTCTTATATGAATGGGAGTGGATCCAATCTGTGGGCTATAAGTGAAGAATTTGCTTGTTCCAATGAGGAAAGCATCAGGGCTTAGAGATTTCCCTTAGAATATTCTATTTAGCAACTATATGAATTTGCTGACAAAGGACATATTAGTTATCCTAGTATTATAAGCAGATGACAGTCATTTATAAATCAATCTCTTAGGCTGAACCTTGTAATGTATATTATCAAAAGCAAGGATGAATCAAAACAAGCTGATATTAAACTGATACAAAGTTCATTTGCTTTATTACAATAGATGTTTGATACCACTGGTTGCAATAATTATTTTCACAAGATCAAATCCCCTAAAACGAAGAGTTCATAGTTTGGGAATCTTCTTACACTTCTTAGATTTCCTACATGTGCAAGAGGAAAGTGGAAGTTGTATCTAGAAAGACCTTCACTTGTCTTTGATTGAAATATTACTTAGGAATACTGGATCAGAATGCTTTGGTGATGCCACTTCATGCATTGATCCCAAAGCAGTTGGGCTGCTGTGATGGGCTCTGTATTGGGCAGTCTTTGAAGGCAACTCAGAAGCTGCAGCTGGTCTAGAACAGGGGTCACCTACCTTTTGGACCTCATGGACCACCAAACTCATAATTTTACATTCCAGGGACCACTAATATGAATTTTGACTGATGGTGGCTTGCTGACATTGGTGGGAGAGGGAGAGAGAGAGAGAGAGGGAGAGGGAGAGGGAAAGAGAGAGGGAGAGGGAGAGGGAGAGAGAGAGAAAGATCTGATATAATCTCTCTCCCTCCCTCCCTCCCTCCCTCCCCTCTCTCACACACACATAGAGGCAGGGGTGGGATCCAAATTTCTTAACAACCAGTTCTGTGGGCATGGCCTAATTTATGGGTGTGGCTTGGTGGTCATGTGATCGGCTAGGAATGGCTTGTCTATAAATGGTATAAATATTTATATAAATATTGAATTTTTTTATAAGAGCAACTTTTACCAAAAATCAGGCAAAGCAGGCAGGCGGATTGAATTGCTCACAGAATCACAGATTCACTTAGAGAGATCTGTGTTTCTGCCATTGGCTATCTGAGCCTGCAACTGAATAATAGAACCTTCAGTCCTATGGGAGGTTCGGCTCTGCTTAAAAGCAGAGCTGAAAATCTAAAGATTAGTTAGAAAGCAAGAAATCCAACGATTTTCTGCTTTTTAGCTAATCTAAATCTTCTACCACAGCAGAACAGCTGATGGTTGGAAAAAGGAAAAATAGCAACTTAGTAGGCAAGTTTACCAGGTAAGGAGTGAGTGGGCGGGGTGGGTTCCCACTGCCTTGTGTTCCTGCACAGCCTGGATTAATTGCTCTGGGAATGACATTTCTCTGCGGACCACCAAAATTTTCTTGTGGCCCACCGGTTGGTGACCACTGGTCTAGAATGCTTCAGCTAGGCTGTTGACATATCATCCCTATCTCTGCAGGCTAACTGTAATTCTCAAATTGTTGCATTTGTTATCAATTTGTTTCAGGACCCAATTGAGAATTGTATCATCCAAGAAATTCTTTAGTATTACTGGGGAAACACACATTTTTTGAATAAAAATATTTTGCCTCAGAAACCTGCTTTAATATATAAGCACTAAAGTTAACAACACAAAATTCAATTTTAGCATCCATAGCAAAAACAAATTCTATAGAACTTAATAGGTAGCACTGCAAAGCTATGTGCAAGAATAGCATCAAGATACTATACCAAACTGGAGGTCTTAAGAAGACTTGCTGAAAAGTCTTCTGAGATGATTTATGACAAAGAGAAAAGGGTTGAAATTTTTGTTTGTATTGGATTTTATTTGAATTGAGTTTTTGTAATTTTGTTTTGCATTATTTATCTTTATTTTTTGAGCTAATTTTTCCTAACTTTAGCTTGAAGGTCAAAGACTGCTAATTCTTAAAGCATATTGCAGTGTTATGAAGTATTTATTCCACTTCATAAAAATTACAGCTTATGTAATGGGTCAGTTATTCAGTATCTTCAGGTGAAATAATGAATTTTTAATGTAAAATCTTCACTCTAAAAAATCTGGGTTTTTCCAGAAATTCACAGAAAATGTGCCTCTATTATAATATCTTCACATTTCCAGGTAATGATTCACTCTATATGATTCAGTTTTATAAATATAGCTTTGTCTCTATTTTATTCATAATTATTTCAGCGGTAATCAGACAAGATTACCTATCTTTAATAATTGCCTAAAATAGAATACTTCAGGTAGTTTTTCTAGCCACAAGTACTTTCTTTGCCAATGAAGACTTAATTACCAAATTTGTGGTGCTTGTCAATAGTATGAGAAGCAGCCCACAATCTTTTGAGCACCAAAGAGGCATTTCCATGGAAAGAGTTTTTTCCATGGAGTGGGGTGGGTGTGGTTTCTTGTGCAAATAGAGCCTCACTTGTTTGCGTGACCCAGTCGCTGGCATCAATTGGCCTGGTGCTGGTCCATGGACCACGGATTGGGACCCCCTGGTTTAGAGCATTTCCAAAGATGATTAACTAAATGTATGGAGGTTCAGGCTAAAAATGGTTTGTCTTCTTGATGTATGTTTAACTACTATCTGCTGGGAAATGAAAGGAAATCTTCTTGTCAAATTTTATGAACGTTCCCATGTACATCTCTGGCTGGCTGTTATAAAATATTAAACAGAATGGAGATAGCAAAGCTTTTATGCTTTGCTATTATTCATGTTTGTTGTGTATGGACTGAGTCTTCACTCAGGTCCGTGCTTCCAGCGGGAAGCACGGACCTCTCCCATTGGCTGGAGCCATTTGACAGCCGGCTATAAAAGGCGGCTGTCAAACGGCATCAGCTGTTGACGCTCCAGCTGGCTGCCGTGTTAGCGCGGCAGTAGCGGTAACCCTCTTTGCCTGTAAATAAAGAGTTAAGCTGAAAGCCTTGACCTGGTCTCTGCCTGAGTTATTCCGTCGCTCCACAACACTGGCGACGAGGACAGGATACTAATAAAGGCAAGCCAGGCAAGGAAGAGAAAGAAAGGAGCGAAATCACTACCTGAGAGCTGAAATCGCTACAGAGTTGCTGACTCTAGCCGCAAAGCGCCGTCTCTAACTTGCCTGAGGAAAAACTTCACAGCTGACAGAAGATGACTACGAATCCTGCATTCCCGCCCTTCAGACCGACCGCTGGGAGTCATACAAGAACCGGTTTGACTGCTTTTTAGATGCTTTAGACCTGTCAGAAATTTCTGAGCATAGGAAGAAATCTTACTTCCTAAGCTTTTGCGGAGCCACGGTTTTTGACACCGCATCAGCATTACTGGCCCCTAGATCTATAAAGACTATTCCTTGGGAGGAACTGCAAGAAATTCTATCAAATCACTACTCCCCCAAGCCTTCCAGAATTGCTAGGCGCCATGCTTTCAGAAGGCGCATCCAAACAGAGGGGGAAACAATTAGTGATTATATGGCAGCACTGAGAACAGCTGCCTTGCATTGCGGGTTCAGAGATTACCTGGACGATATGCTGCTCGATCAGCTGGTTTGTGGCGTTAGAGACCCCAAGTTACAAAGACGTTTATTAGCCAAAGGGGATCTAACCCTAAAGCAAGCCATAGAGGAATCCCAGGCTGCTGAGCTGTCAGCACTCTCAGCAGCTGAAATTCAGGGAAAACCCAGCAGACTAGAAAATCCAACAGTATATTTTGAGGAAGCCTCCACAGAAAATGGCCCAGATGAGGCTACTGAGGTAAACCGCCTCAGACAGCCCAACGCAAATCAAAAAGAGTTCAGGCAAGGTATAAGTCAAACCCCACATTTACAAACCTTATGCTTAAGCTGCGGGGGCAACCACCTCAGGGCATCCTGCAGATTCAGGAATGCCATATGTTTAAGGTGTCAAAAGAAAGGCCATCTGGCCAAAATTTGTCAGGCAGGGAAAACCTTCAACCAGCCACAAAGGCCACAGAAGCTCATTCAATACCCCAGACAAATTGAGGACTGTTTCACATGCTATCAGTTCAAAATACAAAAAATTAATAAATCTAACAAAATTAGTGTCACTGTTTCTATAGAAGGTAGACCCTGCAGAATGGAGGTTGACACCGGCTCTGCATTATCCATCATCTCATGGGACACCTTAAAGAAGCTACTCCCCAGAATGTCAAGACAGAAAATTCCAGCCTGCAATCTAACACTTCGGGACTACCAAGGCAGAACCATCCCTGTCATCGGAAAAGGCAAGTTCCTTGTCCATTTTCAAGGGTTTAAGGGTCACTTGCCTCTAGTGATAGTGGATGGACGTCCTCCCAAGCCTATTGGGACTAGATTGGTTCCCAGCCCTGGGCCTCCACATAGGGGGAATCCACGCAATTACCAATTCAGAAGTTGAATCCCTGTTCAGGGACTATGCAGACGTATTCAGTGAGGGCCTAGGCTGCTACATGGGAATCCCAATATCCTTCAGGGCAGACTCCCAGGCAGTACCAATTCGTTTGAAGCCCCGCAGAGTTCCTTTTGCAATTCATTCTAAACTAGACAAGGAACTTGACAAATTAATCAAGCAGGGCGTACTGAAACCTACAGACTTCTCAAAGTGGGAAACCCCCATAGTAACACCGTTAAAAAAGGATGGAAGCTTGAGGATCTGCTCAGACTACAAGTCGTCCATAAACAAATATTTACAAGTTAGTGCGTACCCAGTCCCTGTGGTAAAACATTTACTCCATTCCCTTGAGCCTGGTTCCATTTTTGCAAAGCTGGACATGTCCCAGGCGTATCAACAGTTTCCTGTTGATGATGAAACTGCTGAACTGCAAACAATAGTAACCCACAGAGGGGTTTTCAAATGCACACGCCTACAATTCAGAGTTAGTGTGGCCCCTGGAATTTTCCAGTCCCTTATGGAACGAATCCTGCAAGGGTTACCAGGCGTTGTGCCTTACTTTGATGATATTCTGGTATCCGTTACCAATCTACAACAATTACTACAAAGGGTCAGAGGTGTACTTGACCGTTTTAGACAATCTGGTCTCAAACTAAAAAGGGAAAAATGTACCATAGCCACTCCACAAGTGGAATTCTTAGGTTACAAGATTGATGCCAAGGGTATTCACCCGACTGAGTCAAAGGTCAAGGCCATTCACGATGCGCCTACTCCTACTAACAAAATTGAGCTTCAAGCTTTCCTGGGCCTCTTGAATTTCTACGCTTCGTTCCTGCCCCATAAAGCTTCTGTTGCCGAGCCCCTTCATAGACTTTTAGACAAGAACTCACCATGGCACTGGGGACCAAGGGAAACTATTGCTTTCAAACAAGTCAAGTCATTGTTAACTTCAAAGGCCGTCTTAATCCAATTCAATAAAGACTTACCACTCATTCTAGCAGCCGATGCTTCTCCATTCGGAATTGGGGCTGTCCTGAGCCACAGACTGCCCAATGGTGCAGAAGCACCTATAGCTTTCTTTTCAAGGACACTATCTTCCACTGAACGCAACTATAGCCAGATTGACAAGGAGGCCTTGGCTGCAGTGGCTTCAGTGAAGAAGTTCCATGAATTCCTCTACGGGCATCATTTCGAACTCATTACTGACCACAAGCCACTGTTAGGTATTTTATCCGGTACTAAACAGACTCCCCAGATTTTGTCCCCAAGGATGACCAGATGGACGGTTTTCCTGGCTGCGTATTCCTACACTCTAATCCATCGATCCGGGAAAAGCCTTTGCCATGCTGATGCACTCAGCCGCTGTCCCCTGCCAATGCCAGTCGTGGACCCAGCACCTGCAACCACAGTCTTTCTTATCAACGAACTCAAGCTTCCAGTCACTGCTGCTGACATCACTGCCCATTCGGCCAAGGACCAGGTAATATCCCAAGTCCTGGACTGGGTAGGGAGGGGGTGGCCTACGGCCCCTTATCCTTCAGACTTCCTACCCTACAAATTACGCCAGCAGGAACTTTCCTCCTTGCAAGGCTGTTTACTATGGGGAACCAGAGTAGTCATTCCCCACAAATTGCAAACCTCGATACTGAAGGTGCTGCATGAGGGTCACCCAGGGATTGTGAGAATGAAGGCCCTAGCTCGCAGCTACGTATGGTGGCCAGGCATGGATGCCCAAATCTCTAAATGGGTAAATTCTTGCCAGGCGTGCCAGGCCACCAGGGCATTACCACCAGCAACCACACCTGGGACCTGGGAGGAAGCAGGCAGCCCCTGGTCCAGAATACACATAGACTTAGCAGGCCCCTTCCATGGGCGCACTTTCCTGGTGGTAGTAGATTCATATTCAAAATGGGTGGAATTAACTCTAATGCACTCCACCACTACGGAAGCAGTCAGCAAAGCACTGACTAGGATGTTTGCCACTCATGGCCTTCCTGATTCTGTCGTATCCGACAATGGCCCCCAATTCACCTCCTGTGAATTTGAGATGTTTCTAGCAAGTTTGGGCATCAGGCACATATTAGTGGCCCCTTTTCATCCTGCCAGCAATGGGCTGGCTGAGAGGGCAGTTAGATCTGCCAAAGAAGTGCTACAAAGATTGGGTCCAATCAACTGGCATGCCAGGCTAGCCCAATACCTATTGAGCCAACATACTACACCCTGTGCCTCAACTAATAGGTCACCAGCCGAAATATTAATGGGACGCCGGCTGAGGACCACTTTGGACAGGCTGCACCCAAATTATGCCCCTTTGCTTCCCCTTGGGTCAAACAGCCAAGATAGAGGGTTCCTGATAAATGACAAGGTGTTTGTCAGAAATTTTGCTGGGCAACCACTATGGTTACCAGGGCTTGTGATAGCAGTAACTGGTCCCAAGTCTTATAGAGTCCAGTTACCTGATGGACGGACCTGGCGGCGTCATGTGGACCACCTGAGGAAGCGTTGGAGCACCGCACCCAGAGGTCATCCAGATGAGCCCCCTGCAGAAGCAACCACACCATTCGACGAAACCAGTTTCCAACCCACCGGGAACGATAACCTACCAGATGGGGAAGCTGACCAAGGTGCAGACCCAGCTCCAGACAGCCCGGCAGCCTCTCCGTCGCCCGAAGACACGCAGAAGGCACCAGACTGCAACCCGACGCCATTTTTGACGGAGCCTAGAAGATCCGGATGAATTCGCAGGCATCCAGCGTATCTGAAGGACTACGCATGCTCCTCACTGGGAGAGAGGAGTGTTGTGTATGGACTGAGTCTTCACTCAGGTCCGTGCTTCCAGCGGGAAGCACGGACCTCTCCCATTGGCTGGAGCCGTTTGACAGCCGGCTATAAAAGGCGGCTGTCAAACGGCATCAGCTGTTGCCGCTCCAGCTGGCTGCCGTGTTAGCGCGGCAGTAGCGGTAACCCTCTTTGCCTGTAAATAAAGAGTTAAGCTGAAAGCCTTGACCTGGTCTCTGCCTGAGTTATTCCGTCGCTCCACAACAATGTTCTTATGCTGTGTATAAGGGAAAAGAGTATTATTTCAAAAGTGTTTTCCAGACTGTATACAAATATGATGGCACAAGCCTGTTCCACTTGCTCACTGGCATCTTTCCAGTGATACAAGTTGCAAGCAAAAAATGAGACATCTGGATATGATCCTCTATAATTGAGAGACAGAATATATACAGTGTTCAATTTGTGCTTCTTTTCATGCTCAGTATGTCATTGTGTTCTTTCCACAACCTCACATAAATAGAAATATGGCAAGAAGAGCTGGTTTTGCTAGTCTTCATCACAGCTTTTAAAGGCACTAAAAAAGAAATACTTGAAGAAATAATGTTGCCACTGTCATATTACTTTGCTAGAATATTAGGAAAATCACACTTAGAAAATCATACAGCAAAGTTATCTAACTGAAACAAAGATTTTCATAACTTCCAGCTTTTAAGGCACTTTTGCTACACAGAACTGATTTTCCTTCTGTCAGCATGAGTTTGGTGGACAGAATTTTGTGTTGGGTATGATATATATTGATATATCTTGATATGAATGTTATGCTTCCCAAAATGAAAATTTGAGTTTTTCAGGACAAATCAAATGCTGCCAAGTCAGCTAGTTTATGAAGCATATCCCTAGTCTCTCTCACACCCACACACCAAACTTGGCTACTTCTTATGATGAATATTCCCCTCCCCATTATATTATTGTCTCATCTCCATGCATTTCCTGACATCCCACCCACCTTCTCCCTAAATCAAACCTCAAGTTCCTCCCCATAGCATTGCTATATGTCAGATTACCTCCTTCCTCTTTTACTTAACTCAGAAACTCCCTGCTTTCTACTTGCCTGGTTCTGACACCATCCTCTGTTTTATTATCATTGTTTCCATCAGAAACAGACTGTTCCATTCTTCCATTAATTAATGCATTAATTTAACATATGTTCCATCATTTTTCAGAGGCTGTTCCAATGTTTTCCACATACAAAATCAAACAATATTGTTATATAAGGAAAATTCACAAATGCATCATCCAGTTCATTGAAGATGCCCCACTAACTTGGAGCAACCAAGTGGATTCTGAAGAGAAGAACTGCCATTTAGTGCATTGATTAGTTTTCTGATCTCAGCAAAGTTACACACTATTTAGTCCACATACAAAAAAACTGACAACAAAAATCTTAGATGCTTAGAGCATCTAATATAATTGGCTAGATAATTGATTTAACTGCTGCCAAAAAAAAAAAAAATCTAGCTTCTAGTCTGCATTATGAGGCACAAGTATGCAACCTTTATATTTGCCTAAGGAACAGAAGATGAAATACAATATTTGTTCCTACTTTTGATTATTCAAATACCTGTATTGATCATTTTAAAGATGAAACAGTGTCAATTTTAGCTCTATCAATATCTATCTCTGCAAATATTTGTGATATGATCATCATATCATCCAAGTAAGCTATTGAAAACAATGTGATTCCTTTAAGGAACCAACTTTTTATTACTATTAAATATTTTTAAAAGAATATACAAGAAAAAATAAAATAATAAAAATAATGAAATTAAATAGCAATGTACAATGTACACAAAATAAAAACAATTTTTATAATCATTTAATCCCTTTGTTTGAGGTAGAGTCATGGCAACTGAGTAGAACTGAGCATTTACTGGCCAGATGCCCTTCCTGATGCCTAAGTGGAGTTTGCAACAAATATTTTCTCTTTGTGCCCTCATAGAGAAACATCTGCCAGTACCTAGGATTGAACTCTGAAGCTTCCAAGTGGTAGACGGGCATCTTCAACTCTAAGTCACTGCGCCACTTAAGGATAATACACTAAGTGAATAAGAAATCTCAAAATGACATAACAATACTAAGTTTCCAATATATTACTTATGAAATTATAAAACTGTTAAAGGAAAAATTTAAAATGACTAAGCTTTAAGCTACTTGTCAACACTAATATTATATATTCAACTAAAATTACAAGGTAACAATACTAGAAATCTAATTATCAAAGAAATTTAAATACAGATTCTATATGTTAAAAAAATCAAAATTTTAATGTAGGAATTACAAATCCATGTATTATAACCAAACAATGATTTTTCTGGAATTTAAAGCAACTATGTAATTAATAGCAATATAGTTCTGTCACTATTCACTTTTCTTTCTCGACAGTCCTTCAGAAAACAACTCAAAATGTTTACCATTCACAAAAGGAAAAGGAAATTACATAAAAATCTTACCATGGGCCATTCGATGAAACCAATAGTATCCAAAATCTACTCCAATGAAGGTCAAATACCAAGTCCATGATGAATCCCACGGTAGTTCCATCATTCTATAGTTGTTCCACATATAAATATATGCCGATATTTCAACACTTCGAGAAATCACACTGAAATTCAAAAGCAAAAAAGGTACATTACAGACTATCATCTTCTGAGTGTTTTATTTATGACATTTCTGTCAAAAGATCATGGAAGAACCACCTCTGGAACTAAAACTAGAGCAAATCTGTAATCTAGCAAGCAAAAAAGTTTTTTAAAAAAATTAAAAAATTCTGCTCATGATCAACATAGCAGTAAAATCATCAAAAGTTTAAAAAGAATGAGGAATTATTGCACAACTGTTTGGGTCTGAATATAATGTCTGTTCACATGATAACTAAAAAAAATAAAATATAACTGTAATGTTCTGACCACCACACTTTTATCTCAGCAAAAACCCTCAGTGATCAAAGTCTAATATCTCTAAATTACCATTTGAGAAAACCTCAATTTTTCTTAATTATTATTCCAAATGCCCCAAAGCATTGAAGATAGGAGGAAAAGGAGGGAGGGCATAAGAAGACCCTGTTTCACCCTGGCTGTTGTGACCCACCTGTGATTCACTCATAGTTCTCTAACAGCTGGCCTGATTTTCAAACCAAGATATCTGTTTAGCTTCACTTTGGCAGCTGGAGAACTAACAATTTCACACAAGTTTCAATTGCAGGTGTATTTCTTTGCTGAAGCAAAACACCTGGAACATGTTTAATCTTTGTAAGAGCCTTACAAAATATTACTAAAGATGTTTTTAAAAATGCAATTCACCATATTTTTGCAATTTGTAAATATTACCACAAATCTTAACCTAAATTCTTAATCATTTAGACAACTGGCCAGAAAGGAACTTTAGTTGTTCTAAAGGGACTGGGAAAGAGAGGGGAAAACTCTCTCAATATTATTTTGCCAGGATTTTTTTTAAAGACACTTTTGCCTAAAATAGTATCACTTACTTACCAGCTATTGTCCAAAATACAGTTATATATGCTTAAGATCCAGTGAATCAAGGAAGCTTAAGAGTGCCTGAGTCTGCTTGGATCATGGCTATAGGGTACTGTTTTCTCATTTTGGCCTCCTTAAGTACTGTAATGTTTTTGCAACATATCCAGACATAGAGGAGATTATTTCTTAAAACTGAGCTCTTTTTTTTTGCTGGATTATAGCTAAAGGTAGATATTAATTCTAAAGTACAGATTTTTCACCTGAAGTTACATAAGTCAAATTTGCATATTTTAAATCAATCACTAGCATACTAACAGGATTATTAATAGGTTAACTTTATCAAATATGGAAACTAATTTACAATTGCTTTATCTGAGGAGAACATTTACCAAAGTCAAAAGCAACATTTAAGTCTAACTGTACTTCTCTAAACCTCCCTTTTCCTTCTTGAGAAAACTAAATAAGAATATTTTTAATTTGAACTTTACTCTGTAATTGTGCTAATTGCAAATAAAACTTTAATGAACAAGATAGACTCTATTTGTAGTCTGACAAATACTCACTGAAAAACAATGGGAATGTTTATTCATTCTGATTTGATTTCAAAATTTCTGTCTTGAACAAAAAATCATCAAAAATAACCCCTGCATGTGACCCAATTACATATAAATATGCATAAATATTAACTGTTATTAATTTTACAGGACAACTATTGAAACATGATCTTATGAATTAATACCAATCAGCCAATTTTAAATATTCAAAAATATGTCAAAAGGTAAATATCTACAGGATAATGAAATTCAAAAATAATTGATGATATCTTAATTTATTTATACATTTTTCATATAATTTATAAAATAATTTTGTTACAATAAATTCTTAATATCTGTTAAATTTTCATATGCACATCAAATACCAAAAGTTAGCCAAAATCTGTCTCCCATCCCTATGCCTATGGCAACTTGGGAGCAGATTAGGGAAGCTTCGTGAGTTGACACTAAACACACAGAAATACTGAAATATATGAAATATGTATATCCTATAACAAAGACTCCGTGAAATAAAGGGAGAAGATGATGTGTAGGATGTTTGTCAAACCTCATACTGGAAAAGGAAAACAACTTGCCTTTAATTTAATCTCCTATATTTTCTGAACAGGTGCCAATTCATGACCTGACAACTAATTTATTATTCCATCAACTGATTTATTAGTCTTGAAATGACCCTGACATAGACAGTGACATATAATGGTCATAGTTTCTCCCCATTCTGCTTATACATTTTACTTTAAAGTCAGACAGTCCAGAAGATGCTGGAAAGAGTCAAAAAGATCTGGGAGTTTTACTCCCTGTCTTCACTAAGCACTGCAAATACGTTGCTTTCCATTTTTAATATACAAACATAGTTACAAATTGATCTGTTTGCTAAAAGTATCTTGGAAAGCTATTAGAATATTTTCCTGTGTTAAGTTCTTAATTACAGGATGTAAAACTAATACTTTAACAACACTTCTTCACCCTGAAAATTATTATACTGGAAAAAAACTAAAATCTCTCTCACATAAAAGATATAAAATTTCAACACAAACCTAAAATGTCAGCCTAAGTGAAAACTCAAATAATTTTCCAAGTATTTGTTTTCCTTTCAAACACGTTACATGTGTTTACGTACAAACAAGAATTCCTAATATTGTATATAATTGACCATATTTTTTTTAAAAAAACAGTTAAAATCATTATGCAATGTTGCATCATATTTACAAAATCTTATTATCCATGATTGTTTATTAATAGCACATTAATTAATATTAATAGCACATTAATAGAATATTAATTAATAGCACATTAATTTTCATAGCATTTTACATATTGTAACAATTGTTTCCACTGATTAATGGGGCATCTAATATCTAATTTTATTTATTTAATCATTTTATTGACTTTCTTTTTTTGAAATATTTGGCAAAAATAAATTTAACTGAATACTGAGAAAGTGCACAAACTACATTTTGGACTTACATAAAAAGCTAAAATATACATGTTATTGTAAATACAATATCTTCAAAGGAAGATTGTTGAGTGAACTTTAGCAGGTTAAACAAATTGTAGTGGAGAAAAACCAAATAATTAATGATTAATCAAGACAACCAATGAAATGTATTGAAATAAACTCAGAAATAAAGCTGCTTACAGAAATATAATCTAACCATAAGTATTAAAAGAAACAAAAAATAAAACTAGAAACTTTGAAAACTAAAGAACTCCACATGCATTTTTTGAAAAATATTGAAGGAAAGTTTGACAGCACCTGAACACAGCATAGGAATGGAAGGTTTAGGAAGAAGGTGGGGTTTTTTTTGCTACCCAAGAACAAGCCATATGCACATATGTTAATTGGCCCAAAATTGAAAATACTAGTTTGGGTAGTAAATGATAAGATGCATGGTGAAACAGTTGACCATTTAATAACTGGATGCAGTAAAATCCTGACTGGTTACAAAAAATAGGCAAAACTTGAGTTAGCAAGATATTGCATTAGCATTTATGTAGAAAACCAACTTTACTTTCATGTTACTTGCAATATGAATTCATGGAAAGTCACTGAATATAAATAGAGCAAAAATATTATGAGTTCTTATAATCCAGATTGATTGATATTTGGAATATGACATATTAATTTTATTGTCACTGAAAAGAACCCTGATTGCTTTTTCAATGAAAACAGTTTTCCATTCCAAAAACAGTTAAGTTGAAGACAAGCAATACAAACATTTTAAAAATACTGGTATTTATAAAAAGAGATTGCAAACATTTAAGAGACTTAATTGTTATTGGATCATAAGGTGTTAGATGACAAGGACTTAAAAAGAATTTGCACTGCCTAAATTTAGAAAAACTAATGATAGACCAACTCCAAACATTAGCATATTTGGCACCTCAAAGATTATTATCATAACAGATAGTCCTTGTTTAGTGATGGCAACCCTGGAAATTCCTAATTTCATCATTAAGTAGGATTGCCCTGTCATTAAGCGAATGTCTATCAACTTCCAACAAGCAAGTTATGTAGGCTGGTCTATGAGTAAATGCCTGCTTCAGCCCAATGCAAATACTACCCATAATGGCTGCTGGGGTAAGGAAACTCTCCTGTGTTCTACCACCCAATTGTCCTTCACTATCTTCTTCCTCCCATTCCTGACAAGACAAGACAAGCCTAGCTAAATCTTTTGTGAAGCCACAATTGTCAAAATACAAACGCTGCTGTATTAGCTCCAGCCATCCTTGCCACCCTAAAGTCTAGACCAGTGGTTCCCAAACGTTTTCAGTCCACTGCCCCTTGGTGCTACAAACTCATGCTCTGTGCTCCCCACCCAGGGGTGGGATTCAAATTTCTGTGGGCATGACCTAATTTGAGGGCGTGGCTTGCTCATCACGTGACTGGCTAGCGTAGCTTGCTGGCTGGGAGTGGCTTGCTGGTCACATGACCGGGTAGGTGTGGTTTGGTGGTCATGTGACTGGGTGGGCGTGGCCAGGTAACTGGCAAACCATCTATCCATCTAAATGGTCCTCACTTAATGGCTGATTGTTTAGCAAGTGTTCTAATTTATGACTGGCCTCCCCAGAGCTACTTGACCTGTTTTTGGAGTTTTGACAGCCATGCACGCACAGACACAAACACACACACACTCCCTTCTAACCTTGCTGGAGTAGGTCATTACACTACAATCGACAAAGCATCTCTGATTAGATTCTAGTAGTGAATAGAATCTAATCAGAGATGCTTTGCCGATTCTTGTTGATTTGTTTTATTTGTATTTCTTTATTTTATGACGCTGAATTACATTGACATGTGTGTCCCTTCTTGTGCACAGCCCAGAAGCTTTTGTGATTCTTTGCAGCAAAAATTACTGACCTCTGGCTTTGCTCTACTTTTCAATCGTGCCGCCACTGCCATGTTCTAGGTGCCAACCCTGCAGGTCCATCTTACTGAGCCCGCTGAACCGGAGAGACCTGCCAAGCAAGTCCGAGCAAAGCAGTGCATCAAATCAATGGGATGAGCCTGGGAGAGGGAAAGAGAAAGAGAAAAGAAAGAAAGAGAGAAGAAAGAGAAAAGGGAAAGAACGATAAAGGGACAAAGAAAAGGGGGATGGAAGGAAGGGACAGAAAGAAAAAGAAATAAAGGAGGGAGGAGAAAGATAATGAGATATTTATTCTAGTCCAATCACCTGCTCCAGCAGGGTTAGAAGGGAGTGTGTGTATTTGTGTGTGTTCTCCTTGAAATTTACCAATACATTTTGGTTTTACCTTCTTCAGAATTGGCACTGTAATACATTGGGGAAAAGTAATTTTTTAGAGTGGAAATCTGGTTCAATGGATCCTATTTAAAGCTTCAACAAAATGTGAGAGCTTCTTGATAGTCTTGACCATGTTTCATCCAATAGAAGCCAAATACGTTTCAATGTGGAAAAGGGCCTCAGTCTAAATTAGGCCATATTTCAATCTGATGCATTAGGTTTCTCTCTCTCTCTCTCTCCATCTCTCTCTCTCCCTCCTCCCTCCCTACCTCCCAGACTGGCTTGGCTCTATTTTCCCTATGTGCCTGCAGGGTCTATGCTTCGAACATGGATGGATGGATAGAGAGAGAGAGAGAAACAGGTAGGTAGGTAGATGGATAGATATATTGGTAGGCAGGCAGACAGGCAGGCAGACCTTTTGGAGGATAGATGGACGGACGGACGGATGGATGGATGGATGGATGGATGGATGGATGGCTAGGCAGATATACTGGTAGATAAGTAGGTAGGTAGGTTGATAGATATATTGGTAGATAGATAGGTAGGTAGGGCGGCAGGAAGACAGACAGACAGAGACCTTTTAGATGGATGGATGGATGGATAGATAGCTAGCTAGGTAGGTAGGTAGGTAGATCTATATTGGTAGGTAGATGGGTAGGTAGGTAGACAGAAAGACAGGCAGGCAGGTAGGTAGGTAAGTAGGCAGGCAGGCAGGCCTGGATGGATGGATGGACAGACAGAATGCAACAGCTGGTGACACTTTGGGAAAGGAGAGCAAAGCCAGATTGACTTTCCCAATGTGCTGCTGCTGCTGCATTCAACGCCATTGAGTCCCTTGCCCTGCTCTGGTGCAACAGTAAATGGTATGAGCCTGCGGTGCCGGCACATCAAACGCCCCCCTGCCACCTCTTAGTGCCCCCCTTCAGCAGCCGCTTCCAAGCAGAGCCCGTCCCACCTCCCGTAATCCCCAACATTGCTTCACCCAAACTTCTAAGCCTTGGCCCACCAAGCAAAACCTCCCGACACTCAACTCCACCAAGAACACTCAACATGCCAAAAGGCCCGCCCTACATAATTCCTGTGACACAATTACAACGCATGCGCTTTTACCTTGCTTCCTTGGGGAGACCTTCCTCCCAGCCGGCTTGACCCGGCCCATGTGGGGACCTGTCCCGGCTCAATGTAGGCAGCGCTTCCAGAATGGGAAGGGTGAATCCCTTGTGCCTCCAGCGGCTGCATGTTTTTTCGGTGTGGCTGGACTCCTCCAATGCCCCCCCTTGCCTCTTAGCGCCCCCCTGAAGCATCCTGCCACCCCCCCAGGGGGCGGTACCACCCACTTAGGGAACCACTGGTCTAGACAGCAACCATGCAAGGACTCAAGAATAAAGGCTCATGCAGCCAGCATGTGTACCTGAACCAGTGGTGAGATTCCAAAAAAAATACTACCAGTTCTGTGGGTGTGGCTTGATAATATGGCAGGGGAAGGATACTGCAAAATCTCATTCCCTCCCCACCCCACTAACCTGCTTTTCCTGTGCAGGGCAACAAAAGAAGATCCAGCCAATCAGCTGCGACTCAGGAGGCAGAGAATAGATGGGGACAGGGCCAGTCAGAGGTGGTATTTGCCGGTTCTCCGAACTACTCAAAATTTCTGCTACTGGTTCTCCAGAACTGCTCAGAACCTGCTCAATACTACCTCTGACCTGAATAGCAAGGGGAAAGAGTTGTCAAACGTCAGTTGCTGTTTAATGACAAACAACACAATCTGGTACAGGATTAGTGGCTGAAAAGTACAGAGAAGGGGCAGAGAAGGGGGACAAATAAATAGGTAATGGTTGTTAAAGTACATTCTGTAGTCATGCAAGTGGCCTGCCAAGCACCTGATATTTCATCAAGTAACCACAGGGGCACTCCAACAGCTATTACTTCAAGGACCACGCACTTAATACTCTGCTCAGCACTGTTATAACTTCAAACAGTTAACAAACAAATTATTATTAAGCAAGGGATTACAATTATAATTTTAAGTCTACTTCTACCTGAATAAAAAGGCATTGATATGTGGGATACCAACTGGTAAATTATTTTCAATTAACAACCAGATACTTTTTTAAAAAGTTTTTATTTTTATCTTTATTGTTCTGGCCTCTAATCACAAAGCTGCATTTGAGATTAAGCCTAAAAATTCAAAATTGCTTTGAGAAATATAGAATGTATTCAAACATTATGTGAGTAGTAGAATAGTAGAGCACACAAATTGAAACTGGGATAGAACAATTTGATGCCTGCCAGAACCCATCTTTCACCACTATCACTCCCACTGAATATGGAAAAAATATTTTAAACCATACAAGATTTGCCCAAATATGGTAAACCAGATGTGGAAGGCAACCATGCAAATCCAGTAAAAGACACAGCTGCTTTATGTACTTGAAAACAGGTGGTATGTGCACACTCATATTTTACCCTTTGAATGTACATGTTCACACAGTATTGCTATCCACATGTTATTAGATTTGATTTCCCATCCTCTCTGATCACTACTATACATTCAAACATACAGAACTGAATCCCAGCAACATCTGGAGTCCCATAGGATTCCCATCTCTGGCTTCTGTCCAAAAAGATATTGGCAAAGCAACAGAAAATGTTTCCTAAATTAGGGACATAAATTATTTCCACATTCCTATATTCTTTCTTTGAAAAATACGATATTACTTCAGATATAAAATATTTTTAAAACACATTTATTAAGATTATGTCCCAAACTTATTGTTGTTATGTTTATGTTACACTAGTTTAGCAACCGAAAATTAATAATATAATAAATAAATACTTATATTCCAGCTAGTAATATTTATTTCTAGCATATAGACGTTCCTAAAAAATTTTGTTCTTTGTACTTTGGGGAAATAGGCACTGTTAAAGCAAGTACAGGTAATACCCAGGTTATGAGCATTCCCACACCAAATGTTCTAAGTTACACGATCAGTGCCGCACTGCATTTCCAAACAAGGCCCAAAACTATAAATCTTGCAGCACTTGTTTGCCCTTATGAACAACCACAGAAGCTCTGCAACATTCGTCCTAAGAATGTTGCCAGCTGAAATGGGGCTTTTGAGGGGTGGATCTGCCATCTGACGCTCCATTTGGGCCTTCAGAGGTCTAGCCTGACAAGTTGCAGGCTGAAATGGAACTTCTGAAGGGCAGATCCAACCGTCAGAAGCCCTGTTCAGGCATCCAGAGGCTTAACCCGTACCTTGCTGGCTAAAATGGAGTCTCTCTTGGCCAGATCTGGTCCCCTGAATCTCCGTCGGCCCTCTGCGGGACTCTCCATACTTATTCTACTTACTTTTCAAAGAGCTACAGAAGAGGCTGACCCACGTAGCAGAGAAGCCAAAGTCTTTTATTCAGAAGCTGGTGAAGCTGTAAGAACATGATATGTTTCCCCATCTGAATAAAAGCCGGATTCTCTGCCATGAGGGCCTGCGGGCTTAGTTTGGGCCCAGTTTGGCCAGCGATGAGCAGCCTCCTGCTTGCTGCTAACTGGCTATTTCAAATGAGCAGCTTGAAGGATTGGGGTATGGCAGCCAATCAACAAGGGGCTTGCAGTTCAGCCCAATGAGACAAAGGAAGCAAACTTCTTGTTGATTGGCTGCTGCTGCTGGCTCAATCCCTGAAGCTGTCCTGAAGTAGGAGGCTACTGTGGCCCAATCCAGGCCTTTTCTACTTCCAGAGGCCTGCTGGCCACATGGTGCCAAGCCAAATACTTTTACACAGAAGCTGGCAAAAATGTTTTCCTTAGATTTCACATTCTTACAGCTTCACCATCATCTGAATAAAATACCTCAGCTCCTCTTCCCATGAGTCAGCCTCTTCTGGAGCTATGGAGATCTTCAAAAAGTAAGTAATCCATGGGAAGTGGGGTAGGAAGAAATAAGTGGAATCCGGGACACTAGCAAATCAGGCCCAGTCTGTGGAAACCTGGTGGGGCAGAATGGGGGGAACTGTGGGTCCCCAGGGAAGCACGAGGTATCTCAGTGGATTGGAGGAGCCGTGGATGGCCTGCTCCAGTATTAGGCTCCACATGCTGTTCCCCATTCTGAGATACCTCATGTGCATTTAATGACCTGTGCAGCTGTAAGCTGTCAGAATGTGAAATCTAAGGAAAACATTTTTGCCAGCTTTTGAGTAAAAGTATTTGGCTTGGAACCATGGGGCCAGCAGGCATTCGATTAACAAATGCATTGGGGAAAGCAGGGAGTGATCACGTTCCTTTAATGTAATTCAATCAAACAAATCCTTGGGTTATAAATGTAGTTGGCAGACTCTATTACATTCGTAACTCAAGGATTACCTGTACTTCAAGGCTTATGGCAAGTTTTATAATTTGTTCTTTCACAAAAAAGCATTCAGAACAATATACATGCATTTTATAGGACGGTTGTGGTTTTTTTGTTTATTTACCAACCATTGCAAACCATTTTCTCACATGTAAATCTGATCATAAAATATGATCCTGTCTTAATTATGATATTTCTGACTTAATGGCTTGTCTTTACCCATTTCCAAAGGGTCAAAAGGATGGGAGACAATCTGATCTCAAGGGGCATCCTGTTCCAAGAAAAAAAATCTTTATCCAGGTGTTCATCATCAAACTTTGGAGAGTATGTAACTGTAGCTCCCTCCATTTGCTAGACCATATAAAATGGGCAGATTTTACTTGAGCTATCTAACCTTTACTTAAATAAAATGAAAGTAAGGGTAGCAACCATATGCAGATGAAGATAACTGCATAAATCTTGTCTAATCAAAAATCAGACATACCTGGTCAGGCTCATTTTTTATAAATCAGTCCATAATGGTACAGCTAAGTTTTGCTACAAAAAAATTGTAAGTTCAAACCAGTTTAATAATATTATGTCCCTGCAACATCCACACATACACAAAGGAAGCAAACAAAGATATTGATAATGATAGGTTTTTGTTGTTGATGATGATGGAGAATCCAACTCTCACAGATAAATACTTTTCTCTGAGGATACTAATGTTGAACCCTAAGACGAATGAAATTATTAAAGTGGTAGGATTCATTTCTGATATTTTTTCCAATAAAATATTTATATTGTCATGAGCAATTTTAAGGATATTGTCATATAACTTATTTCTGAATAAAAATAAGAAAAAATAATGTGCTGATTTGCTAAAAAATGCATTAAGTACCGCAGTGGTCCAAATGTTATTTCTTTTCTAAGCCAAAAGCAACTCTTTCATATTCTTCCAATAAACATAAAAAAGGTTATTATTTATTTATTTTCTTTTACACCTTGAATTTTGCTTTAACTACTAAGCAAAGGTGTTAATGACAAATTTTCTAAGAATATCACAAATTTCAACTGCTATGTGGGAAAAAAAGGATAATTTACCTTAAGAGAAGATACTATCAATAGCATGTTAATCTGTCCCTCAGCTGTTAATGATTTATACTGCAATGTCTCTTGATAAAATGAGTTCAACTGAAATATTATTATAACAGTATCTGATAGGTTACCTAAGAATGGAGTGGCTGAAAAGCATTGATGGGAATAACTATTTGTATTTTGGAGGAACAAAGTATACTTTTAATTTTTAAATCTACTTAGTTTTTTGTTTATAGCTGATAATTCATTTAAAGTGGGGATTAATGTTTAGTCATACTAAATATAAAAAATTAAAGAAACTTCTGAACCCAACTGCATAAACTTTTGAAGCATTGCAAAAGTTTGTGTGCTTGGGTACTAGTATATGAAGGCAATATTTGTATATGAAGTATCAGTACTTCATTATTATTAAATAATTATAAAGTTTTAGTACCTGAAGGCAGATATTATATAATTCCAATTATGAAACAGTTCAAAAGAAACAGACCTAACAAAGAGGAGATGGAGTTGTTATATAAAATATCATTACATCTCTATAGAAATGCACGAAATCAAGGATGAAAACCTCCTATAGTCCATATGGATCAATATAAAAGGAAAAAAAAAGAATGACATTGCTATAGAGTACAGGCCATCCAACCAAGGAAAAAAAAATAGATGATCTCTTTGCTAATCAATTAACAAATATTGTAGGAACAAATAATGTAGGAAACGTATCACAGTAATAGGAAGTAATGGGGTTGGACTAGATGACCTACAAGGAACCTTCCAACTGTTAATCTGCAAAAAGTCAAGAAGCATAGGAAACTTTGAAAAATATGACAATAAAAATCCAGTCCAACACAATACCATTGAAAAAGAAGAAATACTGAGTGCCTCAATAAGGAAATTCCTGGAAGCCTAATTTTCCACTAATAAATCAATAAACAGACACATTGACATCAACCCAATCTACCAACAATTTAGAATGAAAGAATAATATCAACTACAATCCAGAAGACAGCATTTAAAGACCAACGAACAATCACACTGCAAACAAAGTTATAACTTGACAGATCACAAGAAATCAGACCACATCACATGCAGCCGATCAAATCAACCTGAAACCAGACCATGACATTATCAGAAGACATCCAAACAACAATAACAACACTAATTTACATCACACAGATGGTACTTAAAACCAAGGGCTATGACTCAGAAACTATAGTCAGCCAATCACACAACTGAAATCAGACCAAGATGCAGAAAAAGGCCAGTCGCTCGCCCCCCCCGTGCCCCCCCCCTGACAAGAACAATTGAAAGCATACTGAAGATGTCTCCTCAAATGGGGATGAAACATTTGCAACCAAATCGCCAAGCTCGGACCTCAAACCAACAACATGATTACTAAACCCAAGTTACTAATATTCAGAGATATTTCAACTATAATATTTGTGCCAAGGTTGCTGCAAATATTTCTGCATCAATATTTAACCAGAAACCTGTATGATAATTTGCAGAATCAGCAACATCTTTATCAATACAATTATACAAGTTTTAATAAAGCAATCTATAAAATCATTATTTTAAAAAGCACAATTACATATTTCTAATCATACTGAAGCAATGAACATAATATCTTTTACATTATTCAATGGACAACTTCTAGATCATAAACCTAATTGTGCCTTTTATTTCTTGTTGAAAGCAGGATGAATTTAAACAGGCAGACTGATGACACATATTTTAAGAACTATAATAAATAAAATTGATTATGTTTTTGATTATATGTCTCAGTAATATCCAATTGAGAATTTTATAAATGTTGCTTTATTAGATTAAAATCATTACATATTTTCATATTTACATATCACATTGTAGAATAATGGTTTTCCAAATTGCTTTAATGAAGCTTGTATAATAGTATTGGTTAAAGGTGATCTTAGTGGTAAAAACTTAATATTAATGCAATGGTTGTAGCTTAGAGACTATTATGTTTCACCTTTTCTCTTTTTGTTTTATACCACTAAATGTTTCCAAGTATTGTAACTAAGTTCTATAGTTACCTGGATTACTAAGAGTATTCAAAAGAACTTAATTCTGAATATATGCAGGAAATAAAATGATATTTTCAGTGCTTGGCTTACTTAAATTCTGCTAAATGCAATACTTCCCTCAGAGAAAGTTGCTTAGAAGGAAGCTGTAAAGTTGTCATTCTTTTAATGAAATAATGCTGGGCTACTTATCAAGCCATTAAGCAGAGGAATGGATTCCAACATATCATAGAACTGCAAAAGATTTCCGAGTCAAAGCTCAGCTATGTAATACACTGCCTGCCATTGCAGATACTCTGCTGTAAAAGGATCAGTGATAAATTGTGCATGTCCTCATTTCATATTATTGAGGCCTACACACCTGTCTCCTGTATAATCCTATGAGTAACCCAGGAAGGCATTGAATGTTTCTGCTCATGAAGGTGCAAAAATATATTTAGTTAATCAAATTATTGAGTCTTTTCATCTGCACCTCTATAACTGTCTGGTTTGGTTCTGCAACCCAACAGACACAGACTTCAGAGGATAATTAGGACTGCAGAAAAAATGATTACTACCCACCTGCCTTCAATCGAGGATCTGTATACTGCATGAGTCAAAAAGAGGGCTGTGAAAATATTTACAGACCCCCCACATCCCGGACATAAACTGTTTCAACTGCTTCCCTCAAAACGATGCTATAGAGCAGGGGGCGCCAACCGTTTGGACCTCAGGGACCACCAAACTCAAAATTTTAGATCCCAGGGATCACTAACTGGTTCTGTGGGCGTGGCCTAATTTGTGGGTGTGGCTTGGTGGTCATGTGACTGGCTGGGCATGGCTTGTATGTAAATATTATAAATATATAAATATTGAATTTTTTATTAAAAAAGAGCAACTTTTACCCAAAATCAGGCAAAGCAGGCAGGCAGATTGAGTTGCTCACAGACTCACAGATTCATTCAGAAATCTATCTGCCATTGTCTAGCTTAGTCTGCCACATAAAATTTGCTTGCAAGCAAACTCATAAAATTTGCTAGCAAGCAAACTCACAAAATTAACTCACAACACACCATGTATGTAAATATTGATTTTTTTATTTTAAAAAAGCAACTTTTATCCAAAATCAGGCAAAGCAGGCAGATTGAGTTGCTCACAGAATCATTCAGTGATCTATCTATCTACCATTGGCTAGCTCAGTCTCTCAAATTTGCTTGCCGTGAGTCTGCACTGAATTTGCTTGCAAACAAACCTTCAGTTCTAAGGGAGATTTGGCTGTGCTTAGCTAGAAAGCAAGAAATCCAACCATTTCCTGTTTCCTAGCTAATCTAAATCTTGCTGTGCAGCAGAACAGATGATGGTCGGAAAAAAGAAAAATAGCAACTTAGCAGACAAGTTTGCCTGGTAAGGACTGAGTGGGCGGGGAGGGTTCCCACGGGCCATGTGAGCTGAGCAGCCTTGTGTTTCTCCACAGCCTGGATTAATTGTTTTTTTTTTGGGGGGGGGTTGCTCTGGGGATGAGATTTTCTGTGGCCCACCAAAATTTTCTCACAGCCTACCAGTGGGCCACTGCCCACCGGTTGGTGATTGCTGCTATAGAGCACTGCACACCAGAATAACTAGACACAAGAACAGTTTTTTCCCGAAAGCTATCACTCTGCTACACAAATAATTCCCTCAACACTGTTCAACTATTACAAAGTCTGCAGTACTATTACTGCTAATCTTCTCATCATTCCTTATCACCCATCCCTTCCCACTTGTGATTGTAGAACTGTAACTTTGTCCCTTGTATCCTTATGATTTATATTGACTGTTTCCTGGTATGATTTGCTTGTTGATTGTACCCTATGACTATCATTAAGTATTGTACATTCTTATTCTTGATTCTTAACGAATGTATCTTTTCTTTATGTATATTGAGAGTATTTACACCAAGACAAATTCCTTGTGTCCAATCACACCTGGCCAATAAAGTATTCTATTCTATTCTATTTATATTACTACCTATAATTATTATTTTAAAAAGTAATTATGCAGTCTTCTAAAAATTCAACATTTAAAATAGATTTTAGAAACAAAATATTATAAATGCTAGTCCATCAAAACAATCAAAACTACAACTAATATTACAGAGCAGTGACAGCTCATTCATGATATCATAATTTAGAAAAGGGTTTTGGGGTTATTGAATCAAATAGAGGAATCCAACAATCCTGACAATGATTACAGGAGTAAGTCCTTGACTTACATTTAGTGACTGTTTGAAGTTTCAACAGCATTTTAGAAAGTGACTAATGGCCATTTTACACACCGGGAAACTGTGATGTTATTGCTGAGATTCCCCTCCACTCCTCCAGCTGAACATCTCCCAGTTTGTCATTTGCAGATATTACAGTAATAATGAGCTGGAGTTTGATCAAAGCAGAATATAACAGAACTGTTTCTTGTTTAATTCACACACACATATTTTGTCTTTTCAAATAACTATCAATCCAACTGTTGAATACTTACAATTACAATGTCCTTTATTACTAAGCAGTTTTCATATTCTATACTGGTGCATCTGATTTATTACTGAAATTTCACTTACTCTTCATTATGCTGTTTTTAGCCCATCAGCTAGTCTATAAAGATTATATTAAACTCTGTTTCTATCTCTTAAGTTATTAGAGTGAGAGCCAGTTCCCCAAAGTAAGAAACAAAGAGTTAAACCATTATCAAAATTAAAGAAATGTGGAAACCAATCTTTTGTTCCAAAAAATAGTGTCTTTAAGTCTATCACATTGGATGACCAAGATGAAGAAGTAAAATAATTTGAAACTTTTCTTCACTATAAAATATATTGCATTTTATGCAGAACAGTTTATTCATGTCAATGTGAAATCCATTAATGCTGCACTCTGGTTTGTTGGGGAACCATAGATTATAAACTAATTTGGATTGAATTAATAATTAATAGTACTGAATGAACTAGTACTCAGAGGGATATGACATAGTTTCTCCAATTAATCTTATTTGGTAGCAGATTGTTAGAATGATATGCAAATAGTATAGCCTGATTTCAATTTGACTTTTGACAATTCTACCTGTCTTAATCAGATTATTTTCAAGAAGCTTGCAAACCAATTATTTTATGATCTGCTGTAGAATCCTCTTGTATATCAGTATCAAACTCAGTAGTAGATGTATGTGGGTGAGAATTGAAGTGAATCTTAACTCCTTCCAACTACATGGATAAATATTTTACCCATAAAAGTAGCAGCCATGCTGTTTCTTTTCCTTTTATTTTGAATAAAAGAAGCAAACTATCTACAAATCCAGGCTCCCTTTGTGTACTTTCCTTTAATAATCTCTTTTTCCCTTCTTTTTGTGCTCTTATTCTTTTCATTATCACTCGGGTTTCTGTAAGGACATAACAGCATCTTTTACTTGATTATGCTGGGTTTCTCTCTTTGTTATGTTTTACTTATTATATGCTTTTGTGGGATATAATATAATAAGTTGTAATTTTCCATTATATAGACTAACATATAGTTAATGAACTACTTATCCAAGGTACAGCCATATTTAAATTTGCTTTTCAATTGTATTGCTGATAATTTCCCATAAGCCTTAACTTTCAAGAAAAGCCTCTCTTTTCTTGGCAAGAGAGCATTTAATACATTGTAGCATTTTTAGCTGTTCTCAAGCCTCCATGAACAAAGAAAATAGCCAAGTTTGCAAGAATATATCTGCTTTGATGTTTTTCTTTCATGAATGTTTCTTTCACTTGGGAAATGTTCTTTTCCATGGTTAAGTTGCAATTCTTTTGAAATAGGGGAACTGATAAGGGAGACATGAGGGCGGGTTAATGTTGAGCACGCTTTGGTGACAATAAGGGCTTAACTAACTTTAAACGTTTAGGGCTTATAATAGATTCTAGACCAGTGGTGGCTAAACTTTTTGGGCTTCTGTGCCAAAAATTGTGCATGTGCTTGCACACTTGTCACAGCACCAGAAGGCAATGTGCACCCCCCACATCTCCTATACATGCACACACAATCCCACCCACCCCACCGCCACCCCCTTACCTGCAGTGCACCTCACAACTGATTTTTGGCTAGTTTGAGGCCTTTTTCGGCCTCCCAAAGGCTTGAGGAAGGCTTCTGCAAGCTTCTACAAGCTTTGTAGGCCGAAATCTAGCCCTGTTTTGTCATCTCCTGTTTTTCCAAAAATACCAGAAGTGACGGAATGGGCTAGATATTGGCCTACAAAGCTTGTAGAAGCCTGCAAAACGCTTCCTCAAGCCTTTGGGAGGCCGAAAAAGGCCTCAAACCAGCTGAAAATAAGCTGAAAGCACCAGCCTGAAGATGGTGAGTGGGATCTCGTCGAAACGTTGCCCAGATAGTCTCTATCTTACACAGGAAAAGACCCAAACACACCAAGACCTGCATACCTATATCCGTGAAAATCTACGAATATATATATATATATATATATATATATATATATATATATTTGTGTTACAACACCCTGGTAAGCCCCAATCACATGTAATACTTCCCAGGTTCGAATCCCAGTAAGGGTATGGCTTGCTGACGAGAGCTAAGTAGCTCGAAATAGATCTATACTAGTCTCCCTTGTTTAATTATTTATCAGCTCAATAACCTAAGACACATATAAACAAAAGACAACGAAACAAATAGCTTTCTGTCTGGATGGTCTCTGGTGATGAGCCGAAAGACAGAAAAGGACAGCACTAGTATGTTTCCTCCCTTAATTGGGACTTACCAGGGTGTTTTAACACAAGTATATATACTCATTCCCCTGTATCGCTGATCTGGATAAGAACCTGTGGCCTAATGGCAATTACAACTGCCTCACATGTAATACTTCCCAGATTCGAATCCCAGTAAGGGTATGGCTAGCTGACGAGAGCTAAGTAGTTCGAAATAGATCTATACTAGTCTCCCTTGTTTAATTATTTATCAGCTCAAAAACCTAACGTATATATATATATATATCTTTGGTTGTTCGGGTTTTCTCCCGCATAGAATTGGAAGTATCTAGGCGACGTTTCGATGAAGTCTCATTCATCATCTTCAGGCTTGTGAATGAGACTTCATCGAAACATCGCCTAGATATTTCCAACTCTACGCGGGAGAAAACCCGAAGAACCAAAGATCCACATACAAATACCCGCGAAAATCTCCGAAAACATGTACATATATATATATATATATACATACATACATATATATATATATATTAGGAATTTCATAATTTTCCATTTCTCCTCTCTAAATCTGAGTCAACCAAATTATACAACAGATTGAACTTACTCTGGGAGTCTTGAGAAGATACCTGCAGACAAAGATGTTATATCGTCATTGTGGAAGAATGATAAATGTTTCTTCTGGACCCACTTAATTATGATCTCCAGCAAAATAAGTGTAATGAACAAGGGAGTTGCCTAAATGAAAGGGAACAGACATCAACAAAGTAAAAAATTAAGTTTTTGCTTAACCAGGGGTGTCAAACTCATGATGTCATGTCATCACCACATGATGTATCGTGACTTTTTTCCCCTTCACTAAAGTGGAGGGGGAGGGGGCTTGGCCAGCATCCGGCCCATGAATCATGAGTTTGACATCCTGATGTAAACTAAAACACACATATTTTGGTATTACTTATACAGCATTATATACATCATTATCTGTATATCTTAATGAGTGGATCATTGTAGATAAAATTGTAGTTTACAAAGGATGCTGAAAGCTCAATCCATGTATATCTCTATTCAGCCTGATCTAGAGCCAAAGACATTCTGGCCAGTGGTGGGATTCAAACATTTTTACTACTGGTTCTGTGGCTTGGTGGGCTGTGGCTATGTGACTGGGTAGGCGTTGCTTTTTTTGCAGCCTCCACCTGTTTTTGGGAGCTTCTTAGCCAGAGAGGAGCCCCTGGCATTTTTGCTCCCCTAAAGCTCAGAAAGAAAAGGAACAGAGCATGGGAACACAAGCACCCCTCCAAGCTCCATTTTGGGAGCTTTCTAGCCTCAGAGAAACCTCTGGGAGCATTTTTGCTCCCCTAAGGCTCCTCTGGGGCTCAGGAAGAATAGGAACAGAGGCACTCTGTTCCAAGCTCCGTTTTGGGAGCTTCCTAGCCTCAGAAGAGCCTCTGGAGGTGCATTTTTGCTCCCCTAAGGCTCCTCTGGGGCTCTGGAAGGCAAAAAATTGAGAGGGAGTGAGTTCCTCCTTCCATTTTTTGCCTTCCTGGGCCTCAGCAAGGGGAATCCCGGCATACTGATTTTATCTACAGCTGATTATTGGGAGGGGAAAAAAGAAATACCTTAGGCGAATGTCAGGCAGACGGGCGGGATGAGCGAGCATTGGGCAGGTGGGCAACTGGGTGGGGGGCGTAGCCAGCCAGAACTTACTACTGGTTTGGCGACCCATGCCAAATTCTTGCTACTGATTCGCCTGATCTGGTGCAAACCAGCTGATTACCACCACTGCCGTGGGTGTAGCAGGGGAAGGATGGTATAAAATCTCCATTCCCTCTCCACTCCTGGGGGAAGGTTACTGCAAAATCCCATTCGCTCCCACCCCATTAACTTGCTTTCCAACTCCATTCTCCTGTGCAGAGCAACAAAAGAATCAGCCGATCAGCTGGGACTCAGGAGGCAGATGGAGTTAAGGCCAGTCAGAAGTGGTATTTGACGGTTCTTCGAACTACTCAAAATATCCACTATGGATCCAGAACTGGTCAGAACCTGCTGAATACTACCTCTGATTCTGGCCTTTCATGGTCAGAAAATATGTAACATGCATCCGTATTATTCATATCTGATTCTGATTAAGGGCAGGAAAACAACCTTTATATATTAGGCCACAGGAGAGAGGCAATTAATGACTTTATTCAAACTTCAATTAAAAAAAACTAATCATCGCCACAGTTAGAATACTGAATATATCCCAATCAATGCCAACTGATTTTTTTTTAATGGAGAAAGGTGCTAATTAATGCCAACTAGATTTTTTTCCCTATTTCAATTGCAGGGGGAATGGGAAGTGGGTTAGACTCCTAACATATGTCTACTCTTCCATTCAAAACACTTGCATTCTGTGAAATTTCTGATGGCCTACTTCTTACGATATCTTGCCATTCTGGGAGCTTTAATTCCAGCATAGGTTGGAAAAGACTCTTTAAATATAGCCATAACAAGTGATCATACTAATATAATGTTTTCCAGACTGCTTTGGGAAGTGCCATCACAGATCTAGTGCTGCATAAATTAATTTTTTAATACATATAGTTACATTGAGCTAAGCATTATCAACTAAGAAACCCGATAATAATTCAATACAATCAACTAAGAAACCAGATGTTTCTTAGCTGATTGTATTGAATTATTGCAATGCATTCTGTGAGAATACCCTTGAAAAAAATTAAAAAAGATTGAAACATTGAATTTTGACTAATTTGGACAAATAACCATTTGCACTAATATTAATAAAGAATTAACATGCTTTGAAGTAACATGACAAAAAGGTCATACTGTTTCATATCAACCAATGCAGTGCTTTACTTTTCAGTGATAGTGTGTCTGCATTCTATCTATACTTATAGATATAACCTCAGATTCCATCCTTAGAGAGAAATGGAAAATATGCTGAAAGGCAGAACTGGATTTCTACATTGTTCTAAGCCGTGATTTGGCTTAAAAATAATAAAGAAACGTGGCATAGGAAAACATAAAACACAATTAAGAAATCAGGGCAACGTTCACATCCCATCAAGTAAGGTAAGTCTTTCAGTTGTTTGATTCCTGGTGACTTCATTAAACATCTTCATGTAGTTTTCTTAACAACAGTTTTTTTTCTCTCCTGGGATATTATTTTGTTTAAATTCCCAGATTAATTCACGAGCATGCGACCTGAATCTTCTGCCATTCAAACGCAGCCTCTCTGGGAATCTACAAAGGTTGGCTAAAGATTACTGCCTAATTCCAAAAGACAACGTCTTCTTCCAAACGATTACGTGATTTCATAAACGCTTCCTTCCACTCGCGAAGGCGGGGGAGTAGGGGTGGGCGGAAAGAATCTAGAGAAAACACTTGCTAAAACTGAAAAAAAATATTCCAGAAGAACTTTTCGTTCCATGTTGAGGATTCAAAAGTTAATTTTCAAGGTGCCGTTTTCAACCCAGACATTCGCAAACCGATACGATTTCCAAACGCAGCGAGCTTCGCAACTATCAGTTTGTTGCACAGAAAGGAGAGGGGGGCATTTAGGAAGGTGGGATTAGGAGCTCTCTCACCTTGTCCACGTAATCAGGAACTTCCTCGACGCTGCGGAAAGAACTCTCGTTGGGGCCAAGAACGTAAAACATAGCGCGGAACTCCTGAAAAACAGAGGAAGATTGTTTAGGGGTCGCGACGGTGGCTGCCATGCTTGTGGGCCTAAAACGTTTGCACCTCGGCTTCTAGAAAGTAGCGCCCCCTCTTTGAAGCGAAGCAAGAATGAGAGAGACGATCCGTTGTGGATAGATACGGAGATATTTTAGCTCTGTCTACTGGAACAAAGTTCAATTCACAGGCTAGAAAACAATTAGTTTCGGAATGCAATTAGTTTCGCAGGCGCGGCGTCATATGACATAGGGAGAATTCGATTCTCGGTATGTTTCTGCACGAGGAAAGCTTTGGGTATAAGTTCAAAGAGATAACGTTAAGTAAATGGGATTCATTGTCCAGAATGAATGGTCACGGTTTTTGGCTTAATGTAAGAGTCATTTTAAACTGCACAGGGGGAGTATTTTAATATTTTTGCAATTGTGAATTGGTTTAAAGATGTTATCTGTAAAAATATGCTTTGCACCATTGAGCACTTTTAACTAATGGGAGTCTTATTAGAAGACATCTTCTGTAAACAGAACTTGAATCACAACTAACATTAGTGTATGAAAATTAAGACAATTATTATTAAAAATGCAAGGTTTCCCATTTCTCCAGCATCATCCATTTTGAAGGTTTGAAGGTTTGAGGTGGAGTCTTGATGAAAATGACATAGGCTAGTGCCACAGAATATGGCTGTAGTAGTTCCCTAATGCCATATCCTTCCAAAAGGATATTGTCCTGTAATATTCCCATTCATCATTTCTGGTGAAAGGAATATCTCACTGTGTTGCAGTAAATGGCTGGGGAATTTCTCTATATTTGCATATTTACAATATGATCAGAATTTGGGATTCTATTATTGTGGTCTCAAATATGGAATTTGCTACAGAAGAGAAATCACAATGAATGAAGCGTAGACACTAAGTCCAATGCTAAATGAACATTCTCGTTATTTGAATTCTCCTTTAAGCTTCCTTCCATTTGCTTGTTGGATTTCCTTTTATGTTTTTTTCTTTGCTTATTGAAGTCAATAACCCAATGACCCGCAATGGCACAGTTAGAGGGCAGTAGTACTGCAGGCTACATCTGCTGCCTGCCAGCTGCTTGCAACTTGGCACTTCAAATCTTACCATGCTCAAGGTTGACTCAGCCTTCCATCCTTCTGAGATGGATAAAATGAGGACCCAGATTGTTGGGGGCAATTATAGGACTGTAACTTTGTTCCTTGTATCCTTATGATTTATATTGACTGTTTTCTAGTACGATTTGATTGCTGATTGTACCCTATGACTATCATTAAATGTTGTATGTTATGAGTCTTGATTCTTAACGAATATATCTTTTCTTTATATATACTGAGAGTATTTACACCAAGACGAATTCCTTGTGTGTCTAATCACACTTGGCCAATAAATAATTCTATTCTATCTATTCTATATCGATAAACTCCAAATCCTGACATCACTTTTGGAATTATGTTATATCCTATTATTTTTATTTCCTTGAATAAAATCTGCTGATCTACCTGATGGTACAAATGCTGAGGCTGGGAATGGAAATAATATCTATTTGTGTGGTCTAGGAAAATTAATAATATTGTCATTTTTCCTTAAAAAAATTCCTTCAATTATTAATCAAATGAGGATATTGGCAGAAATCTTTCTTCTAATCTCTAATAGTACCTATTTGTATGTACAACCATCATTCATTAAAATTTATGGGTAACTATAGAAAGCAGTGTTTATGCTGTGATGCCCTCCATATGAATGTTAATTTTTGTTAGGATTCTTTGTATCACAATTTAAAAATAAAGAAACAGATCTCAAAGGCTGGGATTCCCTTATTGACTAAAAGATTGTTTCAATATCCCAAGAAATTAAATTCTTAGAAGAAATTAAGAAACTGATCCAGTGTGATCTGCAGGCAGCTCATGTTTTTGTTTTCTCTAAAGAACTCCACCCACTCTATAGCAGAACACACCCAGAGGTTTCCTGTTTGAATCTCATTAAATGATTGGACAGGGTGAGAATGGGTTAGGCAATACCATTTGCCTTGGCAGTAATTCACAGTAAAGTGAAATTGCATCCAGATATGAGCTGGGAGTAATTTGTATGAATAAGAATTGAAGTTATATTAAATATGGGAAATAGCTTTACATAATAAGAATCTTATTTTAAATTGTACATTTTAGTTTAGATCTTCATTTATGTGATCAATGTAGCAATACTGCAAATAATTCCTATCTGTTGTTCATATGATAAGAATTTGTGTGTTCATTATTCCCTATGCCCTAATCTGGTGCAAAAACGTAATACCTGTAATTGCAAAAGAGTTCCAAGTTCGTCATTATCTAATCATAAAGTCATCTATTTGCCCTGCTTGAAAGATTTCATAACCCAGTACCTAATTCTGTTCTTTTAATCTGTGCTTGATTAATATTGTAGCCAGCAAAATGTTTTGCAGATAGTGAATGACCTATTTTGTAACCTAAATAAGTGGTTAATCTTCATAAACAACTGGAAATGTCCAAATTACCATCCCTATAGTCAGGTAGATATAGTTTTGTGGAGAATTAATGCTTAATTCTTAATTAATAAGCTGCATATATTTTCCTTGCAATTTGTTATTACAAATATAAAATTGATAGGATTTGTATCTGACCATCTGTTTACTGAGAAGATTTATGTTTTCATTATTGTACCAATAAACAATTAAAAAAATCTAGTAACACCAGTCAAAAAATATCACACACACACACACACACACACACACACATCCAATTTCTATAAAATTACAGGCAGAAAAGAATTTTTTCAGCATAAAAAAATTTGAACTTGCACTAATAACTAGAGTTCTTCACTAATAAGGCATATCAACTAGCATTCTGGCTGAGATTATATATTTAGCCATAAAGTAGTTTCCTTGGCTGCACTTCAATGCAGCATACAGGTAATCCTCAATTTACCATCACAATTGGACTATCACTTTCATTGGTATTCAGAGCAGTTATTCAGTGTTTCCCATTCGCTACTTTTTTGTCATGGTTAAGTGAATCATGCAGTTATTAAACAATTTCAGCTTCCCCATTGACTCTGCTTCTCAGAAACCCTCTGTGAAAGTCGTGAATGGCAATTCTGTTCAACCTCACCCCCAACACCACAGTTCTTGTAAGAGTCACTGAAAATGAGGGGACAGACATATTATCTAAATAAATAAATAAACCCATTGTAAATACATGCCAGTTGCCAAGCATCCAAAATTTGCTCATATGATTACAAGTATGGTCATAAGTTTGAGTATCAGTCATAAGTCATTTTTCAATGCTCCTGCAATTTCAAATGGTCATTAAATGGACGGCCATAAATTGAGAAGGACCTATATAAACATAGTTTTTACATTAGTTTATGGCTTAACGTGAGTCCAGTGTTAAGTACACCATAACCTAATATGGAATTAAATATCACATGGTTAATACTTTAAACAATTATTAAAAGGGAACATTATCATTTTTACAATTTATCAGTCCACTTCTTTATGCATTTAATCCTTCTGCTGCATTTCCTGATTGATTTTTCATAGAACTGGTATTTCTATTTCCTCCTTATGCTGTATAATGGGTCACAGCCAGAATTTGCTTTCCAGAGCATTTGATCTTGCCCTCTTAGTTCCCATATAGAACAAGGAATTGGAGGAGAAAAGTGATAAAACACAACTCTCTTCATTATTATGAGCCAAGATCATCTGGAAAGTTACAATATGTTCAAATTCAGTTGAGCGAGTGGCTAAATTCTCTTTGTATCTCACAGCTTCATATCCTATTTGTATTTTATGCTAAGCCATAGTTTGCTTAGCCACAGTTTATAGAAAAAAACCACATTTGGCTGCAGGACCCAATATACTTATCACAAATTGAATGAACTAGTTTATGCTTTATGGGATTCACTAAATCACAAAAGGTAGCTATCCGCAAAAGGTGTAAGATGCTCACCTCTTTGTGTGTTTTCATTTCTGTCCTGTTTCAAGCAAATACCTTAACAGACATAATGTGCAGGAAAGAATAATAAGAATTCCCCAGGATGGAAGTTCAGACTGCAATTCAGTTATAAAAATGTTTTGGATTATAGCCCTTTCAAGTATGGAAAACACATAATTCTTTCCTCTGTCATTCCTTCAGTAAGTAACAGGCTTCCACACAGTGGCTATTTCCAAAACCATTGAGAAGAACATTACAAAGTTAGAAAGGAAAAATCATAACTTTGGAATTTACCAAATTATATTTAGTTGGAGGAATTCTTCCAAGCAGCAGAGTGTTTTGACAGCAATTGTGGTCAAAATGTGAATAAGTGTGTTTTTATTTACCAATTTAAAAAAGTCTAAATATATGGGATTTTATTCAAGGCATATTGATGACATTGGCAGACTTTAATAAATATGTAGTATATTACTTATTTTAAAGGATGACATACAGAGTTGAAACATATACCATGTCTGTGATAGGTAATCCATGTTATTCAAAAAATTTGGTTAATTGATGATTTATGCATAAGGCCTTTAGGTTGATTCACATTCCTAAATAAAATAATTACATAAAAATCCTGAAGTAAATTGTTATGTGCCATTTATCAAAAGGGAGGCATACAAGTCCTCCTTTGTTTTTAAACATCCATTCACATGTCCAACAGAATGATGTGGCTCACATCTTGTGGTAAATCTTGTGGTAAATCTATGCAGCATTCTTAAGTCAAAAAATAATTATGACTTAGCACAATATGTGTGCTGTAAATGAATTGTGATTTAAAAGTGAAGAATGGCTTGTCCTTTTATATATTGCAGTGTCTGGAGCAATTTGTAGAAAAATTGGAGGAGGAACTGAAACAAGTTTTTGATCTGCTTCTCAAAAATGTTCTATATCTTAAGCTGATTTTATATTCACTGAATTAAAAATACATGAATTAAATGAATTAAAAATGCTCTGTTGGTTAGGTAGAATTACCTACTTTACCTGTCCTTCGGGGATGGAATAAAGTAATACTGTAAAATAATTGTTTGTTCGTTTGTTTATCATATTTCTAAACCACCTCCCTCCCTCAGAGATGGGGATTCTCAACTTGTTTTTCCACTGCCATAAGTGCAGAGGAAATCTTTTTCAGCACAAACAGACTGGGGGACTGATTAAACTTGATTTTGAAAAAGTTTGAAGGTGCCAGAGAAAACTGTTCTGTACATATGGAATGGAAGACAAGAATCTTCAAGATCAGCATCCACTCACTAAAAAGGTAGAAAGAAGATTTAATGTGGAGACTAACTAATATAAAGATCAGGATTCCTTTATGTTCTTAGAGCTTAGATCTTCTTCTAAAGATGCTCTGCAGTAAATGTACTTATATAATTTACACCCTGCTTGGAAATGTAGAGTTAGCGATAATTTATTTGTACCTAGCAGTAGCCTCATGTTGCTTTATAACTGTGTGAGAGACAATCAGAAAATCCCAGGCAATCCCAGATTTCCAAAGAGGTTATGACAAATCACTTTCATTTTGTTGCCAAGAAATTCATGTGATCATCATGTGAGCATTTCACAAGAAGAGTATTACAGTCCTCTGCTTGTAATAGAATACCCTACACCACCAGGTTTGAAATTTTGGGCTTGGACAACCTAGAACTATGCCGTCTATGGTTGGATTTAAGTGTAACACAAAATTATCTGCTACAATGTCCTACAATATCAATGACTACTTCAGCTTCAACTGCAACAATACAAGAGCACACAATAGCTACAAACTCAATGTAAACCACTCAGAACTTGATTTCAGAAAGTACAACTTCAGCAACGGAGTGGTCAATGCCTAGAATACATTACCTGACTCTGTTATTACATCCTCAAACCCTCACTTCTTTACCCTTAAGCTATCTACTATTGACCTCATCCCATTCTTAAGAGATCTGTAAGGGGCGTGCATAAGTGCACAATTGTGCCTATTGTCCCTGTTCCATTGTCCCCATTTATTTGTATCTATTTCCTGTATTCATACCTATGTTTATTCTTAAACCTATTATCTTGTAAGCGATTGACAAATCAAATAAATGAAATAAATAAATAAATAAAATCATCAGACTCCAGTTCAAGATAATTTTACATTTTTATCTGTAGGCTATAAATGCTGATCACCCATCACCTACTTTTATTATCACCTTTGATTTTGTTGTGCTTGCTGAGCAGTAAGTGCTGGTATTGAGTTAAAATCAATATTGTTTCTGGCTATGGTATACTGGAATTTGGGTCCGTTTGGTGAGCAAACATTTGGTGAAGAAAAGGAAAACAAAACATTTTGTTCTTCTTCACCAAATGTTTATTCACCCTCACCAAATGCACCCAAATTCCAGTATACTATAGCCAGAAACAATATGCTTTTAACCCACTTATAAAATGTTGTGTTCTTTTTCTTCAAGGAAAAAAATAATCCAGTTGCCTTTTTTAAAAAGAACTTTTGAAACAACTGGGACCTGGATGACTAAAAATCTTCACAGACATTTGGTGGGGGAGACTTTTACAGAAACTATCTCAGGATGGCTTAGCCTGTTGTGCAAACTACCCTTTTATTTTCTTATTAAAAAACCAGTTTCAAATTGCTAGTTCTAACATACAGTCTTTGCTGCCTGAAGATCTACCTTCAAAATATAACTTCCTACAAACTAGAGGCAAATCTTATCTACAGTTACATTATAAACTGCAGTACATGCAAGAAACAGACTTGTTGCTCTGTATAACTTATAAGATTTTATACTAAGTTTGAGATCTAATAATTGAGGCCCATTGTGGGACCATGCACCTCAGCTGTCATAAATCATTTTCCAGGTATTCCAAAGGTATGTAAGTTGCTAAGAGCCTATTGTCAGCTTTGAAAAGAAAGCCAAATTTATTTTCCCTCCCTTCACTCATCAAAGGGACTTTTGCCAAAAGATGAATATGTTCAGGTGCAGAATGGCATGGTTTCTCTAAGTTTGCCCAAACGCCATAATTTGTAATAACAATACTGCTGATTTCAGCAAGGCTGGTTTAGACTTGTAGGAAATCAATATAGTCTTTGACACTTCTTTTTCTTGCAAAGTCTGTCTTCATAAATATCAATGAAGAATATGAGGCTATTTCTCATATATGGTTCATAAATATGGTATTCTTAGAAGAAGAATAAGTGTTGTCCCACCATATAATTTCTTCAGAATAAAGGTGATATAGATGCCACAATAGGTTTTTCCAGAAATCAAATGATTAGATCTTATGGATGTTTTATTTTGTAAATATGTAAATATAACCAAGAATATTATAAAAAAAGATTTGCACATTTATTGTGTACAGTACATATTTATTGTGTGGTATATTACATGTATTACCTTTTCCACAAATAAACTAAGACATAAACTGGCACGAAGCCAAGTGAAAAAGCTAGGTAGCATCATTACACGTTGAATAGAAGATTCAAAGTTGACACTTTTCTCCTTGAATCAATATTGATCTAATATCCTGGACAAGGAGAACATCTCTGTTGGAGGTGCAGTGAAAGAAAGAGGCAGAAGAATGAGTAAAAAACTAAGGCTTTTAAAGGTTTTAGTGGGGAATAATATTTTTCCTACCTTTTTTTAAAAGCGGGGATCACCATTATCAAATGCTGTAGCATAGTATTTTTTTACAGACAATTTTCGGTGTATTCTGCTGAAGCAATAATTGTGTTGACTATTTGTGGAATCTGTTTGCAAATTATACAATGTCCTTAACTCTGTGATATTATGACAAAACTACAGTAATATTTTTTCCTTTAAAATAAATAAGAAATTGCTACAAACTTGTTTTGTTTCTTGCAGAAAAGAAGCCTCTTCACAGAAAATTATTTGGCAAAGTTGCAAATGTTTTGCTAACGTTCAGCTTGGTTTCCTATCATCCTTGTTCTGTTAACTGAGTTCCTTAAGCTGTTTACATCTGTGACCAATTTCATTTATGAATCCAAAAGCCTTAATTGCAGTGGTTTAAAAAAAATCCCCACCCTGACATAATATAACAAGCAGAACATAGCCTTTTGTTTTTTTCCGAAGCCTTTCTATCTGTGAAAGCATTAAGAATGGCAGAAATTTATGACCAAATGTCCTGTATAAACACAATAATCCACTCCAATTTCTGAATTTGCCTGTTGATTTATTTTGATATTGTGCTTATTACCTTAATTATATGTTAATATAAATGACAGCACATAAACTTCAGAATGCATAAATACTAGGGTCTATCTACTCTTAACACTGTAACTTATACAAGGTAGGCACATGCTTTTCATATTAATATTTAGGTTTTATTGTAGATTCAGTCAAAGTAGTTTTAAAACTGATTGATTTCATTTTGTTCTAACAAAAGAATATATTGTTCAGGTAATAAATAATTATTTAAGTGACTTGGTGAGAGTTACAATTAAAGCCGAGACTTAAAATTGCCCAATTTGTGATTAAGATATATTGTGTTTTAACTTGCAAACACTTCTAACCCATCACAATTTTTCTGATGGAATTGATTTGTGAATGTACCTATGTAATGGAAAGTTATCTTACTTTCTCAGCATTTGTCTTCGTGTTTTCCTTCCAACAGTTATACACAAAAGTTAATCACATTAATATAAGCAGAAGTCTCAGAAAATTGACCATAAAAAGCTAAAATTTGGGACTTCCCTCTTACATGGATTGCAGTGGGGAAATGTTTATGGTTGGGAAATATCTTTTTCTTATACCCAATATAATTTATAAGTAATAATTTTATTTTAGGATTATATTTTTTCATTTTAGTAGGATGTTCTCCCCTATTTTATCTAGGCAAATTTCATCATATATGTTTTATTATGTCATATTTCTTTATAAGAAGTTCAACGTATATTAAAAAAAAAATCCTACTACTACTTTCCCCACAATGACAATCAGATGGGCGGGGCTGACTGAAAATGACTGGATGAAAGTCATCCATCAGGTTTTCATGGTTAAGGCAGTACTACTACTCATAGTCTGGTTTCTAGTCTTAACCAAGAAAGCAAAGTAGCTGTCTGTTGCCCTTTCAAATTCATGCTTTGCTGTCTCTTTTTGCATTTATCAGATTAAACAGAACAAAGAGAAAAAACAATAATAGAAAAAGAAAAGGAAGAAAAATATTAAAATAATACAATATAAAATTTACATGTGTATGTATAATTTTCAATATGTATGCACTTTCTGTCAGTCCTAGAATAGAGGCAATGGCAAACCATTTCTGAAAACCTTGCCTACAGACGAGCAAAGACTTGCCCAGGTAGTCATCCAGAATCAGACACAATTGTATAAAAGAAAAACAAAAGCTGTAAGTAACATGTTTATTAACTACAAGAACATCAGATCTTCAATTTGCTAAGAAGATTAGAGTCATCAATGTATCTTTCCAATGTTAAAGTACTGAGGATGCTCTGTGTGATTTAAGAACAATAGGAGCAATCCTGTAACATACTTTTTGTATGTCAAGGAAGGGAGGGGATAGCTTTTCAATAGAGAGTAACCATTGATATTATCCAGATGTATATAGACTATAACTAGAAAAAACCAAAATAAAGTCCGTTCTTCGAAGTGTAGACAATGCCAAAAGCAATTTATGACATGGCCGAATTATCTGCTTGCTGTTCAGAGTTCTTTCAGAAGGGAAAAATTTCTCTTGGACATCCCATCTGCATCTATACTTTGTGGAGTTCTACATTGGAAAGCAGCATCTAATATTAAGGGAAACATGCCCGACATCACAAATCATCGTAAGGAATTAGACTGAAATCCTATACAGCACATTTTAGTCTGAACTGATTTCTGGGATGCCTTCATGTAAGTAAACATGCTCAGGATTACGTGGCTAAAAGGCAGCAGTTTATGGCCAGAGTAAACCATGATTTACTTGCACACATTTTATTTGACTGCTTAATCAAGATATGTGATCTGTGCAAATGCTTATTTGAGGAAAAATATTGCATTGAAAGAATAGATTTAAGCTGGCTTTGTGTAATTTCTTTAAATCTATATACTATATGTATATATATATATATATATATATATATACTTTTGTATTACAACACCCTGTTAAGCCCCAATTAAGGGAGAAAGCATACTGCTTTCTTTTCTGTCTTTCGGCTCATCACCAGAGACCATACCGACAGATTTATTGTATCAGCTTAAAAACCTTACACATATATATATATATATATACATTCATACACATATTTTATACACACACACATCTTTATGCTGCTTTTTAATCTGGATTTTTATTTCTTAATATGTTCACTGATTCACTTTTATAGCTGTTTCCTAGAGCTTCTTTGATTCATGGCTCATGTGCATTGTTACATTGTTTTAAATTATTGAAGGTGTTTTATTGGCTTAAAAGCAAAACAAAACAGAAAGGAAGGAACAATTTAATTAATAATTGGACTTCCAAAATATCCAGTATGCATTAGGATAGAAAAACTGAAAATATATTTATATCATTATCTACTAACTTTTCGGAAAAAGCAATTATGTTTGATGTTCTTTGGAAACATTTCCATGATTATTAATGAAAATCCAATAATTATTGATATAGATATTTCTGTATAACTTTGAAAGCCTTTGAAAGGGAAACTTCACAAATTTGAGTGACCATTGGTAAAGCTTTTCTCATGGGAATTGTGTCTTTCTATGGTAATAACTGTGCACAGTCACATATGCAGCATATGAGTGACATATAGAGCACTTTACAATGTATTGTCTGCAATATACTAATATAACAATTTGCATTTTTCCTAAACTAGGAATGGATGGATGGATGGATATTTCAGTATAAGAATTTGCACTATCTGGGTTCAAAAGAACTCAAATTATTATACAATTATTTCATATTATAAAAAAATTAAACCCTTAACTATCCTATAAAATTGGCAAGAGGGAAAAAAAATAATTCATTTTAAAAAACTGGCAATTCAATGTTTCAGCTAGAATATAAAGAAACTGAATTTAAAAGTATAAAAATAAATGAGATGTTTCCTTCATATTAAGAAGCTTACATGGAGACCAAGCTCAAAGTCTGTTAATGTTTTTAAATGTAGTCCTTCTCTCTATTCTGTATTACACCAAACTCCCTATTTTTTCTTCCTGTTAATTCCAATTTATATTATTCTTTGCTGTAGTTGACTGGTACAATATGATAATTTTAGGCCATTCTAAAATAATACGATGCTTGACACATGATTGTGTTCTAATAACACTGAATAATTAGTCCACCTTTTTTATTTTTTAATAACAGGAATTACATACATTACAGATGGCCTTTTTTCATACCAGACATCCAATGATGCACGCTGGAAACAAGCCAAAGTGTCTGCAAAAACTGTGAGAAATTCAAGACAGACGTTTGAATGGAAGGAGCTTAACTTCTTTCCTTTCATCCCTTTAGCCAGCCTTGCACATTTGTTAAGCACCATGTTTATCTTGGTTTCCAAGAATTTTGACATTGAGATTGTTTCTATATGATTTTTTGTTGGTTGATTGAAGCTCCATAAATTTATAAAGTTTTCTATAAATCTTAAATCATTAAGTTAATTTTCAATTTTAATACAAGATTTGGCCATAACATTAATTCAACTTTTGCTATCCCCAAGTTACAAAGAATCTTTGTTTGCTTAAAAAAAAGAAAGTCAGCCCAAATCAGGTCTCTTCTATGAGTTAAAAAGTTAAAAAAATACTTTATGCAACATGTAGATGGCGTCATTTTTAATTATTCTGATCCTATAAAGCACTTAGAGAGGGCTAATGTACAGCACTATGAAGTGGTATATAAGTCTAAATGCTATTGTTATTGCTATCCTTTATATAAATGTCATTCAAAATGACTTTATTGTATATTCTGATCAATGTATTTAGACCCATTCAAATTGAAACATCAGGATAGAACATTCACACGGAAGCCTTGTTGATTCCTTCTTTCAGTGTGTGTGGTTTTAAGAAATATTAAAAATATTAATAAAACCACCAAGTTGAAATGCAGTGCCTTAAAAATTATCTTGCCTGTTCTCAATACTCTTACACCAGTAGGCAAATTTGGAATTTGGGCCTCTTATATAATAGCTATCATGGAGCAAATATCATCCATTTATCAAAGGCTAACTGGAAATATCTGTTTCCTGTCTCATGTTCCCTTCCAAAAATTGTTTCTACCAATACAACATTTTTCATTTTTCATTTAATTTTTAATTTTTTTTCTCTTTTTTGTTGTTATTTTTACTATGTCTCTAATTAAACTGAAGTTTTTGTTCCCTTTGTTATAGAGCAGGGGTGTCAAACTCAAGGGCCGGGGGGGTGGATTCGATCCACAAGGTGCTTAGACCTGGCCCACGGGGCCACTCTGGAAACAATTGAAGGACTGGCTACCAGCAAAAACAAAGCTAGGGAGGGCCACAAATGGGTCCTCCCGAGCTCCATTTTCACTGGCAGAGGGTTGCAGGAGGCTGTTGCAGCTGAAAACAGAGCTCAGGAGCCCATTCCCCACCTTGGCCATACCCACTCCAGCCTCCTGAGGTCAAATACAATCCTGATGTGGCCCTCAATGTAATTGAGTTTGACACCTCTGTTATAGAAGATACCATTAATACTCATTTTGTCTCCTGTCTCCTGATCAAAACATTGCAGATCGTCTCCTCCTCCTTCTCCTCCATCTCCTCCTTCTCCTTCTCCACTTCCTCTTCCTCCTTGGACATGTATATAGAAATACATTAAAATATTCATTTTGTCATATGTATATAATTGTGCTTTTGAATCAACATGGATTCCCTCCCTAGATAAACCCCTGCAGTTTTTGAGAGCATTTTCACAAATGGTTTGCCATTGGATTCTTCCTATGGCTGATGAAGAGTGAGTTCCCTAAGTTCCCCAACTGTCTTTGAGCCTAAAACAGATTAGAACCTCACTGTTTCTAGTTGATGTCTGGCTCTCTTGTCGCTTAGCTCTCCCTAAATGCCCAAAGCAAAACGAATGAAGTTTCCAAAATAGAGTCTTATGCACTGTCTGGTGATCTGAGAAAATTCTAAGGTTCTTTAAAATGGTACTGATCAATAGCTTCTAATATACTGGCTATATATTTTCATGGATACATAATGTTGAAAAAACAAAGTTTTCTCTGCGTAGCTGTACAGAGAAAACTACTGAATTTGACTCTTCTACTCCTAACCTTCCATGACACAGAATAAAAAATGTTAGAATATAGGGAGATGTGCAAGTTGATGCTTCTGCCTGCCGAAGACTTTTCAGACAAGGCAAAATTAGTAGGAACTCATGTGTCCTGTTTGTGCTGATCTCAAAGTAGGTTAGAGTTAATTTTTTGAAAAGGCAAGTCTTACAAGAATTACTTTAGGGAATCTTGCATGCATGATACAATCAAATGGGCATTTCTGTTAATCTAAAGTCGTAACATTATTTTTACTTCCAATTGGAATGCTTTATGAATTAAAAGGTCACATAGACATTTCCTCTTTAAATTGCATATGTATAAGTGTTCATAAGAGTTAAAAGAAATGTCATGCACTGTTCCTGGTGGATCATATTTGTTTCTTTTCCAGAGTGTCTATTCTGTGCAAGTCTTTTATAGAGACTATTTGCAACCACATCTTTTAATGTTTTATCAGCTGGACATGTGCAACTGTAGTTGCAAATGTTTAGAAGCATTTCCTAAAACAGAAAAGGAAAACAAATCCACAAATAATGGCAAATAAGAAATGCTCTACTGTTCAAGTTTTTTACATTATCTGTTAGTAATACTATGCGAAATATAAATTTATATATTTATAAATTTGTACTTTATATAGGTATATGTAGACAATTTTAATATAAAATTTCAATATAGAGTTACTGGAGTATAGCACTAATATGAAATGTTGAGAACTGGCCTCCAGAGGGCAGATAAACTTTCTAGTTCATTAAGATTAATATATCACATACATATATTACAAGTTATTGCAATAAAACATGCCAATTGAATTAAAGATCAGAAGGAGAGGTGAAAAAAGTATAAGTTTAAAGAAAATTTAAATTTAAAAATCAGTAATGTCCAATTCTTTTGGTGCAGCAAATATAAAATACAATTTTAGTCTCAACTTTTGCTAGGTATTTCTGATAGAGAAGCCATTTCTGTAATAATGAAGTTAATTTAAGCATCAAATTGTCATTTTTTTTTCTGTTGAAGGATAAAGTCAGAACTGATTTCCATGTGGAGAGAAACTGGATAAATTCTTCTCTTTAATTAAAACAGCTTTATCATGATTGCCAACTCCATCACTTATTCCATCCATTCATCTATTTTGGGAATTGGACAAGAAGAGTCCAAGGGCTCTTTTAACTTTGAATTCTGTAATATACAATAATTTCAAAGTAGATTAAAATGAGAATAAAAATTATTTCACTCCCAATTCTATAAAGTTTGAACTCCAAATTGACTATTAATTTAAACTGAATGAATGAAAATATATGTACAAAAAGCAAACACTATTAAATGGCTATACAATTACAAGCTAACCAGGCTTTAATATCTATATTAAAAGGGGGGAAAAGCAGCAAGGCACTTTTGCAGATACTTCTAGGACAGTAATTCTGTCTTGGATGAAAATGTCCTTAAGTAAGAAGACATCATTGGGGATAAATTTCTTTTCTTTTTTTTTGTGATTGTTCAAGATATTGCCATGGAGCACATGAGTTTGCCTATAAACTTTGTAGATTCCCCTGAGATGTGCAAGGCAATTAAAGGAATAACAAAGGGGAAAGTTCATCCAGATGGAAGCCTTGAGCCTTTGTATGTCTCAAATTGTACCTCTCCATCCCCTCCTTCCCACTCTCTCTGTTTTAACTCTATTAGAAACATAGCTGCCAGAACTTAGGAACCTTGTTCTCTGTTTATCCTCAACAAAGCCTTTTGCTGTTGTTATTTAAGGTCATTACCAATTATATACACAAATCTTCTGGGGGAAAAAACCTATAAATAGTACATTAAGTTACAGCATAGCAACTATTAAATATTGCTTCAGATCTCAAGCTGATCCCACATTGTATGTATGGGTTGTTTGTACAGATCCAAAATATATATTGATCCAAGAGACTCAACTGGAAAAAATTCAGAAAATTTAGCACAAAGTCTTGGACTAATATTTTGTTCTTAACTTGTTCTGTTTTTCTTTGTCAAGAAAGGAAGAGAAGATTAAGTTCAAGGTTTAATTTTTAAAGAATTGAAGTTTCATCATTTAACAAAATAGAATCCAAAGCATACAGTTACATAGCTAGCATAGATGGCATGGTGCATTCATTTGCCTAATTAAATTCAGGAATTAGTACTAATGGAGGACTTTTACAGGTGCTTGGCCAAAATTTAATTGCATAAAACTCATAGGGCCATGATGTTGTGACTAAAATATGTGCAATGAATTCAAATGCATAAAATTGTCATTTGATTATGTCAAATAAATGTATACGACAGTTTAAACAACTGATTTGTAGAGACAAAATAGTAGTTACATCCATGTTTTCTTCTTCCAAATATTTGGTATTTGGTACAAAATACAGGTATTTTGTAGAGAAGGCTTGAAAAAGGTTTTCTCCATTAGTCAGGATGGAGACATGGGACTATTGTAAGTTCAATTCTGCCATAAGAGGCAAGACTTTGAAACAACTGATTGGAGATCATAGAGAATTCCCACATTAATTCAGTGAAGACAAGAAAGTTACTCTTAAGAACAGAAGTGGCATGAATTACTAAATGTATTTTTCCCCTTCTTTAGAGATCACATTTATAAATTATCCTTCTTCCAGAAACTCAAATTGTCCTCCAATGTTATATCTACTTCAACATATGTGGGAGTTGTGCTAGAATGAAAAAGTTTGACAAAAGTCACATCATGAGCTTTCATAGCTAAAGTTGGGTTTCAGCTTGTCTCTTCCTGGTCTTAGTCTATGTCCCAAACTCTAAGCAATATACCATTCTCCTAAAATGGTATATTATTATGGGATATAATAAAGTTCTACATTCTGTTAATTAAAATAAACTTGGATATTACTATATCTAATTCATGAGCTCAGGAATCTGCTTGGTTCAGGGTCAAGAAAGACATCACATCCAAAATATCCAAAATTATTTAAGCCAAGCAGATCATCATATACACATCCAAAAACTGAGCTGCTTGTGATATAATGGTCCTGCACTGCATGGTAAGTCTAGGCCATATAAAAAAGAAGATAATGTAAGATATAATAATAAATTGAAAAGGCAGAATATTTCAATATAAAACTATTAAGGCGTAGCACCTACTATACACACTATTTGACTGATCAATCAAGAAAGCTCATTAACATGATATAGCTCTGCCATTTTTAAAATGGTAGCCAATGAACCAGATAGTGTGATTCACTGTATTTCTCTAATTAAACTTGTATAGGTGTCCTCAGATTATGACCACAGTTGAACCCAAAATTTTCATTGCTACAATTGGTAACACAATTTTGCCCCATTTTATAATCTTTCTTGCCACAATTGTTAAGTTAATAATTTCAGCTGTTAATAACAAGATGGTTAACTGAATCTGGCTTCCCCATTGACTTTGCTTCTCAGAAGGTCACAAAAGATGATCACATGAGCTGGAACATTGCAACAATTATAAATAAATGTCAGTTGCCAAGAATCTAAATTTTGATTATATGACCAGGAATGCTGTAATGGTTGTAAGTGTGAAAATAAATCATAAGTCACTTTTTCAGTGCCATTATTTTGAACTGTTACTAAATGAATTGTTGTAAGTCAATTATCTGTACAAATGTTGCCTAACTACTAAGTAGAGTTATGTAGGGCTACCAGATCTGAGTTGCTAAAATCTGGTCAACTGTATGGCAACAGATAGAGTTTTGTATATCTCTTTATTGCATTTAGTGATTCAGTTTTTTTCAGGGCAATTCTGGATGCTGTATGTTAGGGAATCAAGCTTTTGTCATACAACAAAAAGATGGTCTCAAATTTGAAAGTGAGTAAGAAGAACCTACATTGTTATATTACATTGTTATATTACAATTATGTTGTTATATACAATATTCAGCAATAAAGCAAAAGAACAGAAATCTCAGATCAGTGGGTCTGAAATCAATTACTTTTAATTTCAGTATTGGTTATTGTGTGCATTCTCTTTTAGTGTTCAGGTAATTGTCAAATTGCAATAAAACTTAAATTTAAACTTGCTTTGACTTTGTGAAAAGTTTTATATCAAAATATATTTTATTTTTATACTGTTTCCATCTTCTTTTAAAACACCCAGGACAAGCTCCCCAATAAAAATTGTTTCTGTGCCTTATTTCTTTGCAACTTCCCTCTTTGCTTTTAGGAATAAATATTTCTTCTTTCTCCACACCTGTCTGGATCTCATTTTTATTTATTTTTGTGCAACCCTATAGATAAGTTAGAAATCCAATTTTTTTCTGATAATATAGCATCCCAGATGGGGACTCAAAACTAACCTGGCCAAGGTAAGTTCACACAGCTGGGTAAGTTCACACAGCTAGCAGCAGACCTGCTTGCCTATGGGTGCTGCTCCTCCATTCTGCCTGCTTGTCACTGGTAGTAAAGGGCTTTTGAGTTTTGAATCAGACAGTTGCTTGAAAAGAAGAATCTTATAAGTACCTCCAAATTTCAGGTTTTGAGTGAGTGAATTGTGTGTGCTTGGGGGAGAATTTTTCCTTTCTTTCTTTTTCACTACTCTGCGTTTGCTCTGTGCTTTTCATAACTACTGCCAAACTCTTGTGAGCTTCACCTGTCTGTGACCACGAGATTTTGAAGCAAGGGGAATTGGCACATCAAAGGGCTGTGAATCACAGTAGATTGCATGTAGAAAAGTAGAGTGGATATGATCTGAGTGATTGCCAGTGACCTTCCATAACAAAGTCATATGTATATGTGCATGTTTATATTAGTATAGAGGTGCCCATACTTTTTAATAAAAAGTCCTCTTGAATGAGTTCCACTCACAAAGTGATAGGCAGGAAGGAGTTTCAGTACCACTTCAAATATAACCGTCTTTTCAAGAGAAAGGCTTGAAAATTGATTGGTGGGTAAAAGAAATGGGACTACATATCACACTTAGGAAGTCTCCTTAGTGTATATGTACACCCCAAACAGTGGTAGGATTCAATTTTTTTTACTACGGGTTCTGTGGGCATGGCTTGGGGGGTGACAGGGGAAGGATGCTGTAAAATCCCCAGTCAGGTGGTATTTGCCGGTTCTCTGAACTACTCAAAATTTCTGCTACTGGTTCTCCAGAACTGGTCAGAACCTGCTGAATACCACCTTTGACTGGAGATACTGATAGAGTACATGTGTCAGGTAGGAAAAAGGAAACATGCTTCACATGTTTTTCCAACTTCTCCAACAGGAAAGTTGCTGGATGTCTGGGTTTAGGCAAGAATAAAAAAGAGAAAAGCATAGAATTTATTTTTAAAAAATGGATTAATTTATAGGATAAGACTAATAATTTAATTTGGCAGAACAGAGATACTTTAATGGTAATAAAAAACCTTAACTATTTTCTGAAAAAGTTGTTATTGAGTATAAAAATGTTTATACAAGTTTAAATTGAAAATTGGATTATTTTACTGTCACTGTTTTACATTAAGAAAAGTTAAAAAATATGATTTAATTATGCTATTTTTGCTTATCTGTAAAAATAACCTATAGAAAGCAATATATTTCCTTCAGTTTCTTCACCTTACCAGTGTTTACCAACCTTCAAGTAAAAGCTGGAAGGTGAGAAAAAAAAAGGGGGTAGCTCTTTAATCACTCCATTTTGCAGCCTATTCTGAACTTTTGAATTGCTAAACCTTTCTTCCCTCTAAATTTCTTAAGAAAACTAAACTGTGATGAATAATCTTTCTACTTTGAGTTGCCTGGTTGTCAATAAAGCAATCTGGAGAGAAATCTCTTTTCTCCTTTTTCTTCCTTTTCTTATTCCTTTCCACGAAGAAATGTTTTGAAAATCTTGTATGAGTGTCTTGGTCAAATACATTTTCCTGTCTGTAATGTTGTTTGTCAATGCTGCAAGTAGATAATTTAATAAATCCTAACTTTAGTCAGCTGCTTTCTTCAATTCTGGTTAACTTACTGTTTTACTTACCACATATACTAATTAAGAGGAAGAAACTGCAAACCCACAACCCAACAAAGTTTATTTCCCAAACTCCATATATATGGAGTATATTAAAAGTAATGCTAGCCCAATGCTACTTGTATTTGTAAACTGTATTGCAAGAAATGAGTGGAATGTATATATATGTACAGCTGCCATGTTTATAGCTTTGATTTTCATAAATGTATATGCTTTGCTTGTAAAGAAAGTTAATGATTTGTAACTATATGTAGAAAGAGGAGTTTGAGAAAGGAATGCCATGTTTTAGAAGAGTAGTCTAGATAGGATGAAGAGAAGAAGCAGGAGAAAAGCTTATACGGTATATGGAGTAATACAAAAGTTTAAGATGTGAGATTCAGAAGATCTGTAACTAGCATAATGTGTAGAAAAATCAAGTGATTGTCATATTTTAATCTGGATGTATACTTAATAATGCACATGAAACTATAAAAAGAGGAGTCTAGTTGCTAAATGTGTGATAAACTTGTTTTCTTTGTCTTAAAACCAAGGAAAAGAAGGTAAATTTGTAATGAGAGTCAATTTAATCTAAAAACAATGGGGAGAGAAGGGAAGAGGCAATGATTCTGTGCAAATAGAGCTTTGTGTGTGAGTGCAAGCACCAGACACTTGCATGAGTGGAGCTTTACACATGAGCATAAATGTGTGTGTATTTGTACAAGCGCTCACCCACCATATGTGTGGTCCAATTCTGATTAGGCTGTGGCCCAGTAGTGGGACACAGGCCAGGGTTTGGGGACCTCAAGTCTAAACCACAAAGATACAAAGTAGAATAATGTGAGCTTAAGTCTTACCTCAGCCATGAAAATCAGCTTGATGACTTTTGGGCAAGTCATTTCTCTCAGCCATAGGAAAAAGGCACATTTTTGCTTTTCCAACTGTTGTTGCCTAATCTGCATATTGTAGTCTAAAATGCCTAATGTGTTGTGTTGTCTCCAAGATAAATTTGCATTCCGCCTCTATCAGTAAACCCATCAACTGTCTTACATGGGAACATTTCAGCATTGTTGACCCCATGTGGGCCAGAAAGAAAGAAAAATTAAAGGTGTGTGACTCTTTTTACCTTTTACCTGTGTTTTACCTTTAAAAAAATCCTTAATGGGTCATGAGAGCACATTTACTGGGTTTCATCTTTGTCCCTTAATATGGCATTTGACAAGGATGAAAAGGGAAGAGCTATTTTATTAAACAGTATTTGATTAAATAATAGTCCATCTGAAACACGGGGGAAAAATGCTACCAATTCTTGGATTTCTTGTGGAAGCAACACAAGAAACAAATATATTCTCTTGTACTCATCTAGCTTTGCCAGATCTTATGCTGGGTAATTATTAATAAATGGGAAAGCATTAGATACTTTTACACTTCAAATAAAAGACAGTTCAAGTCTTGTTTTAAACTATAGCAGAATACAAATAGTCTTATCATTGTATGGATAGCAATAGGGCTAAGGCCCAAGACAGAAGACTTACCAGATTCTGAGGTTGCAAAAAACCCAAATTAGTTATAGCACTGATCATTTTTAAAATATTCTTTTGCTAATCTATACCCTCTGACCACGGAAGTGGAAGCTACTTTGAAATTAAGCCAACTTGAGCGTCAATTTGTTGAACCTCACCCACCTAGCAAGGGAACCTTTCCCCAAGAGAGAAGGTTTGCACAACCCATATGTGGTAATGCCCAGTATCACCAATGTGGAACATGAATGGACACTTAATAACAGACGTGGGTCTACTGGATTATAAATGTATGGTGAGGGTTAATAGAACCCTGCCCCACTCACAATAATGCTAACAATTGTAACAATCAGTAGACTCTTAAAGGAAAAACTACAGTCACTTCAGGAAAAGTTATCCAAGCTACTGAAAATTAAACAGCATTGGATTTGATTAGTTTTCACCAACCAAATTGGCCCCCTATTTTTCCTGTTGATCAGCCCAGGTACCAAGACTAACATACCAGATTGTCATCAATAGAGTTTACTGAATTTATATTGGGACTCATGGAAGAAAAAGATATAGTGGGATAAAATTTGATATTCATTTGTATGCTTGTAATTATTGGAATAATTTCTCAGTTCATAGAACATAGAAATGCAGAGCTGTTGTTTTTTTACCTTAACTAGGTTAACTAATGAACCAGTCTTTCTAAAGATGTTTCTCTTATGATATTAGCAATAGCAATAGCACTTAGACTTATATACTGCTTCATAGTACTTTATAGCACCCTCTAAGCAGTTTACAGAGTCAGCATACAAACAGACAAAGGGTATGGTTATAAATTATGCCCATTAATAGTGTGCATATATATATACTGTACACACACACACACGCACACACACGCACACACAATTGTGAGAAGTTTTATATCAAAATATATTTTATTTTTTATACTGTTTTTATCTTTCTTTAAAACCTTAACAGAATCCACAGTGGACTTAGAATCACCATCTCCATTAATTGACAGTCAAGATGAAACTAAGTTAAACAAGTGAAAATAGCAAAAGGGGCAAAATCTTTTACTCAAACTTCCACAAACTTCCAAATAAGTTACCCTGTCCTAAACCACATATCAAAAAATAAGATTTGTAAACACAAATTGAGTAATTAGGTCTCCCAGCAGAACTGCATGTTTACAAGAAGAAACATCAGAGACGTACTTACACACACACACACACACACACACACACACCTCAAGTGTAACCATAAAATTACTATGTTGACATTATCATACCCAGGACAGGCTCCCCTTGAAGAACTGGGTTAGTGTACCCCATTTCTCTGCAACTGTCTCTAAAAACAAACTCTTTGCTTTTAGGAATAAATGTTTCTTCTTCACAACTGTCTGGATCTCATTTTTATTTATTGTGCAACCCCAGGTCAAGTTGGAATCCCAAATTATTCTTCTGACAAGTTTTATGATGAGATGACATATTACATTATTAGTAGTGTTAAATTGCATTTAATATTTATTTATTAAAATTTATTTTCTTCAAAATGTTGGGTGGCTTATGTCTTTTCAAATATTTGTGATCGTAATACATGATTAGTTAATTTACACCACATTTTAAAGTTGCCATTTCCCTCCTTCCATTTCCAGAAAGTAAGTGAAAGAAAAATATCCACTTCTCAGTTGTCTGAAACCTGCGAAAATAATTTAGCATAGTCCATGTTATTCTTGGCGAAAGGCTTCCTTTGGATTGCTTTTTCCTATTAGAGGAAAGAATTTCCCCACTGTATCAAGGTAAAAGCTTTATCCAATATGAAGTGCCCCATTAGTACAATGCAAACACAAGTACCATAGAGAATATTGTGGTTCTAATATTTTGAGTTGTCCATAAAACTCTAAAGAAGAACAAGTCTTATTCAAAAGGAACATTTATTAAACATTTCCTTTACAAAGTACAATCAATGTTTTGTTTAAAATTTTGGATTGTTCCTATTTCATTGTATATACACAAAAGCTTAAAAGAGGGAAGAAAATATCCTTATTTTTTGTGTTGTATGCATAAACATATTTAATAAAACTTGATCATTACATAGTGAACTTTGCCTTATTAATTTGAATACTTAATATTGTAAAATTAATACCTGATTACTAACACAAAATAATGGAAGGTAACAACTTTCCCATTTGTAAGAAAATACTGTTCACAATTCATTTTGAAGCAGCTTTATTAGATGTAACTGGTACTACTCTGAATTATATCCAGGTATAAGAATCATATGCCTGTTATACTATTGTAGTAATAAATTCTAATTATTAATCATGATTCAGATTCTTTTCATAATAGGCATGATTCTTCTTTCAAAAAAATTGCTGTTGAAAGTAAGATTTCAGGAACAAGGTTTAATAATTTCCTATTAGCAGCAGTTGATAGTAAATGCAACATAAAATTTGTTTTGTCTGTGGTATAAGAGTTTCAACTAGTAGACTCATTTATACTACTTGTTATGTGAATGCAAATGTCTGCATGTATTTTATAACTCTGAAACATAAAACAAAAAAATAGATTTTAAAAAGCCATTTATTCTCATGGGAGACTATTGCGGCCAGCTAATATGAATGCACTGCTAAAAATGAGTGAAAAGTAAAAACGTTGAGAAGTAGATATATACAGAGTTAAAATAAAATTCTTATCCTCTTGAGACAGTGTTTCTGTTGACACTGTGTGGAAAGCAACGTCGTTTGATGCAAGCTAAAGCAACAATATCTGCTCCATTGTCACTGAAAGGACAAGTGAATCTGGAATGTTGAAAAACAAATGTATCTCCTGCTTCTACTCACAAGGCACATGGGAGGCATGGCACTTATTGAATCTAAGCACAAATAATAATAATAGTCCAAGAGTAGCAGAAATAGTAAATCCTAAGTTATTTTCGTTTTGATTGTCAGAAAGTCAGTCACTTGCATACATCAATGTCCACATAAGCTCGCTGTGTTAAACATGGCTTTCCTGAGAACAGAGCTAGGAATCCTTCCTGCCTTATCATAAGTGAGCATGCTCAGAGCTATGATCACTGTCGTGGCTGTCGTCATTTGCCAGGGAGTCCCCTGTATGTTGGAGACTGGCAGCACCAATGCCAGAAAGTTCTGAAGGGAGCAGAGTGCCTTTTTTCACGTTTACCAATTCTTTCTCTCGGGCTGCAGCTCCCTGTTGCCCTCCTTTTACCCGTTTCCATTTCATCCGTCTGTTCTGGAACCAAACTTTTACCTTTAATCAGAACATGCAAACAAACAAGAACACCATCAGTAAATGGCCACACATCTCTTATCAGGGGAAAAAGCAAACAGCAGGTGCTCGCTCCTTATGTTTTAAATTGCTTAAAATAGGCAATAGGCAATCTATTGGCCCTAGGGCTTGATGGGCCTATGATTAATTTCTGGGATCACTCAGAAGATCAACTCAGATCTCTGGTAAGAGCTATCAGTTGCTCCTTATGTCCTGTTGAAAAGAGAAAAGAAACCTTTACTTGATTTTTATCTCATCTTTACTATTGTTTATAAACAATGCAAGGCAATGAACATACCTAATACTCCGTCCTCTTCCTATTTCCCCCACAACAATCTTGTGAGGTAGTTGGACTGAAAGAGATTGACTGATCCAAAGCCACCTAGCTGTTTTTTCATCCTTAGGGAAGGACTGGAACTCATGATCTCCTGGTTCGTAGGCCAGCACCTTAATCACTAGACCGAATTGTCAGAACTTGGTGTCAAAGCAATAAGAGGTACTTTTCTTCAACCAGGCTCAGCATATGGTATCCTATAAAAATGCACTGGAAGAAACTATTTAGGATAAAGTCATTGTGAATAAATGCTTATTGTATAAAGGTTCTTGTACTTATGTGTTTATAGTTTTCAAGTGGTTTTATAGTATTGCAACTATTGTATCTATTAGGAAATATTTATAAAATTGCATGCCTCTTTCATATTAGAAGCCTTGCCAAGGATATGTTGCTTAAAACCTTAGATTGGTAACAGAAAACTGAATTTAAAATAAGCCAATCAGAATACATTTTTTTATTTAACTATTTTTGTGGGCTTCCATTTGTATATTTATAGTTTCCAAGTGGTAGTTTTGTGTTGCAAGTATTGTATTTATTAGCAAGAATTTATAAAATACATTTGAGTCATCTGAGGATTGAAAAGTGTTCCAAAATCCTTTTGGGTTTTCTGCCAAAGTGAACTAACATGCCATTATTAATATTAGTTTCACCACTGTTCAGTAGGTGACAGATTAGCTCACCACTGTTATAAAGTGCTGGAGCACAGACATTCATTTGCACCCCTAAAAGCAGACAGCCTTATTATTCTTAAATATATATTATTTATACTGTGGTCCTGGAATATCCAGAATATGTCATTCTTCAGGGAGAAAAGCCTGGATAGAAAATTCTGCACAGTGGAAACTTGTGGAAAGGGGAAAATTGCCATATCCCTGGTTATAGCTAATTATACATGTTTCTGAGCTTTGAAAAAGCAACCTCAAGGACTTTTAGAGCATGATACATTGAGCTAAAGAACCACAATATTTCTATATTCTAAAGTCATGTTTTATATTCATGGAATGTATAGATCAGGAATATTTTTGGAAATTCTTTTAAATTCTATTAAAATGATGTTTTTAACTTTAATTTTAAAGTTGAAATTTATAATGCAAGATTGTATAATTCACTTATTTATGTTCAGGCTGCTATTGTAACTAGAATACCTTAAGAATCTAGAAATTGGACATATTGATTTCAGATTGGCAAAAAAAACTACGCTGAGCACATCATTTCTTCTATACAATTTGCCAGAGCCAAACGGAGCAGGCTAGTAAAACAAATCTGGTCAAATGGGGAATGTATTTAATTGCTAGCTGTTCTAATGTGAAGAAATACTGTTACCCCATCTATCAAAAGCTTTCATAGAAACTGTCAAAAGATTCATAATGCTTGTTCTCTTCATGTACTTCTTTGAGTAAATTATTCTGTCATTTTCATAATGAATTTCCTCTAGTAAAATGTTCATATGTTGGCTAATATCAGTCTGCATTAACTATAATGCTTGGAATAATTATGTTGATGTAAAATTAGTGAATTTAGTAAACTATGGGTTAACTATTGATATTTTATCAAATCCTTTTTTCATTAGTTTATGCATACATCCACAAATGAACACTGAATATTGGAGAAGTGGGGGAGATATTCTTTTGTCATTGTCTATCTCTACATATTGTATTTATCTGATATGAAGACATTATTTCATCCTCCACACATAATTAGGCTGTGAATTAGAAGGAAGGATGGGATGAGATGGAATGAAATTGAATGGAATGAAGGTGGTGTGGGTGAAACGGTGGGATGGGACAGGATGGGACATGACAGGGCAATCACAGGACAGGACGGGATAGAATAGCATAGTGGATAGGAGACAGGATAGGGATAAGGAATAGGAGATGATAGGAAATGATAAGATATAGGAGATAGGTATAGTAGGTGGAGAAAAGAGAGAAGGGGAGAAGGGGAGGAGAGGAGAGGAGAACAGAAAGGAGAGAAGGAGATGATAGGAGAAGGAGACAAGAAAGGAGAGTAAAGCGGAGAAGAGAGGAGAAAGGAGAAGGGGGGAGAGAGAAGATGATAGGAGATATTAGGATAGGATAGTTTTGACCGTCCATTTTTGAAGTATGGCCCCTGACAGGTACTCTCAGCCACATATATTGCATCAAATATACATATACATATAAAGACAGTTCTCCACTTACAACCATAATTGGGTCTCGGACTTCCATTGCCAAGTGAAGCGATTGTTAACTGATACGGCTTCAATTTTACAACTTCTTTGCTGGGATCATTAAGCATATCACCATGGTCATTAAGTGAATCACACACTTGTTAAGTGAATATGGCCTCCCTCATTGACTTTTCTTGTTAGTAATAGTAAATGATTCTAGGATGCTACAATCAGGGCTGGGCTTCAGCCAGTTTGTGCCAGTTCGGCCAAATCAGATGTTAATTTTACATCTGGTTTGGCAAACTGGTAGTTCCGGCACCTGGCTGGCTCCTCCCAGAAATCCCCATATGGCTCATTTTGGTTCATAGGTAAGTGCAGGGCCCATGCAGAGGCTCTGGGAGAGGCTCAGGGAGGGTGAAAAACAGGACTCCCAGAGGCCCTGGAGGGTTGGAAACGGGCCCATTTCTGGCCTCTAGAGAGCTTCCAGTGTCCAGGGAGGACAAAAACCGGGCCTCCCAGGGTTTCCAGAAGGCCAGAAACAAGCCTGTTTCCAGCTTCCAGAGTGTCTCCGGAGTCTGGAGAGGGCAGAATGATCTTCTGGACCCTTTGAGAAAGGCTCCTAAGCCCAGGGAGGATGGGAAGTTCCAGAGAGCCTCTGAAGCCCAGGCCAGGCGAAAACAGCACCCCTGCAACCTATTTTTCTTCCCAGGGTCCTGCAGGAGGTCTACTAGATTGAAAATGGGGAGCAGGGGATGCAGCATGATCTCCTGCAGCTCATTTTCACTCCCAGGGTGGTGCAGGAGGCTGACTAGGCCACTGCCACCATGGCCATATTCACCCAGCAACCAGGCAGAGAACCAGTTGTTAAATTGTTTGAAGCCCACCTCTGGCTACAATAATCATAAAGTGGTTGTCAAGTATGTGGGTTTTGATCATGTCAGTCTTAAGTTGAACTCATTTTTTCAGTACTACTGCATTAACAATCATTAAACAAATTGTTTGTTGTTAGTTGTTAACTACCTGTACAAATCATTCACAGGCAAATCTTTATTGAACAAAGGAAGGATTTCATTTGGAATGTCAGCTCTAAATTGATAAGATGGAAAAAGTGGATTTTCTGAACCATTTTTACTGTATTTATTTACTGTTTTGGGGGTACCATTCTTTTGGAATGATCAAGTTATATTCACAGTTTCCCTATGAGTATGTATGGATGTATGTATGCATAATTTTTTGTCCAAAATGTATGCATATGCATATCCCATATGCGTTTTATTCAAACTTCTTAGACTGTATGGTTTTTTCTTCTTTTCATTTCCTTGCAAGTGCATTTTTTTATTGGGATCAACCAAATATTAATTTATAGATTGTCACAGGAATTGACCAAGCATCATGTCAGGGACTCAGAAACAATGACTGGTCCAAAATCATTCAGCTGGCTTTTATGCCAAAGGCAGATTAGAACTTAATTTCTTGGTTTCTAGCCTGGTGCCTTAATCCTAGACCAAGCTGCCTGTTTTCTGAGAATACAATTAATAGAATATATACAATATTCTAATGCAGCAAAAATTATCATGTTTACCTCAAGAGAAATAAGCAAATCAAGATCAAAAATTTAACAATTCTACTCTCACTATGATAAATGGAAATCTTATATCCTTATTCAGCATAAGAACTATTTACTTAGTAATAAAAGTTACAATGGCATTGAAAAAAGTGATTTATGACTTGCGCTTATGAACATGACAGCTTTGCCACAGTCATATGATCAAAATTCAACACATGGCAACTGCCTCTCAGCTGGCTTCCAACAAGTGGGGGAAAATGACCATGTGATTCAATAGACTGCAATGATTCATTTAACAATCACAGCAAAATGATATTAAAATTATGTGTGACTTATTTAACAACCTTGCTTAGCAATAGAAATTCTAGTCCCCATTATGGTTGTAAGTCAAGAATTACCTCGAGTGGAAACAAACACTGATGATATAAAAACAGCAATCTTCTATTATATCAAAATATACTTCCCTAAACTAGAGACTCTAAAATCTTATGAAGCTCAACTGAAAGAAACTAAGTCACATTCCTATAAAATTTGAATTGTATCACAAAGGAATATAAAATCAATTTGTATTTTGCACAGTGAAGTTAGAAATAATACAAAAGGACAGGTGCCTGGTCAAACTAAATAGCTCTCAGATTAATCAGTTGGTAACTCTCAGCCTTAATTATGTTCAAAAGTAAATAATCATAGCATATTACTAAGATAGATGAAAGAGCAGATGTGTGCAGTTTTGCAACTTTTAAGGAAGTATGGGTTAATGGGAAAGGAAAAATAACATTCTGTATATCTGAGAAATTCAAATAGAGAAGAAAAAGAGCCTGAAATAGAATGTGAACATGAGGAAACTAATGTCAAATATAATCATGCATGTAAAATAGCAATACTATTAACTTTTATGTATTTATTCACTTGTTAGATTTATATGCCACCCATCTTGTTTAGGGACGACTCTGGGTTTTTAATTGCATGATGGAGTGTTCTATGTGTCCATGCTGATTTGTAGTGTTGGGCAAACACAGGGCAGCTAAAGGTATCTTAGTTGAATTCACTCTAGCAGAGCACATACGTAAAAAGGATCAAGGCAAGGACCCTCTGAGGAACTAAGAAATGGAAGTGGGAGAGCAGATCCAGCCAATTTTTTAATAATAATATTTTATTACAATGTTCTCTAGAGGATGAAAAATTGAGCTGGTCAGTTCTAATCAGACTTCAGTTTTCTTTCTGCTTGTAAGAGTATATATCTCAGTCATTGGCTTTTGTAGAAGAATCACAAAACGAATGGAAAAACAGATAAAATTGCTTGAAATACAATAGGCCAAACTGCAAAGGTCATTGTAAAAAGAGGTGTAAATTGGCAAGTTTTGGTTAGTCTAAGGAAGTGAGTAAGCTTAAGGGAGTCTAAGTCAATCTAAAGGAAACTAGATTGGCCAGCACATACAAGCAACGCCTGGAAGAAAGCATAAGTTAAACCATCTGAGCTCTCTCTAAATTTAGATGTCTTTTGGCAAAATCAAGAAGTAGTTTGTGTAAAACAAGACAATCCTTTTCTCTCTAATTCCTTTTATTCACTTTTACTTCCATTAGGCTGTAAATAATGTCAATTAATTTATTATTCCTTTGGCCTGAGTCTCAATATTTTCCATTTAATGAAGGGAATGTAAAGGTAAGTGCTCTAATTTAGAGACTGAATTGGCCAACCTATGCATTAGATTTCAAGGCTGACACAGAAGTTAGATTCACACATGACACAAAAGCAAAGTATTATTTATTTGTGACTGATCATCACATAAGTGTTTAGTCATTGGCTTACTCAGCAGTCCTGATTTAATAAATCCTGCTTTACTATGAAGTATACACTGAACCAAAGTAGACAAGTGGAAAGACAATAGCTCAGTGGTTGAACATAAACTTTGCATGCCTAAGATTGTAGGGTTGAACTACAAGATCTCAAATGTCCATGTTGAGAAAGACTTTAAAGCCTTGTAACTAGGTCAAGGACAAAGAGTGAAATAAAAATCAGTCTGACAACTGAACCATGGCATAGGAAATTGATAGCTGACATATTGCCTATTTCAATAACTTCTAAGGTTCATCTGAGATTCTCTCAATTAAACTTTTCATCCTATTGGACAGTGGTGGTATGCTACCAGTTCAGTCGGTTTTGCAAAACTGGTAGCAAAAATTGCTGCCAGTTCAGCCGAAACGGTAATAAAAAAAGCCTCTGACTATCAGCTGAGAGGAAGAAAAAAAGCCTCCGACCATCAGCTGAGAGGATAAAGAATAGAAAAGCACAGGATCGGCCCTCCCACCCACCCTGCACTTTTCTTTATCCTGTCAGCTAATTGGTGCTACAGGCCTCAGTGGTGTGTGGAAAGCTGCATGTGCTTGTTAGGTGATCACATATGCACACACACAATCACCAAACCAGTAGTGGAACAGGTAAGATCCCACTACTGCTATTGGACCAAGGAAAGGTACCTTCTCGTCAGCAGCCTCTGCCCTCTGGAACATCCTCATCCCAAAGTCACCTATGACATCCAGTCTCCTGGGGTTTTGGAAGAGCTTTAAGGTCTTCTTCCTGACTCTATTCACAGGCCTGGAGGTAGTATCCTATGGAACCCCTGTCATGTTTTATTGGTATAGTTATCTTTAGTCTGAGCTGTCACATCTTCTTCATGGGAGCCATAAATATTAATAATAAATGCATGATAAAGGGAATTAAAAATGAACACTTCTTTCATACAGATCAATAAAGCCTTTCTACATTCTAATAAAAAACTGAAAAGCCACTTCTAGTAGACTCTTAATTATTACAACAATCCTGTATATGTGCCTTAGGTCAGTGTTGATTCCTAGTGACTACTCTCTGTAATTTTCTTGACAAGATATTGAAAGTAGTCTGTCATTACTTCCTTCTTGGGTCTGACAAAAAGTGAGATGCCCAAAGTCAGCTAGCTAGATTAGATCACAGAGTTTCCTAGTTTCTAGTTTGATATCTTAACCACTATACCAAATTGGCCATTAAAGTAATTGCAAAGTCCACATTTATCAAATCAAACTAAGGAATATCCAGATATTAAGAATTGCAGTGTTCTCTTAAAGATGGTATTGCTTTCAGAAACCAATTCATTCAACAAGCTGAAGATAATTCCCGCACTATGGAAGAACTTTCTCAAAAAATTTATTTATCTCTTCTTTGTTAGAAAATGAATTCAGACTGATCTTTCAAACATATTTTTTTAATGCTATAATATTAGGTATGTTTTTAAATGTGGTTTAATAATTTGATATTTTAAAAATCTATTAAGCTATCAGATGTAGCAACACAGAATGAATTAAATAGTGAATTATTGTGGCTTACATTCAGTAATATGTGCTAATTCCAGCTGGTAAGCAATAATGGTGTAAAGTAATGGTATTTTCCCAATCTTCTCCATTTGGAGCGCAATCAAAACACACAAACCAAAATGGATATTTAAACCAACTAAGAGTCTGGCATTCTCTTAACAGAAATATTTTCATAGGTTTCAACCCATTCTGCTCTAATACTGCTACCTTTCCATATATTATTTCTTAAAACTTATAAAAATTATTTTTAAATTATGTTGACATCATAAAGAATCTAGATCAGGGTGGGATTCTACCAGTTTGTACTTATTCGCTAGAACCAGTTGTTCAACATTCTAAGCAGTTCGGAGAACCGGTTGGTAGAAGAAATTACCGGCCTAATCCTGTAAGGAAGGAAACATTCTGGTGTTGCCTACAGAAACTGCCTCTCCGTTAACCCTTATTACGTTCTTGGCAGGACTAGACTTCCTGTCTCAGGAACTTCTCTGGAGTTTTTTTCCCCTCCTTTGCTGGAACTTTGCTTGTGTAGAGTGACCATTCAAAGTTACAATGGCACTGAAAAAAGTGACTTATGACCATTTTTCACACTTACGACTGTTGCATCCCCACAGTCATGAGACGCCAGGCGAAAAGATGCGTGCCTTGATGTAAGTGATATTGAGTTGGCCACTCCCAGCCAATAACATGACTGCCAAGCCACACCCACAATTTAGCCATACCCACAGAACCGGTTGTTAAAAAATTTGAATCCCACCCCTGATCTAGATCTCTGTAAAATTGAGATAATTCAGTTTAACCTCTTAAAATATTCCGTGACTGCAGTGTTCTTGGTAAACTTTTGGAAGTGGTTTGCCTGAAAGAAAGTGAGTGAGAGGCCCAGCTGGCTTTGGGCTTTATTATGGGATTAAAGATCATGGTCTCTTAGTTTCTAGTCTGGTGCTTTAAGTACTATACCAAATTGGCTGTCACATGCTAATTATTGGTTTTTAACTGAATTTATAATTAGTGACTTGAGCTAGTCATTTAAAATATAGGCTTTCAAATATTTTGTAAGTCTGCAATACTGCATATAATTATTTAACACTATTAAGTCTTATCATGTCAGCAGAATCTACTTCCAAGTAGATGTTAGGTAGTTAGACTGCCAAATTCTTACATCTTACTTATTAGAGAACAAATTACTTAAATCTCCTTTGGAAATAAATAGGTTTGAACTCCATTTATCACTTGTACTAAATATAACATCCTGGATGTTTCATATACTATTTCTTCCAGAGATCAAATTTAGAGAGATGAAATCTGAACTTCCACTGGATTTCATAATGAGTCAATAATGGACTGGATATATGATCCAGTAACACGTCAGAAATAGGAAGGATGTATGAATTCTGAGAATGAATTATCTTAAATTCATGTAGATCCCCTATACTTGAAATTATTAAATGGCTTCATTGAAAATCAGGATCTATACAGTATAAACAAGAATTAACCGAGTTTAAGAAAGAAAGCATTTTCCTTTATTTTTAGAAAAATAAATGGGTAAGTTTGTTTTGCTTTTGAAATATTTTGATCTCTTTAATCAGTCAAACTTTATTCTGCACAAATCAATGTCAATTACTGTATATTCCATATTCAGATAGTCATCAACTTACGACTAAAATTAAACCCATAATTTCTGTTGCTAAATGAGTTAAGTGTTGAGCCCCATTTTACAACCTTTCTTGCCATAGTTGTGAAGTGAATTACTGCAGTTGTTAAGTTAGTAAAATGGTTGATAAGTGAATCTGGCTTCCCTATTAACTCGGCATGTGATAAGCTAACAAAAGATGATTGCATGATCACAGAACATTGCAGTTATCATAAATAAATCAGTTGCTAAGCATCTGAATTTTGATGGCCAGGAAACACTATTTTCAGTGCCATTGTAACTTTGAATGGTCTGTTATAAGTCAAGGACTATCTGTATTTTAGTGGAACTAAAACATAAATCACATAGTTGGGGCAATATAACAAGTGTATCAACATAAAATTCTGGCCACGATATTGAATACAATTTTGTGTATTCATAATATACAATTATATTAGTTAAATACAATTTATAAACTTGTGTTTCTAAAATCAGTTATATTTTAAAGCAATTCACAAAATAATTAAAATCATGTTAAAATAACCATATGTATGTTTAGGTTACATTTTTACCATTAACCAAGGTGTTTCCCTAAAAATTCCATCTTAAAACTAACATGAAGTACAGACAACATGGTTTAGGTTTTGGGATATTATCCTAAGGTTTTTCTTATTATGCATCTGATGAAAACTTATAGAGAAACTGAATGTTTACCCACATTTTTGCCACTTTTCTTAGTCCTTGTAACCCAACTATGGATTTTTCATACTTTTATGGATCAAGACAGTTATGTAGCTATGTATTTGCATTTGTAATTGCAATATGAAAAATATTTTAAGTTATAGCCAACTTTATGACGATGAACGTATGCTTATAAACCTTTTTCACTTTTCTCTCCTTTTTTTTCTCTCCCATGCTTACGAAATCTAGTCCAAAATGTTTTTTAATTCTCCAGAGCCAATTTGATTATGTGCAGCATGTGGAGGGAAGAATTAAAATCCAGTATGTTTTAGATACTCTTTTACTACAATTAGTTTGTATTTGCAGTTTGGAATCTGTTTGCAACATATCCAGACAAAAGAACAATGTTTTTATTTTATTTTATTTATTTATTTATTTATTTATTTAATTTATGATTAAATAAATTTATGATTTGATTTGTCAATTGCTTACAAGATAATAAGTATAAGGATAAACATAGTTATTAATACATGAAATGAATACATATAAGAAAAAAAAATAGGACAGGGACGGTAGGCACGTTGGTGCACTTATGCACGCCCCCTACAGACCTCTTAGGAAAGGGGTGAGGTTAATAAATTTTAAAATTTAAAAGGTTAATTTTAAAACAAGAGCCTTAATTGTTCACAGAACAGCATTGACTTTTGACTTAACATTGTTTTGGATTCTGCCAATGTAATTTAGAACGGTAAATGAAATTACACATTTGTGATATTACCTGGGAATAACCACAATTGACAACGGCAGGAATCTACTTCTGAATAAACCAGGTTAATAGCGTAAGTTATTTTAAATGCAACTATTTTTATACAAATAGCTTGTGAATCTGACAAAAAAAACAAACCTGAAACCATCATTATTTTCTTCTTAAACTTGATCCTGAACACGTTATAAAAACATTCTTTACAGAAAAAGTCAGTGAAGTATCCAATCTTTTGAAAGGAAAGAATCTTAAAATCTGTACACTTATAAAGTTATCCGTTTGGGAAGAGGGGATGCTATTGTTATTCATTACAATATTAATTTCTGACGATTTACAATTTTATTGCAGTTTCATTCTAACAACTGAAAAGCAAAAAAAATTCAGTAGATTATTCCCAGCAGGAAGTAGCTCACACTTCAAGCTTTTTTGCTTTCTGTAAGAGTTTTCTGTAAGAATGAATAATTAACTAGGGAAACTTATTACATGGATTAATGCCTTTTGTCATCTTTTTAAAAAATCAGTCAGAATATTCTGAGTTAAACAAATGCAAAACAAAACATCTGGGAATAAGTTATCCAGCAATTAAAAAAAAAAGACAGAAATATATGGTATTCCTTAGTTAAAACCTAATGAAAAAGTAAACTATTTTCATTTTGAGGTGCTGCTATTACTGTAAAATAAATTAAGTCATATATATTTTAACATTTATATTGAATAAAGTATAAATTCCCAAAGCAATAATATTCCTTATTTTACTTTGCATGTTGTAAGTTTTATGTAGTGAGTATGATGTAGTCTGGATTATTGATCTATAATAAAGAATTTGATGTTGAAAAGCAATCATTAAAGACAAATACCATTAAAATGGAATTGAATTATATTATTATATTATATTGTAAAAAATTATTTGCTGTTCATCTTAAACATGTAACTCTGGAAGGTGAACAAAGTAGAAAGAAATATAAAACTCCTAACCATTAAAGGTTATATAAAAACACAAGCAAATAATCAAAGCAGCAAAAAGAAATTTCCATCAAATGTCCATATCTATTGGATATATCAAGGGGAGGGAAGGTCATTTTAACCAACTTTGGGAATGTAAGAGCATCAGAATATCTTGGAACGAGGTATTCTATATGGATAGTGTTGAAACACGTAAAGAAAGCTTATTTGGTTCCACAAAATGATAATATTTAAGAGATTTTATGGGAGAAGGGATCTAGAGTGCACCTAATTTGTGGATATGGTACAATCGGTATAAACCTATAAACCCTTAGAGATAGAAGATAGAAGGTCCCTTGGTTTTCTGATAAACCATTAGGAACATTTTTAATACAGCTAATAAACAGTAATATAACTATTCTTCACTATAGAGTTTTTCCAATCTTTTTATTGTCTGAATATTTCAGCCAGAGATATTATTCATACTTTAAAAGTTTATTGATTTAATGAAATCCTATTTTAGTTTCTTAGTATTTTACAACTTTTCCCAATCCAGAAAATCTGTTCTAATATATTTAGAATCCATGTGTTTAATCTAGAAAGGTTACCTTTAGATTAGGGGAGGGATTCTAGCAGTTCGCACCTATTCACTAGAACCGGTTGTTAGAAGAAATTACTGGCCTAATCCTGTCAGGAAGGCAGGAATGAAACATTCTGGTGTTGCTTACAGAAACTGTCTCTCCATTAACCTTTATTACATTCTTGGCAGGACTAGACTTTCTGTCTCAGGAACTTCGCTGGAGTTTTTTCTCCCACTTTGCTGGTACTTTGCTTGTGTGGAGTGACCATTCAAAGTTACATATGGCACTGAAAAAAGTGACTTATGACCATTTTTCATACTTACGACTGTTGCAGCATCCCCACAGTCATGAGAGGCAAGTTTAGGAGGTGCGTGGCTCGATGTGAATGATATTGAGTTGGCCATGCCAGCCAATAACATGACCATCAAGCCATGGCCATCCGTCACATGATCACCAAGCCACGCCCAACTAAGCCACGCCCACAGAACCGGTTGTTAAAAAAATTGAATCCCACCCCTCCTCTAGATTCTTAATGCTGCAGAATTCTGAAATGGTCTATCCCTGTCTCATTGTTCATTGAAAGTAGTGAAATATATTCTAACAAGCCTTTTTAATTCCAATTTATATTGTTATTTCCCTTGGACAGGTACATAGGCAGTCCTCTTACAATCATTTGTTTAATGGCCTTTCAAAGTTACAACAGCACTGAAAAAAGTGGCCTATGACCATTTTTCATACTTATTACCACTGCAGCATCCCTATGGTCACATGATCAAAATTCAGATGCAATCTGGCAATTGATTCATATTTATGAGAGTTGCAGTGTCCCTGGATCATGTGATCCACTTTTTGCAAACTTCTGACAAGTAAGGTCAATGGGGGAGCCATATTCATTTATTAACTTAAGAATTGTAGTGATCCACTTAACAAATGTGTCAATAACAGTCATAAAATGGGGCAAAACTCAATTAACAACTATCTTACTTAGCAACAGAAATTTTGGCTCAACTCAGTTGTAATTTGACTACTTGTAGCATAGATTATAGGCTTTTGAAATTTGGAGAATCCCTTTATATAATCACTTTTAAAATTATTTTCTGATTTACCATGTCCAGATATTACATTATACTTTGCTTCTATGCAATCTATTATAAACATTATACCAGGGTTATAAATGTATCTCATTTACTTGAAAATATCAAAATAAATCTAAGAAACAGAAAGTCTCACACTGATCTAACTTTTCAACCAGGACAATCAACATATTTCTACTGGTTGACATATGAAGGGATTTCATAGGCACTCTTAAAATTTCAGATGGCCCATTCTGAAATTTGCAGTTCTCTAAACTCCCACTTATCAGAAGCTATGTTGAGGATGTTATTCAGTTACTTTGTTCCTTAGGGGATTGGCCACCATCTCATCTTATCTTTTTTTTAAAAAAATTTCTAGGCAACTGGCACATTTCCAAAGAAAACATTGGGCTGCAGGCATCAATTTGTTTTGCTTTATTTTATTTTTCTAGGAACAATTACGGCTATGTTAGACTCCCCCAAGGCAAGTACAACTTGCCAGAGAATCTCTATGGCTGGGACTCAATATTTGTAATTCAAGAATCATAGTTATTACAAATAGTAGTAAGTCATTTAGGCTGATTATGAGTGTCTCTTATTTGGATTCAAATCCAACAGCTTCTCTTCCCATGGATCCCTCTGTGACATGATAATGTGGCCTTTATTTTTCCACACAGTTTTGAATGTCAGTTGCTTATTTACATTATTTGCATTTCTGATCTGGGGAAAAAATAATAATGAACTTTGACAAAATAAGTCCCATGTGTAGTCTTTCAAATAAAGACAGTTGGAGTGCTTTCTTTTGCAAAGTATACCAGCTTGCTATAGCAAAGTTACATGGGTTCCAACCAAGAAAGGTGCTTGAAGATAGATCAGTGTCAGCAGATACTGTATGTACATATAATTTTATCCCATTATTTCCATTATTGAATGCAACAAAAACAAATAATTCTGTGAATGCAGAGTCATAGGATCCCTTCAGGATGAAGCTATTTAAAGCTCATTTAAATTTGATGTTATAAAGCAAAGGTTTCATTGCTTCATTGCTTATTTATAATACATAACAGAAAAAAATTCTCTAACCAAAAGAAAAATATCCAAAATTCCTTTTTCACAGGTTCCATCCTTCTGCATTCTTCAGATATTTGATCCAAACATTTCTAGGATAGCACACCAGAACTCATAATTCTGGAAGATAATTCCTATGCATATAGGTGATGGTCAAACAACTGAGATGGCAATCATTTTGCTTTGTAGAGTAGGCAGGAACTGAATCTAGTAACTTTTTAATACAAATGATTCAAACCTAAAAATGTAACTACAGGTAGTCCTCAACTTACAACAGTTCATCTAGTAATGGTTCAAAGTTACAATGGCACTGAAAAATATGATTTATAATCATTTTTCATACTTATGACTATTGCAGCATCCCCATGGTCACATGATCAAAATTCTTATGCCTGAGCACAGAATCATGTGATCAACTTTTGTGACCAGAAATTCTTATAAGCAAAGTCAATGGGGAAGCCAGATTCACTTAACAACCATATTACTAACATCTCAACTGCAGTGATTCATGTAACAAGAAAGTGGCAAAAGAGATCATAAAATGGAACAAACTCACTTAACAAATGACTCACTTAACAACAAAAATTTTGGGCTCCATTGTGGTCATAAGTCGAGGGCTACCAGTATTGATCAATAATTGCAGCTAATTTGATACAATAGCTTCCATTTCCCCAAAAGATAAAGGAAAAAATAATTTGCATCTTACTTTCCAATCTGAAAATTCTATGTATACATCAAAGAAAAAAATTTGAGAATATATATATATATATATATATATATATTCTCAGATTTTTATATATACACACATATATATACATATATATGCATGTGTGTGTTTATATATATATAGAGGGGGATGTTTAAGATGCAAATATATATATAGGGGGAGAGAGAGAGAGAAAGAGAGAGAGAGAGAAATATCTCTGCATAGTTTGGAGATTCCTTTCTTCTCACTCACTGTACAAACTCCTTGAGAGAGCTTATACAGTTTTGATATATCTCAAATTATGCTATTGGTGCTGCAGTAGCAACATAATCAATTATTTCTCTTTAAATTACACAAAAAAATTGGGAACATCACAATCATTTCACTGCTGCTTCATTTTTTATGTTCATACTTATATTATGCTGCTTCACTTTTTTATGTTCATATGTTATGTTCATACTTATACTTGTTTTCTCATACATGCTTAACAAAATAAATAAATAAATGAATTTGTTGCTTTATTTCTTCCTCTCTTCTTTTGCTCTCTTCCATTCCTCCTCTGCCTGCCTGCCTCTATCTTTTTCTCTGTGTGTAGATGTGGATGAGTGAATGAGTAGGTGGGTGTTTGTGACCATAACTTTCCTATTAAAAGCCTGAGGATAAATTATAGCATATCCTTGACGTTATGATTCTTACAGAACCCACATATTCATGGGACCAAAATTCGGGTCCTTTGGAGCCCATCCATATGAACAATTCGGAGTTCAACCCTTCCACATACCTATATCCCTCCCGTTTATGCTTCTTCGACTGCCCTGCATGCTATTACCCCAGCCATTCCACTCCAATCCCTCCCATTCCTAACTGCCCCAGCTGACTTTTATCATTTTTCTCCTCCATTGCTGATATGGCAAGCCTGGCCTTCCCCATCATGAGATAACCTGAGGTCTTTCTGAGGCATTGGGAAGGCTTCACATGACCTCTGGAAGACCTTGTATTGCTATCAGTTGCCTCATAAAAGGCCAATCAAGACCTGACTTGTCAGCAGCAAGAAGAAGCAAATGGCAAAAATGGGGTGGCAGAAGAAGCTGGACAGAAAAGTCCATGACAGTGGTGGCGAGCAGGGCAGGAAGGGAACAGTGCAGACCAGCAGCACATTCAGAGCAGCAGCATGCAGGATGGCCAATAGGGAATAGATCTGGGGAAAGACAGACAGATGAGGGGAAGTAGAGATAAGTGTAGGCGGGGCAGAAGAAGTGTGAGATCTGATGTAATGACTACCAAAACTGCCATCACTAAGCAGTATAGTCATATAATATTTCACCTACTCAATGCATTTCTTAATAATGAAGATTCCATTCCCAATTAAGGTTGTTAAGCAAGGATTACCTGTATTAATTATATCTTTCAGTGTTCTTTCAATCATTGTTCTCTTGTTGATTTAATAATATTTTGGATTAAACTCAATTTGTTGACTAACTATTATATCTATGATCAATGATATGCTATAATACATATGTTATTCTTTATGCTGACTACAGATTTTTTTCTTTCTAAGATCCCTTGGTCCTTTTTTTTTTCTTTAGAGAATTAATGTGTTTTTTTTCCCTGTTTTAGACGTTACCTTCATTTTTATTGTTAATATAAATAAATGAGTTTCCATTAAAATCACCTTTTGAATTGCTCCAATAATAGATTTAGAATTAGATAGTATATTTGACAGTATGAATTCCAGGTTAATGGCTTCATCGTCATTTCATGGGTGATTTGTGATTTGAATAAGCTACCAGCAGGTGGCTGACCCTGGCTAATTTTGAAGAAACTAAGTAAAACAAAATTATAAAATGTCTGGGCTATGGATTAGAGTGGGATGGAATATAAAAATAAAGATTCCAGAAGACAATGGTAAATCATTTCAGTACTGTAATCAAAAAATAAATATAAATACATCCATAATCACCAAGAGTCTAACTTAATTCAAGACACCCCACCTAAGCCCAGAAATCCTAAATGCGATTTTAATTTATTGGAAACAAAACTTGAAGTGAAACATTGGGCTATTTAGCTCAATACTGTCTATGTTGATGAATATCAGCTCCATACGATCTCTTATGTGGGTCTTTCAGAATCTGACTTTTTTTAAACATTCACATCTTCAGGAATAAGAACTTTTGAAACATACTTAGAGAAATGATTATACAATTGTTCTGTAGCTTTTAGTTAATGACAACTGCATGAAAAGTGTCCTAACAGAGAAGAATAGCTTAGTGAAGTACAAAAAAGAAAAAAAATCAGACAACCTATATACCTGGTATGAGATTAACTTAGTTTCTATTCATTTATACTATTTCTGTTTATACTGTATCTGTTTATTTAAACTAAAGTAGCATCACAGCGATCAATCATTAATTAAAACAAAACCACAGAACATCCTTCCTCCAACCATCTCTGTCTCAGAAGATCTTATTCCTGAGTATGTCAAAGTAAGCTTCATGTATATAACAAAGGTTTATATACTTAGAAAGTATCTCAGTTTTTATTAGTAACTTCAATACCAATTCTCTCCATAATTATTTTAAATGCCAGAATAAAGTAAAGAGTGAGTATAGGTGAATGAGAATTGCAATAGAGAGATTTGATAAAGGAAATAAGAGGAATCATGCTGTCATTGAGAGAAAACAGGCAGGTGAATAAGTGGACAGTGTCTCTGTCAGGCAAAGACTAAGACAATTCTGCATGCTGTTATAGCATGCTAATTAATTCTGGAAGTATTTTTTAAAAATTATTATTATCCAATTATTGTTATCCAGTAGGGATATACATAATACAAATGTTGTATTATAATTGTATTTTATTCTGCACATATTTATTCTATTTCTTACTTGATTTGATCTAGCATGAGTTAACTTACAACCCTGCTTGGAATACCATTATTTTGTTCTCGAACCATACCTGTCTTTCAGTGAGATCCAGGTTCACAGCTATTTCATATCTCCGCAGCCTGGTGAGGTAGTTATGATGGGCAAACTCTGCTTCTAACTCTCTGATTTGCTCTTTGGTGAAAGCTGTTCTTTCTTTTCTTGGCTTGCTATTGACCTCAGATTTATAATTTCCGTCTTGAGAATCTAAAATAAAGACAAAATCAGGTCTGGAGTCAGGGCAAATTTTTAATTTATTGGCAAGAAAATATGAATGTTAAAAATATTGTTATAGATTAAAACATTATAGTAAATATTTTATTATAAAAATAGATGTAATAAACATATTTATATTTAAAATTATCAAAGTTGACTAGATTATCATACAATACCAACTCTACCAATGCATTACTGATGTCAATACTAAAAATTACATTAGTTATTGTTTCGTTGTCTTGGTATTTAAATTATTATTTATTGGTTTGATTACAAATGTGAGACACAGAGTTGCTTAAATAAAAAAAAATTGAAATGAATCTACAACACATTCCACGTCAAAATATTAAGGAGAGAATCATATGTAAACTATAAGATCATCTGGCCACATTTTGCTATTATTCTTAATGGCAGAATAATGCCATTAATAACAGTTTGAAATTTTTTGTAAAGTTGGTCATCAGCAACCTTGAGCAACAGAGAATGAACTGGTATTTTTCTTAGCAATTCATGGAATTGTCAAAGTTAGAGTGTAGCAATCCTAGGCTGGATTAGTGATTGGTGCATGCCAATTAAAAGCAGTATAGTATGCTCCACTGATTTCATTGCCCATTTATTAACATAATTAAATCTAGATGTAACTTATTTGTTCAGTAAAAAATGTTCTCTATGCAGTAATAAGAACTTCAAAAATCAATCTGTGTAAAGACACAAACTAGTAATATATAGACCTAATGATACCTTCATCATTTATACCAAACTGCCATCCTCTCATTATAATTGTTATTTTTATCTATTATATTAATTTGCTAATCTCATGGTAAATAGTAATTACAGTCCTATATTAAACAAATATTCATCCTGAATCAATTATTATGTAAAATTGTATTTATATAAGATCCATTTTCTATATCAATTCAAGAGTGCCTTTTATTAGTTGATCCCTACTTCTGTTCTTTGATATATCTTTTTGCCTCAAAAAGATGAGCACAGTCCTAAGGGGACTGTGCATATTGTTAATTTATAGAAGTTAGATCAATATAGGAAGTCATCCCATGCGACATGTTCTTAAATCAAACTATGATTCAGTTATCAGATTTCTTTCCTCCCTACCCCCAATTTTATAGCTATTTGTTTCTAATCTTGGCTATGCTATCTGCTGTAAATCCAAAATTAGCTAGTGTTCCACAAGAGAATCACTGGTCAACTTTTGGCTTCATCAACCATCTTAAAAATGTCACAGATAAATTCACACTTCGGCTGATGATTTAAATAGAAACTGCTTCAGCTTCCAAAAAGACAGTCTCATAAGCAGAATCTTTATGACAGTGAAGGATACAACATCGGCATTCTGCAGATTATCTTGTTCTGCCACAAAATGTTTAACGACCGCAACTTCTTTTAAGCTGTAAAAGACTTGGATCCATATTAAACAACATACCTTAGAGAAACAATGTAAAAAATAATAGTTTCAAAAGATATTTTTGTGAGAATCTAATCATCATTGGTACTAGCCATTGAGAAAATATTTTATGGAAAACCCACAGGTCCATTTATTTATTTAAAAGCATACATTTAAAAAAGAACTGTGTACTTACCTGTAACTGTAGTTTAAAGTGGTTATCTGAATTCACACCCATGACTTATGTACCTATATAAAGCCCATTAGGAATCTTCTATAATCCCATTCCCTATGTGTACCATGTTACTAGGTTCTTGCCATAGCCTTTCAATTTGATAGCACAGAGTTCCAAAAGATCAGGAGGTCACCTGAGATCAAGTGGAATAGGAAGGAGAGTATATGAATTTTCATATGACTATTCAAAGAATTGCAGTTACAAGTGATTAGCTAAACCTCAAGTTCAAGAAAATATGCTAATATTTGAATATGCCTTCTGAATGAAAATTAAGCACTTGGAAATATCGCAAATGAGAAAAATGTTGTAATTTATTGTTTAGTAAATGTGTACCAATGTTTTTTACCTACACAAAATTACATAATTCGTTGCCATACAAATTAGATAAAGGTGTTTGCCTCTCATGAATGAAAGTATTCTCATGTGTGAAAAAATCTTGATGCCTGGGAAAGGATGAAAGGTATCTTGAAAAGCAATTCTAAGCTATTTTGAAAAAGAGTTGAATGAAAAAAAGTAAGGAAGAAAAACTAAATAATTTCAATAGAAGAAGGAATGCACGTGCTAACTTTAAAAGATCAACAACAAATAAAAGGGTTCAGTGGGAGCCATGGTTAATTGTGGCTAATTGTGTGTCAAGCAAGAAGGATGGAATGCTTGCCAATCATTGTTTTAACTTCTAATTTCTAACTGGGGTTCTGTATAGGTACAGATCTTCTCTTGTGCATGAATCATATAAACTCCAATAAATAATAAAGTACAACATTAAATATATACAAAATAAACTTTTATAGACAGTATTTGTATAGACAGTATTTGGACACTCACATAATGAAAGCAATACAAGCATCCCAAAGAAATCTTCCCCTTCCTGTATTATTAGCAATACATGGGATTAGAAGAGGATATAATATTTGGCTTTTAAAAAAGATGTGAGTACGAAGGAATGTGATCAAAGTTGGTAATCAATCAATCTATCGAACTTTATTGCAATCACAGATCAGCAAATAAAGGCATTAAAACAATAATAGTAGTAAAAAATAAGACAGAATAATTGATTGATTTTTTAAAAAAAAGTTGATAAAATTAGAGGTAGTATATAATTAATGATGTCAGAAAATGATTTTTTTTCTTTTTAAATTTAGAATGCCAAGTCATCAGACAAAACTAATGAAACCAGAGCTGCCAAGGAAAACACTATTTTAGGCCACATGCATTAAATTCATAGCATCCACAGCTAACCCTGGATAGCTTTCAAGAAAATTCACCAGGATATTTTTTTAGTGATTACTTGTTTAAGGTTTTATTGAATCTGGTAGCTCAGGGACAATTTATCTTTCAGAAAAAAAGTTGCTGATAGATAGTAAGAGTAGACTAATGCCATTATGATCCATTTCTGAACTTTTCAGAGAAATGCTCTTGGGATATCAGACTCATGAAACTTCTCAAGCTTTTGTCTTGTATCATAAAAATCTAGCCTATTTTTCTAGCTTGAATAACTTGTCTCATGATTTAGCTACTTTATCTGTTTCATAAGCTACCCTAGCTATACTTGTATTACATAACCAACATATAAGTCAGGCATGCCTGCAAAGGAACAAAATGACAGGAACAACTTTGAGCATACAACAGCATCACAAATAGAAAGGGGAAGGATTTCAATCTTCGATCCACCATATTGAACCGTGTTAATTATAGATGTTTCTAATGTAGATTATTTTTCCGTAGCTTGCCAAACAAAGCAATTGCCAAACTGGTGAGACATTTTACACTTGTTTTACAGTTTTATACTTATTCATGAAGTATACTTTTACCAGTGGCAAGCAATGGTAAAAGTTTCACATTTTAAATATCAGCCAGTAATAAACCATGGTATATTTCTCCATATGAGTCATAGCAACAACAACAAAAAGAATTATTTGTGTTGTAAACCAAATGATTAGGTATGAATGCACAACAGGTCACACTATATCAATTCAGAAAGATCCTGTTTGAAGCTAAAACATGAGAAGACTAACTCATTAGATCTACTTGCCTTTACTAAGTAGCAATTTTTCATTGGAAGTTTAATTGTGTATCATTTGAATATTCATAAACTTGAATGCTTGGCAAAGTCTTTATGTCATGACTGTTCATCTTAGAGTTTTCATCTCTGCATGATGGTTTGTTTTATTCTCAGTCATTTATTTTATGTCATTAATTCAAATCTTTACAAATATATTGAAATATATTTTCATACATAATTAATCATAATTAAGAATAGTGGTAAAGAGTATACAAGATTGTTTACTATTTAATCATGATGAACAGTTAATAATGATCAAGTGAAAATAGCTATGAGTATATTTTTAAAGCTATCCACATATAGCCATACAACATAAAGAAATTCATGCTGAAATTTATATTATTTTCTCATAATTTGTTTCAATTAAGTAAATGAAAAAGAAATTGTAATTAGAAAATAATGATACAGTTTTTAAAAAGAAAACTATATGATACTCTTTTTCATTCCAGTTTACTCCATACTGAACTTCAACTTTTGCTTACCTTAAACAACTTTTAGAGGGATTCTTCTATATATAAATCTCATACAAACTGGAAACTTAAGATGACAAAAAGTGATCTGCCAGAACTTTAAATATGACTTACAATTAAAGTGGAAAATCTTTTTGCTGATTTGTATAGTTTCTATTTTACCATGAAATCTTTACCAAAAATGTTGCTTATAATGCCACATGCAGAATGCCATTTCTAATATACTGAACATGATGAATTTTGCCTTTACCGAAGTATTTGAGATATAAAATGAATTTAAAAGTTACAATATATATATTTAATTAAATGACATATTTACATATATAAATATGACAGAATGTTAATTACATGAATTTGTGAAATGTTGCTTTACTTGGAATTCCAAAATTCTAAGAGTATCTTAAGTAACTTAAAAAACATAAAAGTATTTTAAAAGAGAAAACCCCAAAGCACCAAATATCTATTCCTTCCTCATAATAACTCCAAGTTCTTTTCTACAAGTAGCTCCAACTTGATTTTTCTTTTTGCTTTATCCTTACATTACATGATATTGGCATTCTCTACTGCATCTTCCTTAGCCAGGAACCACTTGAAATCGTTCAGAGACCATTACAGTCCCATTGGCATCATAGTGTTTAGATCTTATGATTATATTAATTCTGTGATTTCTGCCAGGTTAGCCAGAAACTCAGTAAGAATAGGTATACTGAAAAACTGCAGTGGAATAGATGCCAAAAGGGACAAAGAGTTGGGAATCCTATTTAAGCAGAATAAACAATATACTCTTTCCATAAATCTTCCTTTCAAATAAAAAAATTCAGGATTATTCTTATCCATTCTTCATTTTCTTTTCATTCTTTCATTTTGATTTGGGCATATTCTTTTCTATTATCCTCCCTTTTAAATTCTAGATACACTTTCAGCAGATACCTGTTTTTTCCTTTTATACTAGTTAATAGGATGGCCCTGAATGTTATTACCAAAATTATGAATTTATCATATCTAATATAGTTGGAACAGCAATTTTTTTTCTCAATTTCAGTAAACCTTTTTTTATAAATTTTAAATGTACTTTGGACGTATCATCTGGTGATTATTTCAGCTGCTGCTGAAATGATAACATGAAATTATTAAACCTCCCTGAAATACAGATTGTCATTTTACAATTTCAGGAGTTTACCTGCTTAAAAAACAAAACACTATCTTTGTCATATAATGTAGGCTATTGATCTAATCATTATACCTTCAGGAACTGCCTAAGCTATTCCTAAGAATTCACTCTGGTATAATCGCTTACATGGTATATTATTGTAATGTATTATTGTATTGTAATGTATTGCCAGTGGAGCAATAGATTTGAGAAACTAACGGGGAAAATATCCTTTATAAATTCTGGATAGGCTTCATGTGATACTTAATTTTAGGACTCTACTTTTTTTTTCTTTGTCTTTTATTTTGTACCATGTTTAATTTCAGTTAAAAACAAACTGCTTGGGATAATCCTTCCATGTGTTCCTTTACTCATTGTTTTACTTTTTAAAACAGGTCAATGTTAATTTGCCCTTTAAATCCTTAGGCATTTCTAGGCAGCAGGTATTGAAAGATTTCATTCCTTTTTGAGTTCAGAATTTATATTGAGTATCACCTGAATGTTTTTTTCTTTGGTGGAAAATGGCTGAAAAAAAACTGGAAGAGGGTTATGGCAAGATTCATGTCAGCTTCCCATATGTTTTGCAGCTGTTGCATTGAAGCAAAACCCTTCAGTTTTCCTCTTCTACTCCAGCGTACGCCAAATGGTAGATGTAGCAGCAGCAGTGGAAGAGGAAAAGTCTGGAAGGGCCACGTAATCTGCTCCCTCTCTCCATATAACACTTTAAGTACTAACATATGGTATATAACACCTGAGGTTAAAGGAAGACATTATGCAAAGGATATATTGTATTCCTGCCCTGGTTCCAACTTGCATATATTTTTATAAAATGTAAATACATCATCAGGATGATTGTTCGGTTGGTAGCCTTTGTTCTGCAAAACTTTTGTTCTCTGTGATTAAGCTAACCAATCAGACAACAAATATCAGGAAACATACCAGCTTGCTTCCAAGAATTGTTTCCTCTTTAGGCTCTAGAATGCTCAGGGGGGATCTTAAATTTAACTGCTATGGCAAGAGAAGAGACTGCAAGCCTTTGCTAAGGGACAGAAGGCTGCTTTTAGTATGGGGCTGAACCTTTCAATACCTAGCCAAATATTCAACTGTTCTCTTTTTTTCCACATGACAAATGGACACAGAGAGAAACTGTTAAGACAAATGGTTATAATTATGCTAGCTGAGAGAATTAAACCAGAGAATTAGCTTCAGATTAGCTTCAAAGTCTCTCTCTCTCTCTCTCCCCCCCCACACACACAGTCGACCATTGATAGTATTGATATCAAAATCACAATGCACGTGTATGCACGCACACACACACACGAGTCTGCTATTGACTGTACTGCTCTAAAAATCACAACTTTCACTGAATATTTATTCTATGTATTATCAACATATATATATATATCCAACACACCTTTCTTTTCCTATTTTCCCCATAACAACCACCTTGGTTTTCTTTCATGGCTAAGATGGGAGGATATTCCACTTTCTAGTCTACTGCCTTAACCACTAGACAAGTGATGGTGAATTTTTTTGGCACTGAGTGCCCAAAGCGCACATGGGTGCATGCAGCCACATACCCAAAATGCAATGCAGCTGCCCCTCATGCATGTGCCCCACCGTCTGTGCATGCATGGCAGAGATCCGAAGAGCAAGTGGCCAGCAGGAGTGCACACGCATGCGCAGCAGAGCCAAGCTGGGGTGACAGCATGCATGCCCACAAAGAGGGGGTCTATGTGCCATCTGTTACTACTTTATATATTTCCACATATTGCTAAGCATTCTCTAACTTATTCTTTATGCTCATAAGTGTTTTCTTTTTTCACATTTTAAGTTTCTTTCAATAGTAAAGAATATATGTAGTTCCTGACTGAATTGTTGATTTCTTGCTCAATTTTCTTTACAATATATATAATATACAATTGTGTTAAGCAACCCTACATACACAGGAAAGTGTTAATTGTAGCAGTTAGTACTGGTAGTTCTTGACTTATGACCAAAATTGAGCTCAAAATTTCTATTGCAAAGTGAAACATATTAACATTTGTTAAGTGAATTCTGCCCCACTTTACAACTTTTCTTGCCACAGTTATTAAGTGAATTGCATTGAATTTGTTAAATTAGTAATACAGTTGTTACATGAGTCTGGCTTCCTCATTGACTTTGCTTGTGAGAAGGTTGCAAAAGCTGATCAGATGGCACTGGGACACTGCAGCTGTCATACAATAAATATGAATCTGTTGCCAAGCATCTGAATTTTGATCACATGACCATGGAGATATTGTAAAAGGTGTAAGTATGAAAAACAGCCATCTATCACTTTTTTCAATGTTGGTGTAATTTTGAACGGTCACTAAGTGAACTGTTATAAGTCAAGGACTACCTGTATCTTTTAAAATTGATACATTGGAAGTCCCATGGTAGTTTTGGAAGATTCCCACTTAAACTTATCTGTGAACTTTTCTGATCTTTCCTTCGTTTTATAGTCACCTAGAATAATAAATGTCTCCTACTTCCTTTTGGACATTGTACATAAAAAGTACATATTTATCTAAATGGAAATAGTTTAATTCTTTAAGTTGAGCAGTTGCTCCAGAAGAGATGGAGAAAGACAGGGAGAGAAATAAAGATTAAAAACAAAACTGAAACCAATTATAATATTACAAGATTATTTAATAATTTTATAAATTATTTTATCAATTTAATAATTTATATTACATACTATGCCATTTGCTTCACAGAGAAATTCATACAATGGAATATATCCTTTTTTCCTCTATTGAATGCTAGTAATGAAACTAGCTTTAAAATTATTATTATTAATTGACTCCATTGTGTAATTCAAACACATAAAAATGTTGAGAAATATATATATATTTATATTTTATATATATATATATATAAATCACATATTATTTTATAAAAAAGAATTACATTTTGTGTAGAAAAATAATATATTTAAAGTTTTAATATTGTATCAAATAAGACATCTTGTAAAACAGAACAGAAAAAGCGAAGAATTTTAACATCTCTCTGCTATATTAAGTTTTGGTTTTCAGAACATGTTTGTCATTTTCAGTGAAGGTGAACAATTATCTTAGTTTCTATAGCTACAATTTGTAGCTGATTTTTGAGTGTAACATAACTATGATTACCAATTATACTGAAGTACAGAGGAAATTTGGGCTACATTCATTTTATTTTTGTAAGCTTTCTCATAAGCATTTATAACCTTATTTATGAACAAGCTCTCACAGATGATTATTTTGCATGCAAAAACCCGGCTCTGAATCCATTTTTATGTTAATTTGCTTGCTCTCAGAAAAGCAGAACGGTTATGAGAAAAAATGACAGCAAATATTTATATGCAGAATAGCTCAAACTCTGCCACCTTCAGGTAAGCCTCTAAAAAAATCTTCAACTCCCAGGTATAATGTATTAAAACACAATTCATTTACTCAAAAGTAGCATAATTTTTCTAAGTGTAATTTGGAAATAAGCAAACATAGTTCAAAATCTTACCATTTCAATCACAAAATGCTAAATGTCAATTATTATATCCCCTCTTAGCAGTCTTTTCCCCCATGGCCAGGTAATATCTTAAGAATGTATGTGGTAAGGCCATTTACTTGAAGGACCAGTTGGTAATAAAGAATTAAAAGATTAAAAGATAAAACATTCTACAGAAACTAACTTTTATCTTTTAAATAATTCTAGTTTTTATAGAGAAAAAGATATTTAATGAATGACTACAGGTAATGAATTATTTATGATTGACAAAGGTTCAAATACAAGAATTTGCAAGATTCAAAAAAACAAAAACAAAAAATCCAAAATGGCTAGCAATTCCAAATTTCTGTTATCAGTGAGCAATATGGATTTCATTTTTTTTTTTTACAATTTGTTTTCTTAAAGGGAAAGGGAGGTCTATCAGAGAATCTGCATAGATTTATCTTGGTCTATATTTATATACATAAACAATTTACAAGAGGCTATGCAATATTAAGCACCTTATTAAATATTTGGGACATACATAGTAAAAAGATAAATCCAGATTTCTTTCCTCTTGCTCATTTTTAATGCAAATTTATGATGATGAAGATACTAAAAAATGTCAAGATAGACATCAACTTACTTAGACTACAACAAGCTCTTGTCAACAGAAGATGAGATACTTAGCATCTCTTACTACACCATGCTTTTCTTACATTCACTTGGTTCCAGGATTTTTCATTAATTAGCACAAAAATTATATGTACAATAGGAAATATTATTGTTTATTAAATTTATAATCACCCACCTCAGTATTAAAGAAAATACTGAAAAGTTTCACTGATTTTGAAACTTTTACAATACATAATACTGAACAATTAGGCACAATCTATAGTTTACTGGTTAAGTATGACTCATAAGCCAAGGAAATGCACTATTGTATAATTAAATGGAAAATCTGAGTTATGTAGAAGTGGGGTTTTCAATGGAAAAATATTTTCTTCATATTTATACTCAGAGAAAACAGATGTAAGATATTTTACCACCATACATAATTCTGTTTTGATTCCTAATAAGTGATTCATTTTCTGAAAATGCTGGAAATATGTGTATGATGTGAAATCTCATGCATACCCCAAAGGAGCAGTGCTTCAGATGAGATCACATTGCTTTCATCATTTGATCAAATTAGAAAGATCTTGTGGTTATAACTCGTTAACATTCAGAGATAAATCATACAAACTCTGGTGGATGTAAGTATAAAGCAATTGTCACAAGATCTATCATTGTTTCTCTTTCCTTATTTTTTACATATAGGATCTACCTACCTCTCTCTTCCAATTCTTATTTTTCTTAAATTTCATTCTCAATTCCCATCTGCCCCTTTTTGTATAAGAAAATGACCCATTTACTCTTTATTTACATAGTACCCAGGCAACAAAAGACTGCGCATTGAATACTTTTGTTCACAGAAAATCCAAGATAATTAAAAATTGAATTGTGCCACAAAGTGATTGGAATATAAGGTTGCTCACTCTTATTTTGGCTCAATTTTAACCATACTTTAAGTTTCCTAAACTTAGCTATAAACTGAAGCATTGACTGGTTGAATATTTTCAAAATTTTGTATTGCTTTGCTGAAAAAAATCCTCATGTATTTGGAAAGTCAATTGTACAGGCTGTTTGTACAAAGGGCAATGCCTGTTTGTATTAACAATTCACCAGTACTTAACATCAGCCTTACATGGCAACAAGGATAGGACTAAGCATGATATGACTCAATTCTCAGATATATGGAATACTCAATAAGGGAGCCATAACATGTACATTGTTGTATCATTTTTACTTGAACAAAAGGCACTTGAGTTAACAGTAGGATTTTCTGATGCTGTTTTCTTTGCAAACTCTCTAGAGTCTGCAAGAATTATAACATACACAGGTAGCTCAAGCAAATCATGCAGTAACTCACAGACATGCTTAATCAACAATACCTGTAATATAAGACATTATATATATTGAGTGAATAGGGTTCAGAAAGAGTTTAAGATTCCCCATCATTAGAAGCATAAGCATTGAATATTCCCCAATTGTCTGATTTCTTTTCAATAAATAATACAGTGCTCTTTTTAATTTTTTTAATTGAAAAATAATAATAAAAGAGACATAAATTAATTTCATACATTCTGACTTTTTTAAAATTTAAATAAATACCTTTAACTAAAATGGTGACCATTCCTGATATCCGTCAATATTAAATGTGCATATGTGTACAAAGAAATAATATTAAATGATTTATTGTTGGTATTTTTCACCAGAGAAATTGTCTAGAATGTATAAAAATACTTTGAATCTTTGCTGGTGGACATATAGATTTTAAAATGTGGATACAAATATATAAATTAATTCAGTAAATTTTAAAGGTTTATGTACAATTGAAATGAGAGACTTTACTTTTGGGACTAATGTAAAAATGTCAAAGAACTTTATTTTTATGAATGACAATGACAATTGTCAATGACAATGAAGAAAGATTACTATACTCAAAAGTGGAAAGGATCAACAATACCCACAATGTATAGTTGGTGAATTCACTTCTGATTAGAGAAATAACAGTATATTTATGGCTGACTGAAATCCCTCATAGACTTATTGCATGAAAAGATACAAATGATTTCCATAGAAATTTATACAATTATTAAACTTATCCAATTATACTACTAGCTTTTTTTCTGGATATCCATACTACATTGTGTCGTGTGGATGATAATCCCTAAAGAAGTGTTCTTTTCAATCCTTTAAGTCAGACATGAATATAATAAGTGCAGATTCACTGGATATATGTGTATACCAGTGAGTCCTATTGAGATTTTTTTCTTTTTTCCTTTTTTTGTCCGCTCTACTTTCATTTAATTCTAAAGTTTCTTTACAGTTATGCTTGGATTTTTAATATTACATCTATGAAGCTGGGTTTTGCCAACTGATATTAGTTGCTTGTTTTCCACCATTAGAAAGTTTTGCATAAGACTTACAGCACTCAAGAATAATTAAAATATATAGCAACCTTTTCTGCAAAAGTAAACATAGCTGTCCAGTTAATCATTTCTTTATCATTTATGAACAAATATTAAAGGAAACCAAAACTTTAGTGTTCCACTTTTTAAAATGGCATTACATTGCCCAGATCCCCACATATCTGATAAAAAAATAAATATTAATCTACTCAAAAGTTCAGGGGAAAAAAACCCTCAAAAAAAGGAAAGAAACAAGCTGAGAGCCAACAGGAAAAAAAACTATCATTTTGTGTCTGAAATGTTACAAGCAACCTAAAAAAACCCATTTGTAACCAGCAGTTAAACTTCACAATAATAGGATAAAATCAGTGTATGATTCCTCTAAAATAAATCAACTGTCAAGCTTGGATAAGCACATTCTCAGAAGCTGGTTTAAAAAATGGTTAAGTTCTCCAACATTGTTTGAAAATCTGTTACTTCCCCAGAAAAAGGATAAAAACTAGGAAATATAATTTGAAGAATCATAAAAGTTTTGGGCTTAGAAAAAAAATTATTAGGCAAATAGACCCAAATTGAAAACCCTGACAGTTAGTATTGCAGATTAAACAATATTGTAACAATTTACCTCAACAGAAAATACTTCTGCATCTAATAAACTGGGATAAAAAATGATGAGGAAATGGAAGAAATATGATCAAGAGCATTGAGCTAATTATTTCTCCAAAGTTAATTTAAGACCTTATTCTACATAACCTTCTCACAGACCAAACCTAAAAATTTGTGTAAAATGTTTATTTTATTTATTTACTTACCAAATTACTAAATCTATCCAGCTCACGAAAAATTATTCTGAATGACACACAAATAGGTAACTCAAAAACTTCCAAAAAAGTGAATACGTATAAAAGACACAAAAATCAAAACAAGTCAATAAATGCAACCATAAATGGAGCATCAATAAGAGAGAATCAAAACATGTCCTTCAACAATAGAGCTATCGAGACAAGTCGATAGAAAGCCAGGCCTTGTAACATATGTTATGCAGAGACTACATAAGAACTGTCTCTAATAGAAATAAGGTCTTTCGATAATGCTGAAAAAAAAAATAGTTTAAGATCTACACAACAAGGGTCTTGACATTTTTCTTTGCATTGAATGAAACAAATACATGCCCTGATATAAATCAAGAATTTTTGTCCTCTGTTTCTGGCTGAAACACTACTGGTGATACATTTATGCATGTGGTTCTTTCAGAAGGTATACTTATGGCCTCTATAATGGACGAGTCATTTTATATCCGAAGATCCTGACCACTGGTACAATAGCACTACTGTTCTAACTAAACCCTTCAACTGGCTTTTGCCCATATTTCCTCTAAATTGTGGAGGGGTTATTTGTTGGAACTTAAGAGAAGTGTGTTTTCTTTGGCATAAATCTACCTACATCAATGAAACAATTTCCTTACGGAAGAAAATATTAATCAAACTGGATCGAAGCTGTATTTTAGACATCAGAGTTATATATGTATTTACTTTGCTGTCCTCCAGCTTTCAAATTAGCAAAATTTCAAATAATCTTACAATAAACAATATTTTAATCCAATACTGTTTATATATATGAAAACATATAGGTAACTATACTAAAGATGTATAAAAGTATATAGATAGCCATACTAAATAAATGCAAAAGCATCAAGTAAATAAATTTGGACAGAAAAAAAATACGTTTTTCCTATCATATGAATATTTTTAGTCTTAACTAATGTATGAATATAAACATGCATGCCTTTCATTTAACTAGCAATTATCACTTTTTAAAAATAAACAAAATCTAAAACTGTGTCAGGTGCAAAATAATCCAGAAAAATGAAATTTATTTCATATTTTTTTTAAAAAATTCTAGAGTATCAGTTCTAATCCAAGCTTTAATTTTATTTACATTTCTAATTTAACATATCTTTCTATATTGAAAGATTATAAGCATATGTTATCTTAATTCAGAGTAATTCTTTTACAATACCCATAAATCAATGTTTTTATAGAGAAATAAATTATACAGAAAAGAACAATATTTATTTTTTATTTTCAATCCAATTATGTTATGCCCAAACAGTTAATGAATTCAACTGAATTGTGACTCAATTGAAACTTTTAATGTTTTTAACAGTAATTAAACAGTAAATAGTTTTTAATAGTAATCACCAATAATTGGTCCCAGTTTCTATCTTCTCATGTTAAATGAAAAAAATCTTCAAAAAATGCTAAATCAGAAATTTATTAACAATTGAGAAAGGTAAATATATTTGAATAAACTTTGAATAGTTAGTCTGTTATCTTTTTTTCAACTACCATTTCTTGAAAGTAAAGTTTTATATGTGTGTGTGTGTATACAGTGTATGACTTTGATATGTATGTATATTTATAAATTTCTGCCAGAAACTACATTCTCACAAAAAAGCATGGTCAGATGAAACATAATTAATATGGTTGAATTTAATCTATATATTAAAATTAACTGCATATAAATAGTTTCATTTATAAATAAATTAATCTCCATTTGAATATATTAAATATTATATCTTGGTCACAGACAAACTGTTCTCACAGATGAATGGGATGGCAGTGGGGAAAAAGGAAGAGCAGGAATAAAAGTGCTTGGAGAAAGACAAAAGGCAGAGCCTATCCCTCCCCACTCCCAAGAGATGATGATTCTTAGAAACACCTCTCTTTTTTTGAGCAGTGAATTCTGCAGCCACCTATACATCCTATTCCTACCTATTAATATATTTTCAACATTTTTTCCTTTGAAGAGTTTTTGCTCATCAGAGAATGTAGGATTACATCCCAAATTCACCTCGGGGCGGGGCAGGGCGGGCTACTACATTGACTTTTTTAAAAAACGCCTTACTTATTTGATAGGAAGAAAAAGAATTTAAATTCAGTGGCATTTTCTTTTCAAGGATTCTCTGGTTAAAAATAATGATAATTAATAAAGGCTGCTACAAATCAGACAGAACCTCCTAAAGCATTAGTTTTGTTTTGTTTTGTCTCTTTTCAGCCCAGCTCTAGGAATATTATTTTAAAAACTCAGGAGTAAGGATCTTAATTGGACTATTTGTTGGTTTCATTGATATTTTTTATTCCACTTGTGGAATAGAATAGAAGGTAACAAACATTCTTAATATTGCTTTTTTCATCACAACAAAACTGTAAGGTGGAGTTGGTTGAAAGAGACGACTAGCCCAAAATCTGTCTTGAAACTGCAACAAGGCATTATTGCACATAAAGAGAACATTAATTAACTTTTGCTTTTTAAAAGAACCAAATTTTTGATTGGAAAAAGCTGGTAGAAGGAGAAAATTAATTCCAAGCAAATTTAATGAAGTCTAACCAATTTGGTTAATTGCTTGTCCTATTTTGGTTTCTTAACTAATTCCGATACTTTTCTTCAGTGTTGGGGAAAAGGTAGAATTTTTGCCTACTTAGCTCCTGCATTATATTTTTGTGTGCTTTCTGCCATTAGCTGCAATCAATTCAAGGATTACAAGATCCATAAAAAAAGAATTTTAAGGACTGCATCCTGAAACAAGAATTTTCAGGCGCAAATATGAATTCTGAGTTAGCATTGGTGTCACTGCAATGAAGTATATATACATAAATATATATTATTGATTTATAAATAAAGGCATTTAGATGCTTAATCCAAAAATGATAAGAAATCTTTCTTAGAAATGAAAAAATAAACTTTGCAACTCTAATAGGCTTCTTTAAAAGAAAGGCACAAGAAGAAATATTCAGACAAGAAGAAATATTGGAAATTTTTCTCCAATTAGTTCTAGATAATTGGATCAAAATTTCTTGGAATTATATGCATGCTTATGTAGTAGGGATGCTTTGGATCTTAATTTTTGTAAAGAATAAAGAAATCTCCCTGTTCTCCTATTTGTCAGCTGATAGACACTGGGGTGATAAAGAATAAACAAGAGTAAAAATAGGAGAAAAGAATGGCCTCTTGATGTGGAACTCCTGATGCAAAACACAACTCTTGAAACATTTTAAAATTCTATGGTAACTCTAGATTATTTGCCAGACATGGCATGAAAGATGTTTAATTTTTCTAAGTTACTGCATGCCATGCCTCTGGATATGTGCCCAGGATCTGTAATTAAGATTTAGTATAGGTTGGCTTCATTTTTAAACACACATCTGGAAATAAAGCCACAGATGCTGAAAAGGTTCCTGCTGATAAAAAGAACAACAGAGGTCTTCTTGGCAACACCACCATGTCTGAGATCTGCTTAGAGATTTTTCCCTAATTTTTCATTCAGTTCATCTTTCAGTTTTTATACACACATAGTGCTGGAACTAAGCCAGGGCTTTACAACTTAACCTAGGATCATTTGAAGTTATTACACCAACAACAGCTTATTTCTAAAATTTATTGATTGCCCCAAAATAAATTGCTCTTAAAAAGATACAAGATGATACACAGGAACATAGACACAACTCAGTCCAAGAAGAAATTGTGTTGGGGGAGTTACTGGCAGATCTACTCAACCTGTCAGTGCCTCCTTAAACAATCTGCATCATTTCTTAAATACACAGGATAACTGCACAGTGCTGAAAAAATATGTGTTCAACTCTCTAGTTGCAATCTATTTCTGCCTCCTTAATACCTCCTTAAATCAAACACACATTTTCTTAGAACTTATGTACAACCATTGTGACTTATTTTGAAAAATATTCAACCCACAGGAAACAATATACAGCTCATCACCACCTTCCTATCAATATTTGCACTTCTTAAAATCTTCCTATCTATTTTACCATTTGTATTAAAATTCAACAGTACCAAATTCATACATTCATTCATTTGCTCTATTTTGCTGCAATAATGTATAACTAGTAATTAATCACTCTTTTATCCTGTCAATCACAGCTACACTGATCTTTAAGGCATTAATTTTTGGATCCATATTCTTATTGCATCACATAATCAACAACCACTCTCAACTAACATCACTAAATTGCTGGTTGAGAAAAGCCTACATATCTTCTTATCTTTATCCAATTCACCTGTAACACTACATAATTGCTTACACAGTTATCCATATTTACATAGATTCCATAGTAGTGCGGTGGTTAGAATGCAGTATTGCAGGCTAACTCTGCCAACTGCCAGCAGTTTGATCCTCAGGAAAGAAAATATTTAAGACTAAAAACAAGCAAAATAAAATTTAAAACATCCACAAATAGTTAAATTGAATAAATTTGTTGTACATAAATAAAAACAAAATAAAAGTGAACAAGTTAATTAAGAAAAATAAAACTAACTTTTACGTATCTGGAATTAAAGGTGAAATTGTCTGAAGAAATGTCTTCAAAGTGCTTGTTTCAAATATTTTTTCATTATTTATATATATGTTGTTCAAAAATTATGATAGATGATCTAATTATGCTACAATTATTCTATGCACTCTCCTTTTTCTCCACAGAGAACCTGGCATCTGAAAGGAAAATGTTACAATAGCCCAAAGGATATAAAATATGTAAAGGACAAGAAGTTGTATCACTACAATCAAAGAATCAATTCCCAAACGTTTGCATGTATGTAATCAGCTGGAATTCTCTATATGCAATGCTTATTATGCTTTTTAAAAATAACTTTGTGAGTGAAATAGATGATCCGCTGAATTTAAAGTTACAATATGACAAATGGAAAAGAACCATAAAGCAAAAGTAATGTGCAGTTCATCATAATTAATGGATTGCAATTGGCAGCAAAATTGATAAAAATCAAATAAAGCAAATATATTTTAAAAAGAAAATGTGAATTCTATCTTAAAATGAAGTTGAATGAAATGCCAAATGTCCTGCCTTTTATTTAAAAAAATAATATTCTAACATTTTTAGTATTATTCTGATTATTACAGATGATTCAAGTGTAAGATCTATAGAATTATTCCATTTCCACACCAAATAGCATAAAACTAAAGTATTAGTTTTGGAAATATAGTAGAAGAAGACTAAGATATTAATTTTTCTAGGAATCCATAACTACTTTCACTAGGATACTGGGTAAGAAAACTTTTGGTTAAACAATTCAAGATTTTTTCACAGTTGTCCAATCCAAAATTATAGAAGTATTAATGTTTGCTAAGAAACTGTAAACAGAAAATGGACACATTTGGAATACACAAAACTAAAACTAACTGTAGTTAAGTGGCCAATTCTCATGCAGTCTATATAGTATAATGCTAAGTGTTTAAGTAGGCTATAATTTTTTTGTTCCTTCCTGCAAAAGGTGATTTAGTTGTTACATAAATAAATCTGCCAAGAACATGCTTCAAAACTTCTAAAAGATCTTTTTTAGACTTCCTGAGAGGTACACCTGTCCTTGTTTAGATTTCTTTGCTTCCGTTTCTACATTTATTTTCAAATCAAATTAAAGAAGTATGAAAATATTAATCTAAATGATTATTCATAATTGCAAATGCCCATAGCAAGATTAGCAATGCTTGACAGAAATAAAAATAAATGTAAAAGAACAAAGACACTTAAAATAGATGCACTAACATCCTGAGCAAATGCCAAAGAAATGAAATCATATGCCTAAAGTTCCATTCAGCAATGTTATGCAGTAAGCATTTTCTGACTTCTCCACCTAATAATTTCAGCTGAAATATTATTCTAATTAAATGCTTTTTAAAATGTCAAATGCCTTTAATTATATAAATATTTTAAACTGCTATTCACCTGGCAAGATGCATTATTTAATTATATTCTTATATATATGAAATTCATATGAATTTATTTCCTACTAATAACATCATTATGTGGTAAAACTCACTTAACACCAGAACATTTGGGCTCAATAGTGGTCATAAGCTGAGGACTACCTGTATTTGAAAGGTAGGAAATTGTGTTTCAGTTTGTGCAATTTAAAGTGGAGACTAAAGGAGCTATCTTGACCCAAAGTTCTAAATACAAAAAATAAATAAAACATTAGAAATTTTCAGACCCTATGTTTAAGAAGTAATAGAAAAACAAATTCCTTTTAAAATGCAAGGACATTAATATAATTGGGAGAAATTATGTAAAGTAACAGTAAATTTCTTTTCAGAAAATGTGATAACACCCATTTTATCCCATACAACTCAACCGCTTAGACTAGAATTTATATAAAAATATAAGTAAATTTCACAGAAGTTGACAAAACTTACAAACATATAGATAACTTTTTAATTAACTTTTTAATCTGTTAACTTTTTAATCTGTTCATCATTAACTTTTTAATCTGTTCATTTACTTCTAATCACCCAAACACAAAGCTTATACTAACCTAACCATGGGACTTTTTATTTCAGGAGTAATATGTGTGGGGTATTTTACAAAGTTTTGTTTTGACATCTTAAAAGTATTACAGAGTGTTAGAAGGGCATCTGTTAAAATATGGAGATATTCTGGGTTGTTCACCTATTTGTAATAGGATATATATTTCCCTGAAGAACTACATTTCATGTGTTGTGGTAAAAAAAGACATGCAGTTTTCAATTTTCCTGTGTTTACCTTCCACATTTGCGCAATAACATATATCAAAAGGAAAAAACAACCCTCCAAGTATTTTTTCAATTTTAATTTTGCAAAGAACTGAAAGTTCCACCATACTGAGTGAAGACAGTAATATTTTGTACTTTATTTTAGCCATTGATTGTTACCCGATCAATAAAGTAATTTAAACATTATATAGATTAAAAAAAACACTACAGTATACAACCTTTCTTTACAATAATCAAAATTCCATGCCAACAAGAGAGCTGTAATCTTAATAACTTAATTCAATACATGTTATATGCTTTTTTGAGTCCAGTTTCACTCACCAAATGTATACCTCCCATAAGTAGGGGAATAAAGAATTACAGCACATTTACAAAATTCATATTTGACCATCAATCTTCCTAATAGTGTTTGGTACTTCAACCTCCTAAACCAGGACTGTAGAAGGGAAGAGAGTAGACTTAAAATAATTGTGGCCCACAAAGGAATAACTGGCTCCTCAATAAGCTATTTGGCAGCTAGAGCACAGCAGCAGCGATGGAACTATCAGTGAAAGCTTGAGATGTTGGGGGGCCTTGCAAGTGGAAGTAGTGGAAGAAATCTAAGCTGTGTGACAGACCCTTTATTGTGGAAGTAACATTTGGTGGCAATGGATTGTTTTTCAAAAAATGTAGGGGACCATACAAATCTCCTTAGTGGGCCACATGTTGTTAATAAGCCAAATGTTGCATAGGCCTTTCCTGTACACTTTTAATTCTAGCTAAAGGCTTCTAAGACTAAAAGCTTAGCTCTCCCTCCCTTTTCTTTTTAGGTCTGCAATCTGACTGAAATACAACTGGTTAATCACTATTTTGACCTTTGTTCCACAATTATTTGCCTGAGTTTTTAGTGACAAGAAAACATAATCCAGTTTACTTTTCTCAAGATTCATATAGGAATGCAAAAACATATTTAATTTTCATATAGGCAGCAATATGAAAAATTAAAGCTTCAGAACAAATAACCTATATGTAAAATTTTCATGGTGATACAACTAATGAAAATTAAGGCAAGGGAAACATTCAGCTTCATAAAATAACTTTTCAAGGAAGGAATTAAATTGTTCCACCTTTTTATATAACAAAGGGTATGAATTACATATACACATGATGATGATGATGATGATTCAGAGATTAATAATGCATTGTTCCAAAATAGCTTGTTTGGGCTTTTTCAGTTCTTCATTTTAAAAGGGGCAGTTGTCTTATTAGATGTGACCATCTAGTTACCTTTTCTTTTCTTATTTCTTTCCAATTTTAAATTTTACGTATTTATATCAGACTGACTTTATTTTACTCATTTTGAAAATCCTACCATTAATGTCTTTTACTAGTGAGCTTTGCTTTCAGCATCAAGGGCATTGAGCTTTTTTTCAGTTCCCTTTGTGTGGAAATCCTCCACACTGTACAACAGGTGTGAGCATAGGAGGACTCTTTCAGCTGAACCTCATTTCCACTTTCTGACTATTTTATCTCAATAGCTGAACCAAAGTGGCTTCTTAGTTTCCTGGAAGCCCTCTGCTTCAAAGAGACAAATAGTGATTTGTTTATTTCAAAGGAAATTGAAGCCAGTCAGCGATGACAGATTTATTAGTTATGTGAACATCTCTCTCACACACAGTCATGGTGGATGGCTAGATTCTAAGCAGAAATTCATAATAAAAGATGAGGGTTTGCATTACTAAATTCAGAATTCTTATTCTCATTCAGAATTTTCAGAATTTTACAGCAACATAATACAATAAATGCTGAATATCAGACTTCAAGGTTATCAGTTTATAATTGGATCTATCAGTGAATGTTATATTAAGTTATCATGGTTTAGTTAAAAACTGACAACAAGTAATTCTCTCATCATTTTAGGAATTAAAATGCTCAAAATAATTTGAAAATTCACATTTACAAGGAGCAGGCTTAGTTTATAATCTATTAAAATATTACCGGTAATTCCTATTGCTTACAGAATTGTAAAGGAAAATGTTACAAAAAACAATCTATTAATCATGATATGAAAATTCATAGATTAATCAAACACTGTGGATGATCAAACAGACTACAAAAATAAAAAAGAGCTGCTGCTCTTAAACATAAAATAAAGGTATATTATAATAAGACAGCATAAATCCTTTTTTAGTGAAGAAAATCTGAGTTTTATACAACTAGCACAGCCTGCCAGTAAGCAGAAAGCATAATGACTATTCTAATAGCCATATCACTGGAAAAAGGCAAAGGAATCATAGCAGCATCAGCAAATTTGGCTAACTGCTGTTTTTCCATTATATATGAAAGATTTGATTGCAGCAAGCAGTGAAATCCAACCAGGAAATAATCTTTGATCCAGATTAATTTTGATTTAAAATCCAATGTCTCAGCCAAACATCTGTAAAACTTGTCACTTGGAAAATATATGTTACTTTCATCAGAAAAAAAAAACAGTCTTGACTCATATCTATAGACAGAATTAATTGAATAATATCAACATATTACACAGAAAGAAATCCATACTAGACTTAGCATTCAAATATATTTCTGCCTGGTTTTTTTCTTGTTCCTTCAACTCAATATTTACTCCTGCTGACTGCCTGTCCCTGCGGTTTTTCAGGCTTTGTTTCCAGAAGTGGTTTGCCATTGCCTTCTTCCTGGGACGGAGAGAGAATGATCCACCCAAGGTTACTTTGCTGATTGTGTGCTAAAGGCAGATCTAGAACTTTGGTTTTGCTACTTGGTCCAGTGCTTTAAGTATTAAAGCATTTTAAGCAGTAAACTATCTTCCTGGTCTTGAAAAGGCCTAAGATTTGCCTGGTACTTTTAATAATAACATCAAAGTGACTCTTTTCTCTAACTGCTAGGAATATCATAAGCTTCCATTTTAGTACTGCAGATTTCGTTTAGAGATGACTCTTCATGATCACATTTGTGATTCATTAAAGATAGGTAACAATAAGAATGAACAATCTAAGTGTCTTAAACAGCAGACCCTTAAGTTGGAATTGGAAGGATGCTAGTTTGGTTGTTTTTTAAGCTAAAAAACTCTGCGGTAATCAGACTATTTTCAAAACATTTATTAAACCTTACTTTATTAGGACAAGCCAAATAGCAGAAAAATGTGCAAGTGACAGATATATCGGTCAGATACAAACTACCGGATCCATATAAGAAGAATTCAATAAGCTGTTTTATTATTCAAGCCTATAGATAGGAATTTTCTCAGACTGGCGATTTGCAGCTAGGTAAGTCTAGATAAGGTTCAACTGTACTCAAAGGGGAAGGCTAGAATTCAGCCCACGTAGGGTTTCCAGACTAATTCCCCATTTTTAGGCCTCCCCTGATTCTCTCAATCTCTTTCTAACATCAATTAAGGTTATGATCTTGATTTTCATTTGACTTTTGTTAACAGCATTTTTTGGGATTCAGCTAGCTTCTGGTTTTCTATTTGGAGACTAAATTTGAGAAGTAGATGTTCAGTTTTATAAACAATCATAATCATTTACTCTAAATTCAACCATGAAATTTAAAATCTTAGGAACCCTTCACTGTTGTGACTGCAGACAACTACAATAGCAGCTAGAAGCTATCAAATGTGCTGAATTAATTTAATGGGCCAGGCTGTATCTGACATAAATATTGAATCAAAATAAAAATATTTCAGCTTGCCTGATTTCTTAAAGATAAAGACAAAAAAAATGGCCAAAGTTGCTACTTGTAATTTTGGCAGAGATCTTTTCTATTCATTAGACTATAAATATTTAAGTAATTACTTAAATTCCACTCTCCTTTGTTTTTTAGTATAATTTTCTCAATAATTTAATATAAAGAAGTGAATACAAACAATATCACAAAAAACAACATTTCAGTGGAATGGTCTTTCAAATATTGCTAGGCATTTATTCTTTCCTGCCTAATATCCAAAGGAAAATTTAATGCATACATAGGTACAGTTACAAGTCTTCTAAAATAAGTATTTCAGAGGTGCATCGACTAATATAAACAGCCTATGTCCATCTCACTTGGCAAATGATGGGATAAGAAAATAGGACTCTGGGCAGACTGAAAATCAACATGTAACTGGGAGGCCATTGAAAGTCTATTAAGGGACAGCAACAAATAAACAGTGCAATCTATAGAGTTGAGTTTGAGAAATACAAACAGGGAAATGAATAAAACAAACAATATAATTGCTTAAAAATAAAGTTAAGGTGATGAATAAGATTGTAATTAGTAATAATTGGTAAATACATATGGTTTGAATAGAGTAATATTTAAGGTTTTTTTCTTTACTTGGTACTTTTTATATGGACAAGATTCCTGCACATCTTAAACATCTATGAAATCCTTTTATTGTCTTTGATTAATATCAAGATTTATTATCCTAGGCTGATACTCATAAGATTATTATTTTATTTCACAAAAGTGCTATGAAATTTGGCTTTTTATAGCTAAGATTAATTTAGCATTCATAAAAATTAAGTGGCTAGAGGCAGGTTAGCTTGGACAAAAAGCTGTAAAAATATATCCAAAAGAATTGTGCACATGCAACTCAATCATGACACCTATTTTCCTTCATTTCATTCCTAAACCAGAAGTCTTTGGAACTGGATCTTTATTTTTTGCCAAACTGTGTGGTGAATTTCTGAAATGGGAGCAGGCCGAAAATGCGTTTGGGATTAGTAGTAGACCAGCCAATATTTAATTTATACGCTCATTTCAGCTAAACCTAAAATCCATGGAAGTCCCCATTACTTAAATCCAATTGACTGGAGTTTACAGTACAACATATTCTGAGGGACGCATGAAAGTAAATCACTTCTATCAAGGCTTTAAAACAAAAGCCAGTATATCATGGAGCACGACAAAGGAAAGTGTTATATTAATTTCCACTTTATTGTTCAGAAAATTAAACAGTTTACTTATATTTTGCTTTATTAAATGTCTCTGTAGCCAATCTTGTGGGGTTCCTATAAGCTAACTCCTGTTTGGAAAGTAAACCTTTCGGCTTGTGGATTTGGAAAAGTGACTGAAGTTTAAAAGGACAGTAATAGAAGGTATAAGTAAATTAGCTCTACATTATTCACAATAAAGCTGCATAGACATGTGTTTTTATTGTCATTTTTTAATGGAATAAATGTAAATAAATAATGAAGTAATAAGAATTATGGATCAGAAACCTCACAAAAAGAATTTCATGGAATAGAGGAGTGAAGAAAAGAATCAGGCTATACTTTGATCTTGACAATGTTCTCAAAAGTATAGTGAAACTTGGAAGTAAAAGGTTTTTAATTTCTTTCTTTGGAAAATAAATAGATTTTTCTCATTTTGTTTTTAAAGTAATCAAAAAAACTCTTCTATTGCCATTGTAAATACTTACAATTAATATTTTCTAATAATAAGACTGCATTTTCAGCAGTTATTAATTTTAAACCACTTTTTTGTTTTACATTGGAATGATGGGACAGGTGCAGAAAATGCCTTTTTTAAACCTTCCTCCTCCTTTCTGAGAAGACTTTTATAATGTTTACAATTACATATAAAACATATGAAAATTAATTTTTAGTGGATGTCATTTAAATAACAGGATTATATCAGCAACATGCAGGATAGGTATCAACTCTATTATTTTAAATATTTATTATTTATTTATTTTTATTCAAAATAAGATTAAGAGGCTGCATAATCCCAATCTGGATATGGAAGGGAGAAAGAGATTCACAGTAACCAGATCCTAGCACCTCTCAGGATATATCTAATAGGTTTAGTATTAATTTGTCAAGATTCTATCTATTAGTTGCAAGCAAATAAAGGACCAAACATAATTGGATCTCAGTGGTTTTTGTCTCTGGTCTTGGACCTGACATATAGCCACACAATAACATATTAAGATACAGTAGAGTTAACAGTTGAAATGAGAACCAGGCTAGAGGTGGTGGTTATCTGCTTGGCTTCAAGACCATACCATACCATATCCATTATTTCAGAAAGACAGGAGTCTACATTGAAACTTGAAAACTAAAAGGGCCATTTACGTCTTCTGACTGGTAGTGTTAATCACTTCTTGTATGTGTGAGTGAGTGTTGGTGTAGAATATATGGCTTTATTCTTGGTCTAAAATTAAATTTCTAATCTAGTCAAGTCAAGTGTGATCTTGCTGCCAAGTCTGGCTAAGGTGTTAAGTTAAATTGCCAAGGGTTGGAAGATCTGTAATTTTCTGCCAAATCATGTTTGGAGAAGGTTGTCAACATGACTTTCTCCTCTGTGCTATAGAAGAGGAAAGACTTTAGGTTACTGCACTGACTTTCGTAAAACAGAATCATTCACACGTTTCATGGCACACAGGTTATGTAATTAAAACTTACCATTGACTTTAATGCATAATTATTTGTGTAAAAAGAAAACAAACTGTGTCTTGAATTGATGTATATTCTATTAAGTTAAATTTTGTGGCACATATTTTTATAGTTCCAATGCAAAATAGAGAGCTTCATTTAAAAGGTATGTCAACAAAAGGAGTGAGGAAGAATGATTCTGTTTCCAAGTTATCTACTTAATAAATGTTTACTTCCCTAATAGTCAAAGCTATGTTCTGCTTTATTCCATTACAAATAATAAAAGAGGTTAATACACTATTTACAATAAAATAACTCTGAAATTAGCTCCAATAAAACAATTTTCAAGAAAGTTTACATAGCCTTCTAAAAAGCAAATATATATTTGAAAGTAAAATCATTTGCAGGGTAGTAGTTGTATATTTTGAATGGCACAGAACTGAATAAAATTCAGGAACAATTTGATAACAAATACTAACAAGATAATAAGACTCAGAGAAAAGGAAAGGAGAGGGGATGGGAAGGGAAGGGAAGGAGAGGAGAGGAGGAGAGACAAGACAAGAAAAGGAAAGAAAAGGCAAAAGAAGAGACACTGTAATTGTGTCTTGTTTAGAATCCGAAAAACTGTATATTGCTCCAATCTTTTCAAAGAATCTATTCCTCTATCAATTCCAGCTATACAATTGAAAAAGTACACTTGGCCTTGACCTTTTCAACCTTGTTAAGAAATTTTCCTTTAGCCAAGTCTTTTGGAATATATTTATAATACATTTTTTCCACTGGGATTTAATAATTATAATAAAAAACTACAACCTGTTTTTAATTGCCTTATAATTTTTATGAGTGGGAGTAGCTGATTATAAACTGAATCAATACTAAAGTACACATGGTTCAACCCATGATAATTGAGATAAATTCCAGTGATTCTTAAAATAAAAATTTCCATTTTAGAGCTTAATTTCTGGGAGGAAGCTAACTTTCTAAGTGAAAGTTAAGTGAAACAAATAATTAACATTTGTTTCCTTTTTCATTAAGCTTAAAATTAGCTTTCTGCAGAAGGGACTCACTTTTATCTATTCTGATTCTTTAAAATAAATCTGAAGTCATCTTTATTTTAAATTGATTAATATAAAATTACATTTTGTCCCAAGCAGGCTATACTCTACTACATTATTGTCATAGCAATTATGATTCAAAAATATTATACTATAACCCCTCCCGCTCTCCTTCTCCTCTCCCCTTCCTCCCCTTCCCCATGAACAGGAAGCTTTGAACTCTAATAAGGCAACACCCAGCACCACATGGAAAACTGCACTTTAATTTGGAGAGACTTCAGAAACAGCTTGTATTTGGTGCTGCTGTCTACCATTTAAACAAATGGAATAAAAAAAATATTAGGTCTTGTACTGCCAATATTAACCAGGAACCCAAATGTTCAACTTAAATGACCAAAACATTTCCTATGGAAATTTTTCCCTGTTTCAATAGAGGAGTATTTCCCATGTCTTAACAAAAGTTCAAAAGCAATTCACCATGCAGCATGGAGTATTGCTTTTTAGGAAATAGGAACCCCACATCCCAATAGGCATCATTAGACATGTTGATAATGAAACCTAGTATCGTTAACAAATTAACTCTCTCCAAAAGAAAATCACAAAAAATTCTATTTGCTTGTTTACACTTAGCATAATATGCTGAAAGGTTTAAAAACTTTGATGAATCAGTTATAGTGTTCCTTTTGAAAAGATATACAGGTCATTTTTCTTACTGAAATGTTTTGGAGAGTAATTAGAAGTTACTAAAAGCAATGAATTCATATTGTTAACACACATTTATCAAATCATTTTCTCTGACATGGATATACATGATTTTTTTCAAAGGCATTTCTTAGAAAGTACACTAAATATTTACAAAATAATCTATCAAACATTACTTCTGGACAATATCTCTATGCATTGGAGGTAACATAGGACTACTATATTAGGACTACTTCAATATAAAAAACTACACATCAATTGTACTTACACAGAATTATAAAATTATAACACATTTATCTAAACTGTTAAAGCACATAAACTCTGTTTCTGATGTTTAAATATGGGATAGAAACACATATTGCAACAGAACTCAGAAGAACTTTATTTTCTTAATTGTCTGAAAAAAATTTAAACATATATTTAAAATATATTTTTATATAATTAAAAATATATTTTTAATTTTGTGATTTATGGACAGATCATTAAATATTTTAACAAGTAATCCAAAATAAATGCTAAAATCTTTTTACCCTTCAATCATCATTTTGTTAAACTGACGTATTTGCCTCCTGAATTTAATTGGCCTTATAAACTTTCATTAAAATTGGGACTGCAGGATCAGAAATTTTAATTGACTTTGTGGCCTTAAAACAAACTGCAGCATCACATGAAAAGAAGATGAGAACGTATTATCAGTCCAAGAAAATAATGAAGATGGACATATACTACATAATATTTTGGTATTCTAATAACAGAGTTAATGGTAGAAAAATAAAGAGGAAAAAATCTCTCTCTCTCTCTCTCTCTCTCTCTCATCATCTAATTTCCTATTTCTTAACCATACATCTCCCTTATCTCCCTTACTAGAATTAAATTCATTTGTGATATTTAAAGTTTTATTATAAATATTACACAATATTTCCTGGAATAAAAAAGTGAAATTGTAGGCAATATGCGTCTTTTAAAATGAACGATGGTGGGTTTTAACTTTTTTGCTTATGCTGCATTATTTTAGAGAAAGTGGGTATATTTTGTCGGAATAAGCTTTTGGCAACAAAATACTAGGAATGGTCTGTTACTTTTGATTACTATATTATCTACTGTGATATCATATTTGCTTATTGGGTTTCTGTTATGTTTTATTATATTATTGTCCATGGGACATCAGTATAAGACAGAGTAAAAATTATATTTGTTCAGCTCTCAGTGAATTTTTTTCTGATGCAGAAGTATAATTAGAGGTCCCTGGCTTCTAAGATAACACCTTTGAATGTTCGCTTTCAATATCAGTCATCAGCCCAGGACTATACTTAAGGAATAGGCTTTCTTGAAAAAATAAACAGCATCAGAAGCAGCTCGTGGTATCTCCAGACTGAAGCTATCACATCTGAGTTACCAAAATCTCAAGTAGATAAAAGCAAAGAGAATTGTCTGTTTCTCTTTGGCATTATCTCCTGGTACATAGTCTCCACCCTTGGTCAGGTAGTCCTTGACTTATGAGCACAACTGAGCCCAAAATTTATGTTGCTAAATGAGAAATTTGTTAAGTCGGTTTTGCCCCATTTTACGAATTTTCTTGCCACATTTGTGAAATGAATCATTGCAATTGCTAAGTTAGTAAGACAGTTGTTAAGTGAATCTGACTTCCCCATTGACTTTGCTTCTCAGAAGGTCTCAAAAGGGGATCATATGATCCCGGAATACTGCAATGTCATAAATATGAATCAGTTTCAAGCATCTGAATGTAATTCACATGACTATGGAGATGCTGCAACAATCATAAGTGCAAAAAATAGTCTTAAGTCAATTTTACAGTGCCGTTATAACTTCACACAGTCCCTAAACTAACTGTTGTAAGTTGAAGGCTATCTGTATATACTGAGGCTATCTGCCATTACTTACCTGAAGCCACTTTCCATTTTTGCTCCACCCACAAACCACAATGTCACCCTGTACAACTACCTAGATTTCTGAATGGGATCATGTTGATCCTACAGAAGAACAAGTAAGATTTTTTTTTTAAAGATCAGGGGTCCTGCACCTAAAAGCAACAGTGAGGTTGCCAGACCTGCTAATGTTTTAGCAAAGCACAAACACTTTGCCATTTATATTGTATGTATTCCACAAATAATTCAACACCAGAGATTATTGTAGTGCAGAAATAACTAAAGAATGTTTTCCCTATTGTTTCCTTTCAACAACTGTAAATAAATAATTCTTAAGTATCTTGTGAAATTCTTTCTTGATTTCTTTATGTTATAAAAGTTTTTTTTAATTAATGCACTCTTATGTATCTCTTATGGCTCTTCATCTTTTATTTTAAGTATATTTATGTAAATATAAGAAGTGATAAGATACAAATATGGTAAACATTATACATCTCCATAAAAATATTCAGATATGTAAATAAATATAATCTATTTATTATATGTAGAAATATTTGGCCTATGAAAATATATGGGTCTGCTTATCTTAAATTTGATATTTTCAATCCATAATTACATATATTGAAAATATTATAATATTATAAACTTATATCGGAAAGTTAATCACGCTGAATTTTTTTTTTAAACATGAACATAAAATTAAAATTAAAACTAATTATCAGTTTTATATAATTGTATTCTTATATTTAATTTATCGTACAGAAAACTAATGTAATTAACTTTTATTTATCTAGGTATATAATCTTTTTAGATACCTAGATAATATTCATGAAGATTTCCTTTTATTATTACATAGCACTTTTCTTACATACTGCACTATATAATATTATTATCCTTAGAAGTCAACCAACATTATGCCTCTAGAATATAATAATTATTTTTATTTGATTCATAATGATTATAATTCAAATAAATCCTATTTATATGTCTTTCAAATCTTTAGCCTGCCACTTTATTTTGTCAATTACTAGGCAACAATTATACTAAAATTTAAAAAGTTGGTATAATTCTAGTTTTCTACATCTAATTAACACAGAAAATAGTTGAATTCTATTCTAAATTGAACAAATTCAAAAAGCCACCTATTTTTTAAAGAAAAGAATTTTCAATTAAAGATTCACCTTCCTTCTTATTTTTACTCATAATTAGAAATCCTTCAGATTTCCGTCTAAACTCAGCTTTATACCATCCTATTGTGTATGTGTGAAGATGTGTGTGCATGTATACAAATCTATTTCTTACCTTTAGCAGTGTTATAATGAAACATCCTTCATCCAGGACTGCCTGAAGATTTCTTACCCATTTAACCATTTTTATAGAAAAGTATATTTTGTAACATAGTTTTTTAAATGCAATTCAAATCAGCTTTTCAGTTTGTCTTCCTAAACTACAAGACAGAGTACAACAAGTTTCAAAATGAATAAAACTCAAAATATTTTGCATTAAACTGTCAAGGAAGTACATTTCTATATAACAGTCCTAAAATTCAGATATAACTACAGATAGTTTTTCACTTTTAAATAGACCGTGACTTTTATTTGATCAAAAAGTGGAATTATTTTCTAAATAAATATATATACTGTAATATATGTGCACACATGGGTGCATACACACATACGTATATACACACACATACACACATGTATACACAGATACACACATATATTAAAAACAAATTTAAACATGCATTTAATAGTACAAATATACACCAAAAGTATCCAACTAAGGATAAAATAAATATAGTTAAATTAGTGTGCCAATATGCTAACTTAAGTTACATGAAATAATTATACTTAGAGAAGGAACATACGAAGACTCATATTTGTACACAAACACTTTCATTTGATTATTTTTATGTACTTTTTGAGGCCTAGGCATCCATTTCTACAATTTCATTTCAAAAGTAGAATAGTTTCCATATTTTTGCAATCTGTCTTCATTTCATAAGCCTAACCAAAATAAAATTAAGTAATAGATGGTATCTTAATTCTACCAGTATCCCAAAAATTCTTTAGATGGGAAGTCCTAAAAAGAAATGAAATTTACTCCTTGATTGGGGAAATGGTACATTTTGTGAGCATGAATACAGCTTTTTCCTTAGATAGAATCTTGATAAGAAAGATATAGTTGACTTAAGGATAAACCTGAATATTGGATGCCTCCAAACTGCATTCTTATAAAGGTTATGATTTCACAGATTCTGCAACCTCTTAGAGCAGGAATTCAAGGATCCTAGCTCCAAAGTGTCCTAATCCATGTCCTTAAGATTGTGACCTAACTCTATCATGAGGCATCCAGTAGCAAGTATAATCTTTTAGTTAGTGTAGTGGTAGGCCAGTGGTTAAGCCCTGGAGTGCTACAATTGGGGTCTTGTCACTACGGGAGGAATCAAGCACTCATGCGCCGAAGGCTTCCAGAACAAATCCAATACCCGACTTCAGTTTTTTCAGAGCTGCCCGATTACCCATCCCGGGTTTTATTTTCTTCTTTTTATTTTCTCTCTCCCTCTCTCTCCCCCACTCTCTCTAGAGGGAGAGAGGGGAGAGAGAGAGAGAAGGGGTGGGGGGGGGGGGGAGGCAGAACTTTCCCGGACAGAAGAAATGCAAGGGAAGTGGCTTTACCTGAGCTGTCGCTTTTCCGCTTGCCCATTCTTTTCTCCGTCTCCATCGGGGACAGCGCTTGCCTGCCGTAATCTCCCGGAGCGCATGCTGCTCCTGTCGGGGTGCCGGTCCCCAAACTTGATGAATTCGAGCACAGTCCTGGGGGACTACTGGCTAGCTCCGGGGGTCCAGCCGAGTCGGGCTGAAGGCACAAGCTGTGTCTGGATGAGGCGGACTGGGGAGGCGGTGGAGGCGGTGGCGGGGAAGCCATCTGCGGGATGTGCCAGTTTGTCTGTAACGACTGCTGGTGCTGCTGCTGCTGTTGCTGGTGATGATGGTGGTGGTGGTGATGGTGGTGGTGGCCCCTGTGATGCTGGTTGCCGAACATGCCCTCCTCGTTGGGGTATCCCGCTATGATGCAAGAGGAGGAGGACGCGGAGAGCTCCGGGTAGGACATGTGATCGGAGCGGCCGTGCAGGGCAAGCGCAGACTGTGAGAATGGGTGCAAGCCCTGACCAGGGGGATGGTGAGGACTGCGCAGGCAGCCGAAAAGCGTGTGATCCATGGCATGCGGCAGGGCTCCGAACGGCCAACCCACTGCCAGCGAACGCCCGCCGGAGGATAAGGAGCGACTCGGTCCTCCCCTCTCCTCCCAGCCACCTCTAAGGCCGGTGGCTGCGCGCCGCGTCGCTCGGGTGTAATCCAGATCTCCTGTGCGTGGCTACCAATCCCGGCTTTGGCTTCGCTCGGATGTTTCAAGAAGCGGCCGCTCGGGGCTCGCAGGCGGCGGAACAGAGGTGGTCCGCGCTAATGCTCGGAGGGGGAAGCGCCTCGCCGAAGTTATAAATACAGGAGTGTGTAACGTGAGCCGTGGGCTGGCTTAGCGGCGCGGCGCTGACCACATACGAACGCCAGCCCAACAGCCACCCCAACAACGACCTGCAGCTGCCCTCACCCCCGACCCCAGTTCAGCCTCGCTCTTGCTTGCCAGGCGTCGGGTCAGTCCCAAGAAGCATATAGTTGCAGGACTTTAATAACTTCTGGGCGAGAAACCTTTAGGGGTCCCAGCCTGCCCTCATCCGTGGCCCTTCCAGTTCCGAGCTCCGCCCAACACGCCTCTCATAAGGCGCGAGCCATGAAGGCTCAGATCTTGCCTTTATGTGTGGCGCAGAAAGAGAGTGCAGGTAAGAGAAGCACACCTGTCACACCTGAAGCTTCCTTCTCCTTTATTACCTCCTTTAGGCTAGTAATGGATATACTAGAAATAAGGATATTCCAGAAAGTGCAACCAGGAAGGTCTGGAAGGGAAACATTTAGCTACCATATTCTTTAAGCAGGGCTCTCCAACCTTAGCGACTTTAAGCCTGGTAGACTTCAACTCCCAGAATTCCCCAGCCAGCTGAAGTCCTCCAGATTTAAAGTCGCCAAGGTTGGAGGCCCCTGCTTTAGAGCGTTTTGTGATGAACACTGCTTAAAATATTCTTTATGAGAAGCATGAAGGAGAGGGTTTGGCTTATTCCAGATGTGAGCAAGAAACTGTGTCTGTTTTTGCTTATATTTCTTGGTGTAATCCATATCTTACTAACCTACAGATCACTTTCTTGTCAATTCTCATTCATCCACCTGCAATTGTTCTTTAAGTAGTACAGTGGTAGGAAATAGGGGTGTTGGAGCTAAGGTTGTGATTGTGTCGCCCAGAAAAAGGAAGAATGTATAAGTGAAAGGACCAAGTGACTCTATAAACTGCCTGTTATTTCTCTGCCCAGCTTTTGCACTTACAACATCTTCACACAGAAAGTAACAATGCTGAGAATGAAGTAAAATCTCAATTCATTTCCAACCAATCTCCAAGCCAAAGTTGAAGTCAAATTGACAGCATCTATCTATTTCAGTCTGTTTAAGCAGCAGAAGAAAAGTTTGGACCATTGCAGCTTTCAATCATCAATGACTACATTTAAAAAGTAATTCATAGAAATGTAATAACATGGTCAACCATGGTTTTAAACGTATTATTCGTGATGCTAAAGAGATCCTAGGTATGTTTTGTTAGAAGTTGCCATTTGATCATATATATGGCAAGCTTTTTGAACCAATAAACTAATTCTTATAAAGTGTCATTTTACACTAGAAGATAAGTAATTTGGGCTAATTTTTGTGATAAAAAATAGTACAAAACGTTTTCCCTGATAGGGTTATATAACCCTATTAAATTATACAAATACTTTAATCGGGTTGGATTTGATTGACTGATGTATATCCTCTTTTTCCTCAATATTCCTGGCTCCATTCCTTGCCCCCTTAAGAAAGCTCTATAAGATGGTTGGGCTGAGTGAAAGAACTAATCTAAAATTTTGGAGCAAGTATCTGAATTCGGACAAGCTCCAGCCCAATAGACTCTGAACCCTGTAGGTGAAGTCATAGATAACTGGTCATGAGGGCATCAGTTTACAGGCAGTTCATTCTTTTCATTACAGTGTCCAAATAGATTATTTTATGAACTCTGGGTTAATGGGTGGAATCTGCTTTTGTATCAGGGACAGAATAGCATAAAATTTATGATATAAGATAAATTATCTTCCTATGAAATATCCCGAGACTTCCCAAGTTCTATTCATAGAACCTTCAGGATGCAGGTGTGTAGGCCATTGGTTCTCAATTTTGGTGACTAACAGAGGTGTGAACTTCAACTACCAGCTTGCTGATTGGGAAAGTCTGAGAGTTGATGTCTATACCTTTTTAAGTTGTCAAGCTTGAGAAACCTAGTATAAACTAAATAATTATTAAGGAGGTCTGGATCCACACATATTGTCTCTGGAAATCTCTGCTAATCTGCTAAAATTGAATGAAAAGATGCAAAAGATTCCATTCTTCCTGAGCCCAGTTCACAAACTGTTTACACCTTGATTTAGGGAATCATATTCTACATTAGGCACAGTTTCTTTCTAAAGATTTGGTGACATGTCATTAAGCAGAAAGGAAGTTCAGCTTTGAGCCTTTATTATGCTGAACCTCGTTTTGAAGGGCAAACTAGAAAGTCCACACATGGATTGGGGGAAAATTAAGCCATTGAGGTGTGAATACAAAAACGGGCAAGAAGATCCAGAAAGATACATCTTCGAGGCAAAGACGCAAATCTTTGGATATATTGGTCATTATGGGAAGCCCCGAAGTGCATCAACGGCGATAGAACCGTTTCCCGCCAGACCAGTTTGATTCACTTTGAGCAGAGCCAGGAGTGTCCCAGAGGCAAATTGAACTCCTCCTGTTTTGTCACGCCTAACAGAAATCGAAAACTCGGGCCCACCGGCGGTTTCAAAATTACTGTAAATCCCCTGAAAATACCTATGTAACAAACTGTCCTTGACAAATCAGGTGAAGCCGATGCTGCAGCGCCCACAATTGCGCTGGAGTCTCTCAAAGACTGATTCGAAAACAACACCCAGGAATACAAATTGTCTCGCGTCTCTCTCTGTTTCCATTTACCCATAAAACTCTCGTCGCAAGAACACGTGCCTCGTTGAAAAACTCCGCTTGGCCCGGGAGAAAGCAAGCGCAAGGCACCCTAAAAACTTCATTTCCCGCCCTAACGTTCTCCGCCTTCACTATATGCGACACAGTCCCATTTAGCGAAAAGTTTATTTTGTCTCCTTTGGTGGCCGCGTTTGCGTTGTTTCAGGTGTCTGGAAAAATTCGAGAGCGCTTCGAAAGAGCCAAGGGTTGCTTTAGTTTATATTGGTTTAACAAAGTAACTGTTGATCAACGAAGGATCTTTTAGACATCGGGGTTATTTTTCCTCCCTTCACGCACCTCCAAAAGTCTTGTTTTGATTCTTTGTTGTTCCTGATATTTATTCCCAAACCATGAGATTTCCAGTGCTTTGCATGAAAACACGCACCCGCGCGTCATTTTCATCTAACATTGGGGGGGGGGGGTATGAGAATTGCAAGAGGCAGTGGCTTAAACGGAAATTGAGTCTGATTTTGTGGGAAATTAGTTTTGCAGACTTTCTTTGAGAAAAAAAAAACAGAAAAGTCTTGTTCAACAGATGCTCTTCAGGTTGCCCGGCTGCACTGTGATCATCTGGGGCTGGTAAGAGTTTTCTCCACTTTTGGACCCTATTTCTTATGTTTATAATCGTCTGAAATCATTGTTTGTGACGATTCTTTCTAGTATTTCTTTCTGAAAAAGTTAGTGATGGCTATAGCGACTGAGAAATCCAGAGTTTTCTGTCCCTTTCTTTTTCCAAAAGAATATAACAACTTGTGATTGAATTTTCTATGCCTTATGTTTTATCATTTCAGTTGGAAGTTCCAGTATACATGGATGAAATGAAATGCAGCCTCCTGTATTGCTGATCTTTCTGAGGAAAACCCTTCCTTCCCTCCTTCCTTCTTCCTTCCTTTCCATCTCATATCTATTAATATGTAGCAGCTTTAGAGATGCCTCTACTATAATGCTGTGGTATGCTGGTAAAGCTGTATTTGCCTGCAAATGTATAAACAATTAAGCTTCCATCAAAGTGAGGCTTATTTTTGAACTGATAAGAGTAAAGATGCACTGGCAATTTGAGACAACTCTCCCCTCCCCTGCTGCCATTTGATAAAATACAAAGTTTTACCACAATTACTTTAACTTTCATTGAAATGAATTGGAGAAATAACTGGAAATCTCAAACTCAAATATTGCTCTAATGTTTCAGGTGAACTAAAAATAGGATTGGCTTTAATCTCTGATTAGGTGGAATGTGCCCATGATTTGGGCTAAATTCTCTTCCCTTATTTTCCATGGTTAATGTGCCTTGAAATTTCTTCCCAACCTGTTCCTGTCAATCCTTCATCCTTGATGTGGGACAAGGAGCTTTGAAGGGTGGGGGGGAATAGAAAAAGCAACAAAGTTGACCATTCAGTTTGAGCCATAAAATGCTTCAAGTCACTAAGTGAAGGGGTTACTTAAAATAGTTAATGTTCCAGATCAAAGATAAATGAAATATGCACTTTAGCACTACAGATGGAAAGGATGCTGTCATAGTTAAAAGGAATTATGCATAAGAAAAAGAATAAATGGCAATGAACTAAGCTTTTAATACTTGTGTAATGGACAGTGAAAGATACACAAAAGTAAAAGAAAATAATGAAAACAATAGTTTTTTTAATGTGTTGCGTGCATCTTATTTAGGTCTTTCATAAGCTTATCTGTCATAAGGAATGTTCTGTGTTTTAGGGAGGTCAAATTTATTTTAATTAGATGGGGTTATTTATTGTGAATCCATTAAAAAAGCTTACAATTACAAAAAGTCATTACCAAAGTATTTTTGTTAAACAAAATAATATATAAAATTGGTTATATTTTTTTATAGAGTTTGTCCAATTATATAGGTGAATTACTAGATTTATAAAGTATTTATGTATTCAGATTTTAGAATATTGTTAAATGTCAGTGCTAATCAGAATAAAATACCACGGTCTAGAATGCATTTTTATTTACTTATTATTTATAAATTTTTGGGTGATATTTATGAAAGAATAGACAAAACAAGTGAGTTAGTCCAAGTATCTAATTATAAATCTGCAAACTATGTAACAAATACATTTTCATACATTATTGTGTTTTTCAAACCTGAAATACATATTATATGTTGTAATGTGTGTGTGTGTGTGTGTGTGTATGTATGTATATGTATATGTATGCATGCACGCATGTATATATGTGTGAGTGAGTGTGTGTGCATGTGTGGTATTTTATACAATGATTTTTATTGGTTTAAAATTACAAAGCTAAAACACTAATATAAAATAATATAAACAAGAAAAAATAAGAAGGTGCGAAATAGAAAAAGGAAGAATTAGGTAGAAAAAAGGTAAATATATAAAATGAAAAATTAAACAAAAAATATAGAAATAAATAATGGGCATTTCCCTCTTCACCAAGACAAGTATAATTTTTTTCAATAGCTTAACACATTTTCTAATATTTTAACCAAAATTCATCTCATGTCTCACTTTTTATTTTTGGCAAATAAAAAAATAAATACCTCATCTTTCAATCTTAATCAGCAGGTGCCCATTAAAACTAGACAAATATTCATACCACATCCATACACATACATATACACACAGAGAGACATGTACATATACATACACACATACACATTTTAAATAAATAATTCAATTTAATAATTCTTTCCTGCATATTAAACAACACCTTGTCATCTACAAAACTCTACTTCCCATGTCTTGTCTCATGTTCATAAACATATATTTAAAACCTCATCATTCAAAGTTAACCAACAAAAGCCCATTAAGAGGTACTAGAAACTGTTATGTACATAAAACTGTCATGTATGTAAAATTCCATGTGAGTCTTCCAAACCAGAGAATAATAAAATTTTATTTTGTTAACAAATACAACCCTTTAAAAGAAATTGATTTATATAATTGTATTTACTTACTTACTTGATTTATATAGCTATCCATTTCACATATATGAATTTGAGAAGCTTACAATAAAATAATAAAATCAAATAAAAAACATAATACAACATACAAAATGACAACACATTAACTAATTATATGTATCATTCTCCATTATTTTTGCTTTGCTAAATGTCAATATGTTTAGAATAAATGAGATTTTATTTATTGTTCAGGTATGTCAATCAAAATTACACTATTTTTTGTTGTGCCTTTGTATTCCATTCTATATTATTTTAATCTATAAATTAAAATATTCATACATGGCCAAATTCCAAATAATCATACATTCCTGTCAGAATTTGTATACTAGCTTTACTAGTATTCAGTGGACTTTTATAGGGATTGAAAAGAATATTACAGAAATAACAGATGTAATCATAAGTTACTTTAAGTTTAATTGTATAAATTATCCACGTAATTTTGTATTCTTGAAAATTCTTTGAATCCAAAGACCTGATCTTGACATATGCCTCTGCATCTTCCTAACTATAGATTTATTAAAAGGGTATGATTTTTAAAGGCTTTTAGAACATACATTATTAAAAAGAATAAGCATTATAAATAAAAATGTGTGAAATTTAATTAAAAGCATGTGCAAGTTTATTTCATTGTTTGCTTTATTAGGACCAACACTTTTGATGGCTCTGTAATCTAATCCATAGAACTTGACTTGGGTAAGTACAGAGAAATGGGTCTTCTAATGTTCACTAATTCCATCTGCATTTCCAGCTACAGGCAGCTACTTATAATATTCAAAAGATACTCTGAAAAATGGAATGACTATAATGCAACATAAGCAGTAAGAATTAAAAGAGAAAAAGGCCAGATGGAGTCAGCAAAAGCAATAGCCTTATATATCTGTATTGTAAACTACCCAGAGGGGACCCCAAATTCACATCTGGATTCAGAATAATTTTAGCTTTGAAAGATGGAAGATGGTTCGATGAGTTTTAAAGGAGTCTACATTTTTAGTTCTCTTAATACCAAGAAGAAATTTCTAATATGAATTTGAATTATTTTACTTTGTAAAATGTTTTCTTGCTATAAATCATCTGTTTTATTATTTATTTTTGTACAATAAAGCCACCTTATATGAAATATGTCTTGTCTTTTGACTTTTTAAAATATCACAGGTCATTTTTGCAATTAATAAATCAGCTATTTAATAGTAAACATGCTACATCTCTGTATTTCCTTATAATGGAGTAATCTTCATTGGACTCGATAGAATTTTTTTCTGAGTAGGCACATATAGGATTGCAGTTTCGTTTTGTTATTCCATGTATCTCTTTAGAAATTATATAACTGCACCTTATTAGAGTAAAAACTAAAAATTATAATTTGAAGAGCATAATTAACTGCTTATTACAATGTTTTTTTTAAATGTTATTTAAAAGTTCCATTAAACTCAGGGAGGTTTTAACTCATTAAATGATGTTCAGATAATAAGGCAAAAAAAAGTTCATATTGTAAGTTTTGTTCTCAAATAAACAGAATCTTTCAGACATTTGTACTCCTGTTTCATTATTTATGTTATTATAAGCAATGTTTGCTAGAAGGTGTATTGTTCATCATATTCAGCCTTTTATCTACAGATAAATTAACAATTTAATGTCTTTTCCATACAGTTGCTCTGAAATATCTACAGATATTTCAATGCACTCATAAAATTTGAAGAGAGCTTTTAATCCTAGCTAACTTTCATAATCTAGATAGCCCTAAACAACAATAGCAGGGTATATGAGTAATTACTGTTATTGCTACATTATACCAAACTATTTTGCTTACCAAATCTCAGTATAACCCTACTTTATGTAGAAAACCTCAGCATTTGGAGGATGCTATATTGTAAGTGCCTGTTACTTGGCATATATATACAGTGTATGTGTAGTGGTGAAAATTTGGAAGATATAAAATACATGTTTTTATTACCCTGAAATATTTGCAAATAATGTCCATCCTATTAATGACTTGTACAGTGCCATTTATTTCAGCAATACTTACATAAGATATTATTTTGTATAAGACTTAGTTTTTTCCTTTATACAATAGATATAATCCTCTTACAAATCTAGCACTGAAGAATGAACAGAATTGGAATAATATCACCAAATATTCTGGTGCTTCCCTCTCTCTTGTTCATTAGAAGATCTGTCCGAGTATTGGAAGTGTTGTTCATTGGTGGATATTTTTCATTCTGTTTATGGAATGCTCAGCTTCATTTATATGAAGCTGAGAAAGTATATAACAGAAAGTGTATAACGCTATTCACAGTTGGTTGTCTAAAGCAACCTAAATACCCTTTAAATAAGATATTTTGTTTAAAAAATTACTATCTATGGATGGTATTTATATAGGAAAAATTATAATCATAGTGTATATCTTCTGATGATGTACTATAGAAAAGAATTTGTCCTTTGAAGATGAACACTACATTTATGATGTATCAGAATAAAATATATGAATGTTTGTGGTTACTACTAGTACACTTTTCTTAATATGTAATCTATAATGTGATTGACTTTTTAATATTGATATTGGTTAAGTCAAATATATTTTAGTTTTGAATTAACTTTAAAAATATAAAGTACTTCTTAAAAGGATTTTTATTTTATATCTTCATACAAAGCTATTATATTATTCTATAATATAATATTCTATAATATTTAATAAATTATTTTCTATCAGTTTAAATCAGGTTAAGAAACTTCACCTTTTTTCAAAAAAAAAAGATAGTAATGAAAGTGCATTTCTGTATATTTTCGGGGAGATGTTTGTAGAGGGCATTGTAAAATTTGTGATATAAGGTGTTAATCATAAAAATAGTATGTGTATCCTTTTTATTGTTGAAAATTAGTTGGTAGTTATGTCTCTGATTCTTGGTGGTTTGTTAATGAAATGGAATGATATAACTTCTATTGACTGTGGAAATTATTCTAAAAAGGAATTCCTAAGCTATGTATACATATTTTCAAAAATATTGGAGTATGTTTTTTAACTTTTAAAATTATATATAACATATCTAATGACATCAAATTTCAGATTACAATGGTATTCTTTTAAATATAATAGAATTACATTCTAAATAATAGAATGTAAATCTATTTTAATAAAATGTTTTTTGTCCAGATTTTTTGTTGAATGGTTTTTTTTTAATTTGTGGAGTAGTACACTGGGGTACGCATTTCCTATTATTTGTAAATAAAGTGAAGATTCAAGTATTTTCCATTAAAACAAAATTATTGAATTATACCATTTTACCTTTTGTCCACGTTGTTAGCATTTGGTGATTTAAAAAGCTAAAATATTTGTATATCACAAATACTCCCATTTGTTAGATAATATCATTTGCTACCAGTTTGCTTTAGGGCTTGATACACACTGTTTTGCTTGATCAAGACTGGTTCAGTTGCATGTTAATTCCGTTTTCAATAGAGAATTGAAAGTTATTTTGCTTGTTTTATTTTAGTTGCTCATATGGAAGCATTTCACCATCTAAGATATCTGGTACAGAAATTCACAGATGTTCAAACACAACTGCAATTAAAATATCAGAACTAACACCCAAGAGCAGTGCTATTTGGCAATACTTCCAAGCAGTTCATTTCATGTTTTGGTTTCAAGGTTTTTCTCTTCTGCTACATGTCTATAAAATTACAATCAAGACAGATTCTCATTGTGCAGACACAAGACGCAATGGTTGGATATCAAAGTCACCTATTTCATTTGCAATAAGCTGAGTAGAACCGATACTTTGGACGTTATTTAAAATAATATTCCAATTAATTTAAAATAAACATGTTATATTTAAACCATTAAGAATGAAAGATTGTGGTTTTATTTCCTATAAGGGTTTTATTAAACTATCCAATCCTTTGTGTCCAAAATTAATTATTGAGTTTATTCTGATACAAAATTGCTAACTCCTATTCCCTCCCCCCTCCCCCCCCACAAACTGGAGTTTTGTACTACATTAGAACACAATTATGTACGGAATCTGTGAAGAAGTGAAATGAAGCAGTCATTTCTATCATTCAGCACCAGAAACTAAATAGTGTAAGTAACTGTTGGTACTGACACCACTATAAACCAAAGAAACCTCAGATTCCTCAAAATCCATAGACAAAAATTCTCTGGAGTACAGAGTATGAGTTCTTACAGGAGTTTCATAATATAAACAACTTTGTCCCTTGTAGACCATAAAAAGGAGAAGAAAAATGGGAAAAGGAAAGTCACCTGTGCTTTAAAACATGATTAACACAACTCATATTTTCACTGTAATTTCTGTTTTCCTTTTAAAGGACCAAATCCCTTAAACCTCTTCATACAATATCTAGAATTGCCAGCTGATGGAATTTTCTGTCCCTCATACACTGCCCAAACTAGCCAAACAGTTTCTGATTCAAAATGACTCATGAGAAGAAAAATGTTCACTTTCTTTGAAAAGAAAAAGCAGTGTTCCAATATTTGAAGGGTTGCCACAAAGAAGAAGGGTTCAATCTATTTTCCAAAGCACCAGAAGGCAGGACAAGAAGCAAAAAATGGAAACTGAACAAAGAAAGAAGCAACCTAGAACTAAGGAGAAATTTCCTGGCAGCAAGAACACTCAACCAGTCAAACAACGCCTTCAGAATTGTGCTCCAACACTGTAGGCCTTTAAGAAGGGACTGGATAACAAGTAGGGGTTGGACTAGAAGACCTTCAATCCCTTCCAGCTCTGAAGATGAGGAGGAGGAGGAGGAGGAGGAGGAGGAGGAGGAGGAGGGGCAGGAAAAGAAGCAGCAACCCTGTTAATAAGGAAGAAATGCAATGTTAAAGAAACTATTACCTGTAACAACAAGGAAAACAGAGTTGCAGACACAGGTTCCTTTTCTGATCATCTATGATTGATATTCAAGTGCTATTCCCAAATTGCATTGCTTGGGGACTTATTTATTTGCACTGGGAAGCATGTGGAAAGCATGTGAATGTTTTCAGAATTTAGGCAGGAAAGCTTATTTCCATTCATTGCTCACTATTGCAATTAAGAGAATAAAAGACTGGAAGCAGTCTAAAATGAGGGGGGAGAATGATAGTTACTTGGTTGATTCTTGTAGCTAATGCTACAAGATGCTAGTGGCTGACATAATTCTTAATGCTAGTGGCTGACATAATTCTAACAATGTCTATAATAGAGGATAGACCTTTAACAGGAATGACCACTAATTCTACTTCTAAAATTACATTAAAAGAATGTTGCAAATCTAAAAATACAATTTACTTACCATCTACAAACCAAGAAAATAGGAATGGTCTTTTCGGAGCCTCTTGCCTACTCACTATCCAACTGCATTCTGCTATTTCTTATCTAACCATTCCTTATGCAGCATCCCCTTTATCTTTTTTCATAGAACTTCCAAGGTCCTACATTATAGTGTGTTTGTGTGTGAGTGTGTGTGTGTGTGCCTGTGTTGGTGGTAGTGGTGGCTTGCCCTGCCTAAAAAATTGTCCTACTTCAGAGCTATCCTTGAACACTAAATATGGGGATTGGGAGAAAAATAGCATCTGAAAAACATTCTTTGAATTATTGTGATGGAAAATAATTCTGCTAGGGTTCTGAAAGGTGACATCTATTTCTGAACTTAAATTCATTTTAAAATGAAGACTATATATTTTTGAAAGTAAAGCAAGTATCAAAATTCCATCAATGACTGGACTCCAATATCATTTTTACAGACACGTGAATTGGAGAGATGTGGAAAATAATATACCAATTCCTTCCTAGTACTATTGTACTGCTTTTAAACAGAAAGAAAATGACCTTAAATATTTTCAAATGTCTGCTTTGGGGCCTGCTGAAACAAATCCCCAGATGGAGTTTGAATGAAGACTCATTTTGGCAATGTTACTTGGAATTTTTTCTTTTGATTTTAATGGAAGTTGGAATAGATTCAAAATATTTTTACAAAAACAGTAAAATAGATCCTTAACTAGAATATTCATTTAATATTTATTTCTTGACAAACAATCTAGTTCATGAAAAAAAGATATGCCTAAAATTTTACAATCTAAATCTAAATAAATGTATATAATCAAATTAATAACAAGTATATTTGCCTCCTGCATATTATTTATTTTAAGCACATTTACAAGAACTAAACAGAAAGACTCTGTTAGAAGGGATGAATTATAATTACTGTTAATTTTGATTAAAACGTCTCCATATTTTATTGAAGTTAGGAAAAGAATAGATTATTGTTCAGGCAGATCAAATAATTTATTTCAACAAATGGTATTAAAAAGAAGCATTTCAGAAATGTCTGTTTCAGCCATAATATCTGGGTCAGTATTCATGCCTATATTGCCTTTCACATAATTCTGTTGATTATGTGTCATCAGATCAGAGTTAATTCTTAGAGATCACATAAATAGATTAACAAACTATACCTAAGCAGGTCTTTCAAGTCTTATAATAATACCATCCATTGTCATTCTCAGTCCATCTACCTTAATGCCAGTTGCCCTGTCTTTCATGCTACATTTCTCAGCATTACATCTTCTCTAAATTGCTAGTCTTGGCATAAAGTCTCCAAAACAGGATAATATTATCCTGCCACTTGTAGTACTTGTGAGAACTCTGGATTTGATTTGTTGATGATTCATTTGTTTTTTTGGTTGTTTCTATTCTCAGGAGAATACCAAAGTTCAGAAGCATCAATACCCTTCCTAGCCTGCTTCTTCTTCCATGGAGTATAATAGGATATAGCTGCTGTATTTTTTTTACTGCTTGTTACTTTACTGTTTAATGAATCTATACAGATACAAATTTCATACACACAGGGGCACACACACAAACACAACACACATGAAAGCACACATCTTTATATACTTGAAGCATTGTGCAGTCTTTCTAAATATATAATCAGCTTTTTAAATCATATATCACTCTGTAGCTGTGGTAACTAGATTCTTTGTTTAAAATATACCTTGACTTGAGGATGAGAATATTTGGGTCTAAAAATAGGAGATGCATTTCACTGCTGATATGTCAGAAATGGCATCGATCCAGAGAAGTGGGCAAAATGTTTGTAGTTAGCTAAACATTTCCGACTAGATCTCATTAAATAAAGCAAACATAATTTGTTTGTTTTACAATATATTAAAAATAGTTGTTTTTTACTGATATTTGCAACACTTCATTCCAAAGAAGCCAAAACAAAACCATATTGCATCTGATGTAGGAATATGCTTTCAGGCATTTATTGTATATAACTGGGAAACGGCTCCTAGCAACTAATCTTGAGCATCCATAAATTCCAACGTAGCATTACTTCCGTGGCTATATGCATGTACCACAATACACAAGGGTGTTAGCTCAATCTCTCTCATCCGGAATAGGGAGGATTGGAATTGAAAATGCTTCCAACCTCTTTTTTGTACCACATGTCTTGAAAACCTATCCTTCTTAGATGAAACTGAGCCTTCTCAGATCCACTTTGCCTATCATAAAGAATTTTACTTCCATCACTCAGTCCAGCATGATGTTTGTATTTCAGTGATGTTTGTAACAGAATAGACTCATAGAAAGATAGAAATGACAGAGTCATAAGACTATTATACCAGACAAACTTTTTAGAGAATATATTGTTCTGAGGTCATGGATAGTGAGGGAAGGAAGGAAAAGGTAAAGTTCTCAAATGATGCCCTACATGATTACCTAACTTGTTAATGTTCCATATTCAACATCTATCCTTGATAAATAGATAAAGTTTAATCATGCTGAAGGCTTGCTTGAATTGCACTGAAATATTTTAAAGTTTCTCCAGCTTTTCAAAAGTTCCTCCCAAAAATTCCATACAATAAAGAAGTGCCCGAACTTCTGCCAAGGATCATTAAAAAAAATAGAGATATGCTTTAAAACATTTTATTTTAAAAAATGTTACCTGGTTTGGGATAGTTTGCATATAGAATTATGCAACTTATAGCTCCTTCTGCTTAATAGCTCAGTCCGTTAGATTCTTTCTTTAAAAATGAACAGGATCAAATCTAACCAAAAACAAACATGAGCTAAAGAACTTTATATTTCCACCAAACATGGCATTAGAGATGTGTACTTTTCTGTACCTACTTTACCAATTATATTATTAAAAACAAAGAGAAGGTTTTTTTTATTATTACTATAAAATACTGCTCTTTAATGGACCTGTCATCTAGAAATGATACACCGTAGTGCAATGGCAGTGGATATTAGCCTTAGCATAATTCTTTATTACTTTAAATTCTGTGATACAGTACTTCATAAAGAAAAATAGGGCAAAAAAGAGTTTTTCTGTGATGATCTTAATCTCAGTTGTAGAACTCACTCAGCATTCTATTCGCATATTATATATATATATATATATTTTCCATATAGATTTGTTCTGCCTCAAGGACATTGTTTCCAGTAGCACCCAATACTGTGATTTCTTATTACATATTAGATTGGTTCTCTTCTTTCTCCCAGAAGCTCAAGACAGAACACATGGTTTTCCTTCTTCCAGCAACACTATAAGTTAGTGTTGGGTTGAGAGACAATGATTGATAAAATGGCTGAGTGGCTGAGAATGTACTAGAAGCACACTCAACTTTTAGTATGATTATTTTAATGTCTCATTCTAAAGGCAAAAAGCCAAATAATATCTGTTAACCAAATTTTCTAGGCAAATTATGAGAAAGTAGCAACTATTCATATTAGGCAATCATACATGGTGGTGACATACCTATTAAGAGCCATGAAGCAATAGCAAATTACTGGTCTATCTTGGATGCATTGATTTGGCTTGAATGTGAATAGCTTCAGTCTGCAAGAAGAATTTCATTTGGGTCATATATCTTAGCTTTTTGGTTTTCTCTACAATAATTTTAAAGTCTTGGTATGGATAGTGCGCAGTAGGCAGGACATTGAATTTTACAAATAGATCATTTCCCAGCTTGCTGCCTCCTACTCTCTTCTTCATTCTCCCTAAGGAGAAAGAAACAAAATCCTTTCATAGACCATCAGGAAGGGAAGCTAAAAGGTCAAGAATCTGAGGGGGGGGGGAGTTTCATCAAGTGAGTGAGAATAAAGAAGATGAGAAAAAAGATCTGATTTAAATCCCCCATTGTGTTTCTTCTCGGTTTAATCTCAGGTTATTTATTTCATAGCTATGGAGAGAAGGACATCATTTCTATTAATGATAATCATTAATATTGACATAAATGTAGAAATGGGAGAGAAAAATATCTCTACAATCCCTTAGACATAAATAGGATTTCCCTTGCAGCCAGAGATTTTTGGTGGTAAGCTTTTGCTGAAGAAAATAAGTATTTAAAGGCCTCTTCCAATTCCCTCTTTCAATTTTTAGGCTCCATGCTGAAGGGAAATCAAGCAGCAAGATAATGCTTGTCATTCAGTATGATACTTTACTCTTACATAAAAGCTTTTATTGCATGTTGTGCATGTCCATCAACAGGATTGTTCTACTAATCATTAAGTATAATGGACTTCTCTCTTTCTGTCCCACATGAACATTTTACATAAATATCTCATTTTAATTTTATTTTTGGTGTGAATTCTGAAGCATTGCCATTCACACAGCGTATGCTGTATATTGAAGAAACAGATCATAAATAGAATGAAGGAAACTCAGACCTGATTATTCCACCTAGACAAATAAAATTTTATTCTGAATTAATTATTTAGTCTTAGACTAGACCTGCAGATATCCTTAGTTTTATCATGTAATTGTTTGACTTACAATTATTTGTTTATTGACTGAAGATATAATGGCATTTTAAAAAGGGACTTATGACCATTAAAACCATTGAAACATCCCCATTGTCATATGACCAAAATTTGGATGCTTGGGAACTGATAGGTATTCATGACAGATGCAGTGTCCAAAGGTCATGTGTTCATACTTTGCAACATTCTGTCAACAAAGTCAATAGAAAAGCCAGATGCACTTATCAAGCATGTAACCCTGTTACTAATTCAACAATTGTAGTCATTAACTTAATAACTGTGGCAAGAAAATTTGTAAAATGCGGCAAAACTCACTGAACAACTGTCTTGATTAGAAATGGAAACTTTGGGCTCAAATGTGGTTATAAATCAAGGACTACCTATATAGGAACAGGAAATAAATAAGCTTCCCTTGAGTTGTAATTTCAAAGGTTTCCGACAAGATCCTTCCTGATTCAAGCATATATTAGGGTAATTTTATAGCCTATTCCTATTTTCTATGTCTGGATTATCTACACTGTTTCTGCTTGAAAGCAAACAAGTTGTACAGCCATTCCATAAGAAATAAGAGGATATATCTATTGCTTTCATTTTGAGCAGCAAATACAAATGTTGTAGTCTTGTTTTAATTGATAGTAACAATCTGATACTACCAAATTCAGACTCTGAACTTCACATTTCAAGTGAAGTTTTTATGTTTGCCTAACATATGAAATGAGAACTCCCAGTTATTAATTTTTCATTGATTTTTGAAATGTAAGTCAAGTCAGAGATTTCCTCTTCCAACCCTTTCCTATTTATTTATTCCTTAAATGTCTTCGTCTTACTGCCATGTTACACTTTAAAAATCCTGACAGCCTCACAACTCTGTTTCCTTCTATCAACTCTACTTACCACACATTGGCTCAACTACAGTATTATTCTATCACTATGCTAATGAGAAAAGAAAGAATAAAGGTTTCTGTCTTTATTTTCTGCACTGCCAGACACTAGAAAATGTAGCTTACTGATATGGTAACTGCTCTTGTGGTATGTTTTTCCCAATGCTACATGTGGTTTTATAAATTGGCACCCTACTATTTGGCTTACTAAGGATGCTGAAAGTATATATAGAATATATCTGTTATTTCCTGTGGTTTGGAGTTATCATTGGCCAATATGACAGGATGAAAAAATAGTGCAATTGACCAAAAAATAAATAAATCAAATAACCAATATTTGGGTTGTCTCAAAAATAAGTCAAACAATGTGCATATAAGACAAATTTTGCTTTTCAAAGCAATTTAGGAACAATTTCATATTCTTTATATGTTTTGGTTTAAGAATTGCTAAAAAGATCTTTTCTGATTTCTTTGCAAATTCATGTGTAGAGAAAAACTGAGTAGTAAAAAATTAAATAATCAAATATATCATTTTTGCATACATCTAAATAAAGCAGACTAAAAGCAATCTGTAGATATCTTAAATAAGACAAGATCCTTGTGATGTAAATTGCATGAGGTCTCCTCAAGAGCTTCTATAATTATGTCTTAATTTAATCATAAGATGCCCAAGGACTGCTATAAACTTTGAGATAAGTCAGATTGTGAAAATCTGTTCTTTCAATCCATTTTTTCAAAAGCTACTTTGGCTGCTATTTTGATTTAAGCTTCAGAAGATCCATAAAGATGGATTAACTACTCATGTGTGATGTCCTGCTATTTCCTTTAAATGAACTATTTAGTTTAGTTTAGTTTATTTTCATTGTACCTCATACAACGAAATCAAACACCATCTTCAGTGCACATCATGACCATAAACACAAACACACATCCTTCACATTCTATACACTGAATTGAAAACCCCTGACACTGCGCCAACACTGCACTATACAATAGAATTTAACAAGGCTATTGCCCTGGGATAGAAGCTGTTTTTCAGTCTTTTTGTCCTTTTTATTATTCTGTATTGTCTGCCAGATGGCAATAGTTCAAAAAAAGGGTGCCCAGGATGAGATGGATCTTTCAGAATGTTTTGAACTTTCTTAAGACAGCGGGACCTATAAAGCTCTTCCAAAGAGGAGAGAGGCAACCAATAAGCTTCTGGGCATTGACATTAATCCTCTGGAATGCTACCCTATTTGCTACTGTGCAATTGGCAAACCATATAGGGATGCAATAAGATAATACTCTCTATGGTGCAGCGGTAGAAGGTCACCAGCAGTTTTTCATTTAGTTGTTGTTTTCTGAGAAGTCTCAGGTAGTATAATCTCTGCTGGGCCCTTTTGACCAGTGCTGCAATATGAGCACCCCAGGTCAGGTCCTCTTTTATGGTAACACCCAGAAACTTAAAATTGGCCACTTGCTCCACTTGGTCTCCATTGATAAGCAAGGGCTGGATGTCTGATCTGTTCCTTCTACAGTCCACTATAAGCTCCTTGGTCTTATTGGTGTTGAGATGAACTTACTGTCTCCACACCATGAAAGCAACCAATCCACTTCATTTCGGTAGACAGACTCATGTTTATGTTTATTTAATTTATATACCGGCCCCTCTCCCATTTGGGACTCGGGGCGGTGTACAGCCAGATTAAAAACAATACAGAGAAATTTTAAAATTTAAAATGTAGAATTTAAAAACAGATTAAATAAGTGGCTGGAGTTAAAATAGTAAAAACAAGGGCATATAAAACAACAAATTTAAAACCCCACAATACTACTAGGCCAGACCGGCTCGTTGAAAAAGATGGGTCTTCAATGTGCACCTGAAGGTTTGCAGGTCAGGGACAGTCCATATCTCTGGAGGCAACTCATTCCAAAGGGAGGGTGCTCCTATAGAGAAGGCCCGTACCCTCGGGGTCGCCAGCCGACATCGTCCAGCTGATGACACTCCAAGGAGGCCCACCCTGTGAGAGCGCACAGGCCGATAGGAGGCTGATGGTGGCAGAAGGCGGTCCCGTAAATACCCGTGTCCCAAGCCATGGAGTGCTTTATAGGTGACCACCAACACCTTGAATCGCACCTGGAAGGCTACTGGAAGCCAATGCAGCTTGCGCAGGAGCGGTATAACATGGGAGCTATGGGAAGCCCCCAGAATCACCTGTGCGGCCGCACTCTGCACAACTGAAGCCTCCAGATGCTCTTCAAGGGGAGCCCCATGTAGAGAGCATTGCAATAGTTGAGACGGGAAATGACAAGGGCAGAAGTGACTGTGTGAAGCGCGCCCAGATCCAGAAAGGGCCGCAACTGGCAGATCCGTCGGATCTGATGAAAAGCTCCCCTGGGGATGGCCATTATGTGATCTTCCAGCGACAGCTGTACATCCAGGAGGACACCAAGATTGTGCGCCCTCCCCGTGGGGGTCAAAATTTCTCTCCCCACAGCCAGCGATGGAATAAGTGGTTGTATCTGGGCGCAGGAAACCACAGCCACTCTGTCTTGGTAGGGTTGACTCAGAACCTGTTCATACCCATCCAAGTCCGCAGGCCTCCAGGCACCGGGTCATCACTTCAACGACTTTGTTGGGGTGGCCTGGGGTAGAAATGTATAACTGAGTATCTTCAGCATACTGATGGAATTCTACCCCAAAACCACGGATGATCTCACCCAGCGGCTTCACATAAATATTGAACAGCAGAGAACAGACTCCTGAGGCACCCCGCAAATCAAGGGCCTTGGGGTCAACCTCTGCCCCCCTGCCAACACAAATTGCAAATGGTCGGAGTGGAAAGAGGAGAACCTCCGTAACATGGTGCCCCCCATTCCCAACCCCCCTAACCGCTGCAATAAGTTACTATGGTCAATAGTATCAAAAGCCACTGAAATATCTAACAGGACCAAGACAGAGAAACAACCCCTGTCATGGGTCCTCCAGAGATCATCCACCAACGCGACTAAAGCCATCTCCATGCTGTACCCGGGCCTGAAGCCCAATTGAAATGGATCTAAATAGACAGCTTCATCCAGGTGCTGAGGGAACTGTTGTGCCACCACACTCTCAACAACCTTCACCACAAAGCAAAGGTTGGAGACCGGACAATAGTTCGATAGTAATGTTGGGTCCAGGGACAGTTTTTTGAGGAGGGTCTCACCACTGCCTCTTTCAAGGTGGCAGGCAAAAGCCCCTCACTTAAGGAAGCATTAATAATACCCTGGAACCAACCTCGTGTCACCTCCCGGGTGGCCAAAACCAGCCAGGAGGGGCATGGATCCAGTAAACATGTGGTGGCATTAAGCCCACGCAGTATCCTGTCCACGTCTTCCAGGGTCACAGGATCGAACTCATCCCAGATGACCTCACCAAGATCCGTTCCAGTCATCCCATCCAGAGTTGCCCAGTCAGAGTCCAGCCCGTTCCGAATCTGACCGATTTTGTCCTGCAGATATCTCGAAAAATCCTTAGCCTGTCCCTATAAGGGATTCTCCCACATTCCCACATCTAAAAGGGAGCGGGTCACCTTAAAAAGGGCGGCTGGGTGATTTTCTGCAGACACAATAAGGGCAGAAAAGTAAGAATGCTTTGCCGCCCTTATCACCACTAAATAGGTCCTAATATGGGACCATAATAGTGTTTGATCGGATCCGGAGCAGCTGATCCTCCAACCACTCTCCAGGCATCTTTTCCAGTGCTTCATCTCCCTCAGCTCCTCGGAAAACCAAGGAGCCAATTGGGATCGGTACCGAGTAAGACGCCGTATGGGTACGATCCGGTCAAGGGCCTTGGCCACCACCCTGTCCTAGGTGGCCACCAAGTCCCCCATCGGGTCATGTGTGCGAACCTCGGGAAAAGGCCCAAGCTCCATCAGGAACCTATCTGGGTCCATCAGGCACCTGAGGTGGAACCATTTTGTTGGTTCCGCCTCCCCGTGGTGAGGGGGTGTGGAATGGAAGTCCAGCCTAAGGAGCGAATGATCTGACCATGACAGGGGCTCTATAACAATATTCCCCATACCTAGATCATCTTGCCACTGGCCAGAGACAAAAACCAAATCCAGAGTGTGACCCCCGATGTGTGTGGGATCTCAAATTAATTGGGTCAAGTCCATGGCTGTCATGGAAGCCATGAACTCCTGAGTAATCCGGAGGTCTCTCCGGCAGAAGGTAGGTTGAAATCCCCCATGACCATAAGCCTAGGGGTCTCAATCGCCAAACCGGCTATAACCTCCAGGAACTCAGGCAGGGCCGATGCCACGTAGCAGGGAGCCAGGTACATGATCAGTAGGCCCACCTGAATCCTGGAACCACACTTCACAAAGAGGGATTCACATCCGGTCATCTGAGGGACAGTGGATTCCCTAGGACATAAATCTTACTTAATAACAACTGCAACCCCTCCACCCCTCCTCTGTGCTCTCGGTTGATGAAAAACCCAAAATCCGGGTGGGCACATCTCTACCAGGGGATATCCCCCATGCTGGCCCATGCACACCCCTCCTGCCCCCCCCCCCCCCACGGATATGAGTCCCACCACTGTTGTATCATCTGGAAATTTAGTAATAGTATTACTAGCATGAATGGGAATGCAGTCAAGCACATAAAGAGTATAGAATAAGGGACTCAACACATAACCTTGTGGTGTACCAGTGTTAAGAATAAGGGCTGAAGAGGTATGATTACCTAATCTGATCCTCTGTGAGTGGCCAGACAGGAAATCCATAATCTATATTTCATCTCTTATACACAATATTTGAGTAATCTTTTCTATTCCACTTATTTAAATTTAATCTTATAATTGATAATGCAGATATTGCCATCATTAGTAATATTCTTCCTTTTATTCCAATTAAAAATACATATTTGAGAAATTGAAGAATCATGTTGAAAGATGAGGAAAGGATTAAATTATCCACAATTTTGGTTCCACACAATATAAGAATATCTGATTTTCACCAGCTGGTGACTTAAATGGCACTGAAAAAATATCATTGCACTTGACTTTGACAATTGTGTACCATTACTTTAAAAATAAAGATATATTTAAAATAAGAGTATATACAGTCATTTTATTAGCTTTACAGAGACAAGCATGTTCACAGTGTCTTGACTTACAAGCAACAGTTCATAATATTTTGCTATCTCCTTTTGCTGTAATCTTAATGTACACACTTCCCCTAAGAAGCCAAACACCAAAATGAACAACAATGAAAAAAGTACAATAAAACTTTGGAAAAGGGAGTTTATTTAGTAATAAAAGTTCTTCACATCCCTGGACTGGGACTGCAGTTTCCCAAGTAATATAATTACAGAATGACTTCCATAGACTCTGAAAAGTAAGGTATCCTATGAATTGAGCTTAAATTGTGATAAGTTCATCAATGCAATTTTCTTTGCAGTAATACAGTTTTTTGGTGCATTTTGGGGGCATTTTTTAAAAATTTTTTGAGTAATTTCCTATTCATATATTAACTGAATGTTGATTTAAAATTCTGATTTTGGGAAAAACTCTTAGCAGTTCATTTCTTTAATTTATTATGGTCATAGACAGTCTGTTACTCAATCAGTAGATGGAGCTATAAATGACTGAATGTGGTTTTGTGTTAATGTAGTTTTATGTGTTCTGATATAATTTCATCAAAATTATAACTATTTTGGGGGAAATCATTAAAGACTTTTTACATAAACAGATTGAATATTGGCTCAGTCATTTTTGGGGTAACCCACTGTATCTTTAGCCCAAAGTAAAAGATCTTGAAACATTGTTCTTCTTTAAAAATTAAAAACTAGGCAACAATATATACATTTATTATTGCAAAGTCTTTTCTGATTAAGAAATTACCCAGAAGATAGTTCTGTGCATGCCATTCATCAGAAGTTACTCCCATAGTAAGATGAAGGCCTAGAAAAATTAAAAGGTTTTTGCAATACACCAAGGGAGTTATAAGAACTTTTTGAGGCTATATGCTAGGATAGATGTTAGTCTATTCATTTATATTACTCTATATTAGAGTTACATTAAGAATAATTTTGATATATGTAATCTTACAGAGTATAACTACAATTTAATCACTGCATACTTGAACGATGAAACATCTCAATAAAACAATAATTCCAATTCAAGGAATATGTATACTTAGAATAGTTATAGACAACGCTATGCTGACTAAATTAAGAGACATTTTAATAATTGATAACCCATTACATTTTAATAGCAACCACCATTTGAACATTTAAGAATCATGAAAACAATTTCATTCTGTAGTTATTATATAAAATGACTACTGAATTAATGCATATTTATTAAGTATTTATAATAAGTATATTACTTTATCCAATAAACTTTATTAGTTGAATAATATGCAGTTGAACTATTGAGGAATATATATATTCCTTACAAATTGTACATCACCTTTTTTCATTGTTAGCACAGAAAAAGGCAGGATAGTTCAATTTTTAAATTCCACAATATTTTTGCCATCTACTGATTTATAGTTCACAGGATATGGCAACAAGCAACTTTAACAGTTACATGGATACTCATTATTGGAATATTCAAATCTCTAAAGGGCTTTTCAGCTATACACTGATACAACAGAAAGGACTAACTGGTTGAAAGGGCTACATATAAACCTTGAAACTGCACAAACATCTTGTGCCTTTCACTAATGATCATAGCATGTTATGAGATAATTCTTTTTTTGAGATAATTCACATTTTCAAACCATTCATTTCTTTACACATACATATAAACAGATATTACCAGTTTTAATAATATATTTTAAACTTTTTGTTTTATAGTTTTTAATGCTTTTTGAAAATAATTATTATATAGTGTTTTTGGATAATGACTGCTTTGTATTTGTACTGCTTTATAAGATTGCTGTATGCTGCTCAGACTCCTTTTCCATGGGTAGCCGTATAAAGTTAAGGAATAAATAAGTAAATAAATATTAGGAAATAATTTTAAACAGGAACTGTTTGTATTAAAGGAAATACTACATAATAAGTAATATGGATGAATTTCATAGCTCATGTAAAAATACTTATAAGCTTTCTATTATTTTTTAAAGGTTTCTTTCTAACATCAAAATACCAGTGCATGCATGTAATTGTATTCTTTTCACAGAAAATCACTTTTTTTTTCACTTACCTTAATTTACAACAATTCTAGTTCCTTTGAATACTGCTCAGAAAAAAACTGAACATGAAAGGAACACTTGAAATTATGACCACATCACTGCAGCTGACTGCAACAGTGTTGTAATATTGCAGGATGATTCAGCTGCCATAACTTTGTCAATATAACTGGTCTAAGATTCTTAAAATTCAATTCCGTGGAAATAATGGATCCCAGATTTGGACATATTCCTTAAATTTGCCTATTAGAGATGCCGTAAGTCAAAAATTGTGGCCACACAATGCACAAAATGAAGGTTATAAATAGGCAAACAGACATAATTCTGTATTATTTGTTTTGTTTATTTTTAAACTTTTGCATATTATGACATTAATTTTAATGGAAACTCTTTTGATTAACATTTTCAAAAAATCATTATCTGCTATAGAAGTGGGTTGGAATAATTCTGCTAATCTTTAAAGGGTCAGAAGTCTCTTAGTTCCAATAGTATTGTAAAACTATTGGTCTATTAACAGCATCAGATATTTGAAGCATTTCTTTGGTATTAATGGGTAAAATGGATTATTTTCTTAGAACTTAAAAACTATCCTAATAGGATTTTACAGATATGTAATAGAGAAGTCAAAATATATAGTCCATTATTAGAACAAGAAACCTTTGATTTCTAGTTATTATAGAGTGAAGGTCTTATAGAGTGAAGGTCTATTATAGAAAGGTCTGCAAAGTCATGCTAAAAACATAATACAAACATAAATACATACATATGATACAATAAACTTTCACACTAATTCATTGATATCTTTGGTGCACATATTTATTCAGGATTTTTCCCCTATCTTCCATTCATATATTACTTTTCCATAAAGAAAACATCAAGTTTTCTGTAAAGTGAGATAGTGTTTAGATAAAAACTAACTCTTATCGGTTCATTTGGTAGTATCAGCATTTCATGAGCTAAAACAATAGCTCATCCCCCCACGCCCGCCGCATGTCTACTGCGCCCCACCACCCCCGCGCATGCGTGCCAGATACCCGACAATCAACTGGTGGGAGGGCAGCGTGTGCGCGCATGCGCAGTGGGGCTCTTCTGGGTGACCTCTTGCATGCCTGCAGAAGTGGCTCTGTATGCAACTTTCGGCACATATGCTATCACAGATCTACCTGCTAAATACTCATTTTTCAAAATATTTTTAGAATATAAGCATTTTTCTAATCCAGCTTATACTAAATATCACTTTCTTCTTGGTATCCTTGTTATTGTTTCTATCTATGCTATAATGTCTGTCAATTTAGCCTATCAAAACAAATTCATCTTCATGAATCTTCTTTACAGTTTGGCTACCTAATCTGGGATGCAAAAATTTAAACAACCACAAGATGGCAGCAAGGGGACTTCTATACATATCCTTGGGATTTAAAGTGCCTGCATTCCTAACTCTTGAAAGGCCTTCCTGGTCTCCTATTGGTTGTGTAGTGGTATTTCTGCCCCATGGCCTATGTGCATTGCACAGTTTATTTTCATCTTCTGAACACATAATTCTGCAGAATATATGTGATTACAATTTATGACCTGCTATTTAACTTACTTCCTTGGTATTCTTTTCAAAGCACATGAATCTCTACCTACAATACTGTATGGTCTGTTAGCAAGACCAAGGAGCATAAATAAATGCTGTTTCCTGGTCTGAAAAAAGATTGGAGAAGTTTTAAATCGTATTTTCTTTGCAGTCTTGATCTGTATGCCATTACTATCACTACTGTTATTATGGTTGTCAACCAGATGTTTAGACTGGATTTGACATTTTTCTTCAGCTAATCCTTCCTGAGAATCTAGGCAGATGTTATTTAATAATATTGCGGGTATTGTCTCAGGATGTAAGCTGTTCAAAAGCTGATTCAGATAACCTCTTCTTATTAGATATGGTTAAATCAATGGAACAGAATATTTATAACTCGGTTGAAATGAAGGACCCTTGTGCTCTCTAAGTTCGGTTGTTTTCTTGAAGATGTTTCATTACCAAACTTGGCAACAATATCATTTGCTAATATCATGCTAATAGGGAATAGGCATTACTCTCTCTGTCTAGTGGCTTGTTTTGTCAATCTTGGGGGGAGTTGTCTTGGTAACTCTTTGGTTAGACTGTTAATTGTTAGTTTACTTTAAGTCCTTTGATTGAGATATTGTTTGTTTCTTGGTTACTGGTCTGTGGATTTCAGCTGGGAAAACTGTGACTATCGTGGAGAAAGCCCAAATCCAAGATTGCAAGAGAATTCCTGGAAGCTTGGAACTCTGGAAAATCAGCTATCAACAGGCACATAGACATAAACAGCATCTATATATTATTCAAACAAGTTATTTTTTTTTTGTCCAAAGGATTATCACAGCTTAATCAAGTAGTTTTGATTTCATTTGGGACCTAGCTAAGGATTTCAGAATTATGGTGTTGTTACCATAAAATGTATGGTGTTGAAAAATTAGCATTGTTCACTCCAATATGTATGAGTTTAAGATTGATAAATATTCAGCCAATCTTTTTAGTATTGCATGAATATTTCTAATTAACAATTAGAATAGAATGGAATTTTTTATTGGCCAAGAATTTGCTTCTTGTGCATAAGTTCTCATATAAACAAAGTGGTAAATCATAGATCATAAATTATAATCATAAATCATAAGATACGATAACTGATAAATTATAATATACCAATACGCGAAGATAATAGGAAAGATGAGAGGTGAGAAAGATGAGAAGATAAGATAGATGAGAAGATGACAAGGATAATAACAATACATCTTGGATAAATATCTTTAAGCATAAGATGTTTAGCAGAGTGATGATGGGGAAAGAAACTATCTTTGTGTCAAGTTGTTTTGGCATGCAATATTCTATAGCAGCATCTTGAAGGCAAAAGTTGAAACAGTTTATGTCCAGATGTGAGAGGTCTATAAATATTTTCTCAGCCCTCTTTCTGGTTCATGAAATATGCAAGTCTGAATGGAAGGCAGGTTGGTTGCAATTGTTTTTCTGCAGCTTTAACTATCCATTGAAGTAAGTATCTGTCCTGTTTGGGTGCCAAACCAGAACAGTTACAGAGATACAAATGACAGACTCAATAATTCCTCTGTAGATCTTTGAACAATCTGAGCTTTCTGAATTGATGCAGGAAGAGCATTCTTTATTAGTGACATCATCATCATCATCATCATCCAGACTTCTACCCCATTTTTCCTAGACACACAAGAAGAAGTGCGTAATAATATACCTTTTCCATTTTGTTGCAACAACTTCATAAAATGGATTGGGGCAAGAAAGATTGACTGGCCCCAAACTCCTTGATGTGCTTCAATAGATGA